>CM053607.1:93129074-93159768 GCA_028646535.1 Procyon lotor | reverse complement strand
TAATGGGAATCCTAATATCAAAGGAAGAAAAGCAAAAATGTCCCGTGTCTAATTTGTGCCTTAGGAGAGGCAGCTCATAGGTACCCGTGGGCTCACCTCCTCACCTTGGACTGGGGCAATGTCATCTAGGATGTGGAGATGGGGTACCTTTCCAAAGGGGTACCCACTTGAGGTGATGTGGGTCTCAGCATTTGCAACAGTGGCTTATTTAGAGGGTCTGGGCCTCCAGATTGTAAATTAATGAAATCACGCAGACTGGTGGTATTAAGACCAAGAATCAACAGAAAGATATATCGCTATACCTTATTGGGTTTTTGTTTTTTGGTGGAAGTTTAGGCTCAAATGAGTCACATATTAGATGAACAGCTGTCTGATCCATGGACAATCTGGATAATGGGTCCCAGAAGAGTATGTGCCCTTGGTATGGCCTTCAGACCTTCTGAGATAGGGGAATGATAAACAATTTATAAAGACAGGCAAAAACATTATGAAAAGGGCCTCAAAAATAATGAATGTTTATATACATGGCGGCAAGACACTTCTCCCTTTAAATACAGGAAAGGGCAATGGAAAAGTTTTCTAAGTTGGTGTAACATGTAATTTGGCCAAAAGGCCTTGAATTAAGAGATAATAAGACCTGGAGCAAGACAGAGATCCTTCAGGGGTCCATTTACCTAAATAGAACTCGAGAAAGTGTTATTTGAGAAGGCCGTTATATCTATCAATTAAAATAGCTATTTGGGACCTAATAGGGACATGAAAGTTCTAGTGAATACCTTTTCCAAAAGACTAGCATTGTGTATTTTGATAAGTAAAATGTGCGTCTTGCTTATTATAAGTAATGTCTTTAACTCTGAAAGTAATATGGAGTGTCCAGGCAAGGCACTGTATTTTGTGACCTTAATATAGCTGGAGATGTGTGATTTAGATTTGGGTATCTGTGAGGAAAGAGAGTCCCAGAGTTTGCTCATTTGTTTCTCCCTGAAAGGGACAATTTTTAGGCAATGGCCCAACAGTTTATAATTAATGTAAAGATGAAGCTACTTATTAGCCAGGGCATTGAGTACTAAGATGACTGCATAAAGTTTGACTGGCAAAAAGTTTGGGTCCTGTCCTTTATTAATGATATCTTGGCTAAGAGATGGAAAGCAGCAACATTCCACTGAGCTCCATCATGTATGATAGGTAGCAGTGCCACCTGCATAGTCTAGGTACTCCCATCACTCCTACTGCTGCGCATTCAATTAATCCCAAGTGTCTTCCCAGGCAGTCAAGTGATCTAGGAGAGAGGTGACATCCTCCAGCACCATGCTATCGGGCAAAGGACCAAGGATAGAGAGAGCCACCTCTTCTGGCAGGTGGAATATACCAGAGAGCCCAGATTTGGCTCTATCCTACCTTAAGGAGACCTTGGTAGTTGTACTGAGTTTCTGGTGGGCTATTTTCATTACTTAAAGCTCAATAGGCTGCTTGGTATGAAAGGCCAAAGGCTCAGGGTCTGTGAGAGCCTGTTTTCCAGAGAACCCTGCATGTATTTTATTTCTTATCTTAATAGGCTATATAGTATAGGGCTGAGAGGGGCAGTTTCTTGTGTCAGAAGCTCTGACAAGTTGCCCTCAGGCAACTTAAGGTTATCCTAAAGGTCCAGAAACTCCAGGATGCATTACATGAGATTGCCAAGATCTCTTTAGTGGAATCCTTGAGGGCACTAATGGGAGTCCCTGTTGATTTTAATTTGGAAGTAAAATTAGTAAATAAAGAATATGTTGATATCATAAACCCAAAAGTACTAAAAGATGTTCGAACCGTATATCCTAAATAAGTGTATCAAATGAGTCTCCTTAGAAGAGGATGTCATCAATGTAATGTCATACCTGTGCTCCTGGAAAAAGGCAGATGCATCGAGATCTAGTCTACAGATTGTATGTGATGGCAAAGCTTAGAGGTACCTGATAGGTAGCCTGGGAAAGTCTCCTTGTGTCCCTGTGAGGTGACAGCAAACTGCAGCTGAGAGGCTACTGAAATAGATACTAAACGAAACACATTAGCCAAATTTATAAAAGCAAAATATTTACCAGTTGTTAGAACAAAATCAATAATCCTACTATTTGATATTGGGTATGGGGAAGCCAATGAATGGGACTACAGCATTAATATTTATAGTAAACCACCATAAGGTGCCCTCTTCATATTTTTGTTATATAAAGCCTTCAGTATATTCATTTTAGCATATAAATTTTGGATTTCCAATTGGATTATAAAACTTTAATATTCTGTGTATTAGATACATGAGTGTATATATATATATATACACTCATATTGTGAGTGTATATATATATATATATAGTGTATATATACATATATATATACATATATATATGTATATATACACTATATATATATATAATTAAATTATATATATATATAATTTAATTACTTTTTACTTTCTCCCCCTGAATCTAAGGGCCTGCTTTTTTTGTTTTGTTTTTAAATCAGTAAGTATTTCTAGGACCTGCACTGTGTTTATTAGAGTGGCTTAGTGTCTAAGATTTAAAGTCCCTGTTTTTTTCTCCTAGGCTTGTGCCTCCTGATAATGGGAGTCTTTTTTCCTTTGTTTTCTCCCTGTTTCAGGCTTTTGCCCCCTGAAGGCTCAGTCTTTACTTTCTTTTTCTGGCTGCTAAGAGGAAAAGCAGGTTCCTGATGACTCTAGGCAATTTCTCCCTGGGAGGCCCAGTCTACAGAATATTGAGTCCCTTCCTCAAACTCCTTTTAAAAAATAGAATCTTTTAGAAGGGGTTGTATTTCTAGGCAGCTAACTTTTTTCTTTCTCTTTTTCTTCTTTTTTTAATGGAGGTCCTGAGTGGTGACCGCTGTGAGCAGCAGCCCCTTCTCTAGGATGTCCCAATCTACCTTAGAGGAGCTACAGTCCACATTTTGGAGAGCAATGGCGGCATCAGCTTTCTTTCACACTTTTTTGTTTTGAGCATGAGACCCTCTGCATGCTGATAAGCAGTGGCTCTTAAGAGAGCTTTTAAGTTCTTCAGGGTTTTCTGTGGAAAGCTAGAACCAGATGCTCCTTTCCCTTCCTCCCCTTTTCCATTAAACACTGTGCCATTGGCCTCCAGACATGGGACCTCTTACACCTCAGTGGTTTGGGGAACGAGTCATTTGAGACAGTAGCAAGCAGACCCAGCCTTTAATGTTCCAGACACTAGGTACTTTCATCTCCATGACTGAGATGGCCTCACTGCTCATCAGTGCTATCCAGTCAGTGGATTCAACTGCCATGGCACTAGGAAGGTAGTTACTTCTCAACCTCTTTGGAGGGACCTTTTCAAAATGTTGTCAATAACCTATACACCCCCATGGGTTCTGTCCTGGACTCCGGGTGGTCCACCAACATGGGGAAATATGTTGAGTGCCCCCTTTCGGTCAGGAAATCAAGGCAATACCCAACAGCAACAACAACAAACAACACAGTGCAGTAGCCACCAAGCAGCAAGTGTACCAAAATCAGGGGTGCTTTTTCAGGCAGTGGCCTCTGACTGTTAGGATATAGTTAGTAAGCCTAGAGAAGTTTAAGGACATATCATTTCCATTTGGTGTCAAACCACCCAGCCTGCTGTGCCACGTGTGTTAGGATTTTCGCCTGGGATTTTTTTCATCAGGTATGGTAAGACATGCAGACACAGAAACGATTGTCCTGAAGGAAGAAGCTTATACTCAAAAATCCCTAAAATCAGAAGACATGACATATCACGCTATTCAGGGTCACTGGGGAAGGAGCACGGATGGTAAGGAGACCATCTCTCAAAGGAAAGGGGAGAGCATGGCTCAGAGTCTTCATTGGAGTTTTCATGGGAAGGACTGAATGAGGCAGGGTAAGTACATTAAGTTTAGCACTGGATAGTCTGAATAATTTCAGTAGATTCTGGCACATAGGGGTAGCCCTGGAGTGAGTTAGGGCAGGGGGAATATTGCCTTGCTGTATGACGATTGGGAGTATGGACTTTGGATTGTTTGGTTTGTATATCAAAGGCATGCTCCCAAGGAAGTCCTCTGTTATCTCTAGAAATTAGCTAGTCCTAGGAGGGGGCAGTATCACCAAGATCAAGACTCCAAAGGCTAGAGATTCAAGAATACAGAAAATAGGGGCGCCTGGGTGGCTCAGTCATTAGGCGTCTGCCTTTGGCTCAGGTCATGATCCCAGGGTCCTGGGATCGAGTCCCGCATCGGGCTCCCTGCTCGGCGGGAAGCCTGCTTCTCCCACTACCATTCCCTCTGCTTGTGTTTCCTCTCTCGCTGTGTTTCTCTCTGTCAGATAAATAAAAAATCTTAAAAAAAATCAATATAAAGTAAACATATGTTAAACATTTGGCTAGAAAGGTCTGATGTGGGGCCTCATACACACTTAAAAATTCAATGACTATACACTTGTTATTCAAGCTATAAAAACCTCTTTTCCTAGTCTCTTGCTGATAAGAATCAGAAAGAAAAGGAGTAAGCTTAGCTTCATGATAATCACTTGTGGGTTTATACAAGAAGCGTAGACAATAAAATAGAAATTTTGTGACACCATTTCATGTTGAGCCAGATTTCCTGCCAGGGCATTTTCTGTTTTAATGAATGAAACAGGACTTGGTCACATCTTATTAAGATTCGCAGAAAGGAAGTTCAAGCATGAATATAAGCTACCATCTGACACATTAAAATAAAGAAAACATGGGATTTTCCCCAAGTTAAAAACCTTCTGTGATACACACTTTTTGGACTGAGTCCAAAAATATTTAATTAAAGCTAGATAAATGAAATCATTGCAAAAACTGAACACATGAATAAAAAAGAATTTAAAACTAGGATGTTAACTTTTCAACTATCATTTTTGATAAGACTGTCCTCAGTAAAAGCATCATTGGAAGTGAAAATGAGGGACGCCTGGGTGGCTCAGTGGGTTAAAGCCTCTGCCTTCGGCTCAGGTCATGGTCTCAGGGTCCTGGGATCGAGCCCCGCGTTGGGCTCTCTGCTTGGCGGGGAGTCTGCTTCCCCCTCTCTCTCTGCCTGCGATCTCTTTCTCTCTGTCAAATAAATAAATAAAATCTTTAAAAAAAAAAAGAAAAAAAGAAAGTGAAAATGAACAAGGTGATAGTATAGCCAGCAGGAGAAAGTCAGTGCTGATAACCTTTACTTGCTCATCCCCTGAGACTGCATCTTACAGCTCAAACAATGTGCTCCAGGTCCCATGGGGTGGGGATGGGTGGATGTTGCCAGGACCTGCTTCAATACAGAGGGTTCGGTATAGAGAGATTACTATAATAACAGGGGATATCCCAGGCCACAGCAAATGGGATCAAGGAGGCATTTTTGATTGAATAAACTATACAAAAGTCTGCTTCAGGATTTCATGCAAATATTACCCTCATTTTAAAACACAGGAGAAAAAAATCACCCAAATTTAGGGCTAATTTAGCTGTCATCACATAGGAAGAAAACAACAAAAAAGTCCCATTTATAAGTTTCATCAATAGAGACACAAAGGTACTCAGGACTGAGAATCATCCTTCCTCATCACTGCTGCTCCACGCATCTTCAAATGCTGGATTTAACTGTGATTTGGTTGTAGGCTAAAAGAGGGAGAAAAAAGGAAAATTTGATTGTTTTACCTCATAATCCTAGGTTCACAATAGTTAGGACATCTATAAAATGAACAGCAATTACATTATTTTGAAAGTAACAATAACTGTTAATTCAAAGTAAAAGTGATGTAACAAACACCACACATACAATGTAAGGCAGTGTAACTTCGTTTTAAATAGACAAGCCAGAATTTATCCAAATTACCTATGTTTCCTTCAAAATAATTACTTCACAAACACATATATAAATGCATCTACACAGACACACACACACACACTGCAGCTATTGCTTATGACATTTCTGCAACTCTTTGGAATTATCTGGAGCAGGCTGCACATTAACATCCATGTGGCTAAAAATAAACAGACTCAGGTCTATAGTCTGACTTGACAGTCCAAGGGACTAATGATGGCAACTTTTTATTGTTTGGATGGACTTGACTTTAAATATGCAAACACCCAATGGGGAATAAGGTGTTCATCAAGCTGAATAAAACCATTTTTGGTCCAAAAACTAATGTGAGTTATTACATAGTGAGGTTTATTTATTTATTTACAGCTGGAAAAGCAATTCCCAAGTCCACTGAAAAATATGTCAAAAACGGTAACATGTTTGTCATTAGCTCACAGGTTTTCCAGGGGGATTTCTTTGAAAGATAATATGCACTTGGATGGTGTTTACTTGAAACAACAAAATACCACAGTACTCTCACAACTCTAGAGTTCTACCTAATAAAAGTAATCAGCAACTAGAGGAATTTTAATTATTTGTGACATTTCAAATCACTCTCTGAGGAAACTTTTTGGATGTCTACCTTCCTTCTACAGTAGGTGACTAAAGGGCTTAAAGATGGTCTAATGTTTTTGAGTATCTGCTCATTCTGAGCCAGGTTTGCTTCTTATTCTGCAGGTTTTACATCTGCTACAAGTGTGTTCTGACCCCAAATCCAACAAGGTATCAGAACAAGACCATTCATATATTAGCTTATAGATTGCCTTTTACAACATATAGC
This sequence comes from Procyon lotor, assembly GCA_028646535.1. NCBI lineage: Eukaryota > Metazoa > Chordata > Mammalia > Carnivora > Procyonidae > Procyon > Procyon lotor. The sequence goes on along the minus strand of CM053607.1, from coordinate 93,153,122 downwards.
AATGTTTTATGTTAAGAGGAACTCCAAACTGTGTCTAAGCGTGTTTACCGCCTTTTTGATATGACTTAAAATCTTAATATTTAAACAATGATAACAGTAGAGAAAGTGTGAATTTCCAGTAAATTCCCCAATATCACCCAGGATAGCTGGAAAAGGACGCATTAAATATTCCTTATGGCTACTAAAGCTATAGATCAGAATCTATTACTAAACCTAATGCCCGCTACTGACACCATTATTAAACTTAATGTTGGCTATCATGATTCAGTTGTACTAACAAAATTCCATTATATCTCACATGTCCACCAGATAAAACACTATTACCAAACCTCAGCTAATTATTCACTTATTTCTAGCAGCAGTCCACTGATTTGCCATCAATGAGTGTACCACACTGAAGTCTATTTTTTCATCCAAATGTTCACTGTACAGAATTGCTACTCAATCACTATACTGTACACCTGAAACTCACATTCTTAACTATAATGGAATTAAAAAAAAAAAAAAGACGTATTGTCCTTGGTGGTTAGGTGATTCCTTTACCCTACTCTATCTTTAGAGGCCTTTAACTCTGCCTTAGATATCTCCCAAAAATGTCCCTGAATGTGAATAAGCCACACAAAGGTCATGCCTCCTAACTCCACTATGGAAGCCCAATATGTAACCTATTAAACATTTAAATTTCATTTGAAGACTCAAAAGAGAAGCAAAATTATATTTTATTGTAAATTATTTTTGCTATGGTGAGCAAAACCAAAATAATTATGTGAAAACTGAAATATTAATACATTTTGATAAATACTATACTAATACTAATACACAAATACTACAAATTTTATGGTTTATAGTAATAAAGGATAACAATATAAATGCATTGTAGTACAATTATTGCAGTTACATTTTATTGCTAAAAAAATCACAAATAAAACACACTTGTAATTAAAGGTACTGTAAGAATGTCGTATATGGATGTGGTACCCATATTACTGTTGAAACCTACATATGAAGTCTAACTACCATCTAGCACTTAGGTTTTCTCTGTAACATCTCCTCCTAGTGGACATTCCTTCTATGCTTAAACCTCATCAGGTTGCCTGTTCTATTGAGAGACAGTTCTAAATGTTATGGAGATAGAGAAGCTATGATTTAGAAAGGATCTAGTCGAGGTCCAAATAACAGGAAGGAAGGAAAAAACGAACTCTTACATCTACCACATATACTAAATTCTTTACTGTCAATTACAGGGAAGTCTCTACTGTTAATCACTGGGAAGTTTCTACAGGAGCAAAATAGGGCTATCTGTGTCAGCAAGTGATGATAGCTGACCCTGAACAAGAGGGCTTTGCACTATGTGGACTGCTTATATGCAGATTTTTTTTTTTATAAATACAGTACAGTATTGTAAATGTATTTTCTCTTCCTTACACTTTTCTTAATAACATTTTCTTTTATCTAGCTTACTTTATTGTAAAAATGTAGTATATAATACATATACAGAATATATGTTAATTGACTATGTTATGCGTAAGGCTTCCTGTCAACAGTAGGCTATTAGTGGTTAAGTTATGGAGGAGTTAGAAGTTATATAAGGATTTTTGATTGCATGGGGATGGGTGCCAGCATCCTTGTTGTTTAAGGGTCAACTACAAATATCTACCAAGTAGTAAATAAAACAGCTATACATTGTGTGACTATCAAACATAAAAATAAGATTCTTGGTGAGAGGTCAGATTTAAACTACAATGTAGCTGCCCTATAGATCTCAGGAAGGAAAAAGTGATTAGGAGTTATATAGGCTTGCCTTGATCATGACCAAATTTTAGGAAAAGATGGCAAAAAGAAGGCAGAGTCCTCAGAATATAATAAAACAGCCTGCCAATTAAATATATAGAATTATGCTTAAAGACCATAAAACCTGTCCCTATCGCCCAATGCCTTTCAATTTCTTACAGTACGACTAAGTTTCCCCTCTACCTTGTATATCAGAAGAAATACTGCTAAGGGATTGTATCTCAGTTGATGGGGAGGTAAATCTTATTTCAAGGGTGGATTTGAAAGGAAACTGAAAAACAATTTTGCTTGATGATTTTGATATTTGGAGATACCATAAACTTGTCCTCTATCCACAATGGATGGCAAAACAGGGATTCAAACCCAGTTACCAGTATGGTCATTCTTTAGTTTACCTGAAACTGAAGACTAAGTGAGTGTGTGTGCATGTATATGCATGTTTTGTTTTGAAGTGTGTTCCTGCACACTTCTGGGAAACTGTAGCATCATTTATTTGATAGCTGAGATAAAAACACTTCTTTTTTAAATATTTTATTTATTTGAGAGAGGGGGAGGATGAGAGAGAGCACAAGAGGGCAGAGGGAGAGGGAGAAGCAGACTCCCTGCTGAGTAGGGAGCCTGATGCAGGGCTCAGTCCCAGGAATCCGGGATCATGACCTGAGCAGAAGGCTTAACTGACTGAGCCACCTAGGGGCCCCTAAAAACACTTTTAAATATGAGTTAAATAGTAAATATACATGTAAGGAGTAGGGTCTGGTGCAGACAGACTTCTCTCGGATCTAAACCATAATCATATTCATGTTCTACCTACATTCAAAGGAATCTTTCAAATTAAAGTTTTGTGAAAATAATTTTAGCTCATACCATTTTATGAGAATGATGGCTATCTTAAAGTGTATAAACAGTATATTTTAAAAGATAAGGTTTTATAGCTCTAAAACAAATATAAAGCTAACTTGTTTTTTGCACATCTCTATTTGCTGTCCTACTTGTTCAGTTTAGTTTCCAATACACAAAAATTCTTCTAGATGAGTTCAAACTATCATTATAACTACATTGTATAAATAAAACATCAGAGTCACAGACTATCTTTATAAATTAAGCAATTTAATTTTATTCTAATATCCTTTCTTCACATGTAAATCATAGATTTACTTTTAATTTATTTTTATTATTTTCATTTGGTAAGTGATTGTTATATTTCCTAACATAGCCTTGAGTGATCTTTTTTGTTTTTTTTTGGGTTTTTTAATAGTGTTTTAACCTGGATTTATTGCATACAATAATTCCTAAACAGCAGGACGCAGTGATTAAATAATGCAAAATAAATGGCTGAGCCAAAGTATTTGACCATACTAAGCTTTTTACAGAAGAACAGTCAGTTATTCAAACCATAAGAGACTCTTAATCTCAGGAAACAAACTGAGGGTTGCTGGGAGGTGGGGGGGGTAGAGATAGGGTGGCTGGGTTATGGACATTGGGGAGGGTATGTGCTATGCTAAGTGCTATGAATTGTTGAAGACTGATGATTCACAGACCTGTACTGCTGAAGCAAATAATACATTATATGTTAATTAAAAAAAAAATATTCAGTCATTTAAAGCAGTTGTACAGCAAAACTAATCAAAGCCATAATAAACTAAATTAGATATGTGATGAAATCTGAAAATATTCATACAGCAGTTGGCCAGCTGCTTGAAGATTTAACATTGCATGTTTTCTTCATTTTATTTGGATTAGGGCCAAAACAAAATAAGTCGCAAGCTTTACACTGGAGTAAACCACAGCGGTTGCAAATCTAGATATGAAATAGATTTTGTCAATAGCTGCTAAATGGTATCAACCAACCCCATAAAAACTCATTTCCATGTGGTTTTGGACAGTCATTTTTTTCACAAAGGAACTAAATATGTGAAAAATGTTTCTAGAATTTTAAACTTTCTCTACTAACACTTTTCATCACCATTTACAATGCTTTGTTTTTATACCAAGACTTGAGTAAGATTAACTCAAGGTGTTTCTAACTGCACTATTTATATTTCCAACTTAAAAAAATTATATACATAAATATTGGTTTTTAGACATTTGACTTTTTATATCCTAGAAATTAAGATAAATACATATGATTAACAGTGCTTAGTAAAATAATCTTTGGTGGGAAAGACAGCACCTTTACTTTTTTTTTTAAGATTTTATTTATTTGTCAGAGAGAGAGAACAAGCAGAGGGAGCAGGAGACAAAGAGAGAGGGAGAAGCAGATTACCTGCTGAGCAAGGAGCCTGATGTGGGACTCAATCCCAGGACCCTGGAATCAAGACCTGAGCTGAAGGCAGCCGCTTAACCAACTGAGCCACCCAGGTGTCCCAAGATAGCACCTTAGACAGTGTAACACAGAAGCAAAAAAATACAGAGGCCACCACTTAAGACCAAGGGGCATGTCTTATTCATCTTTGTTTACCACTTTTTTTTTTTTTTAAAGATTTTATTTATTTGACAGAGAGAAACACAGCGAGAGAGGGAACACAAGCAGAGGGAATGGTAGCGGGAGAAGCAGGCTTCCTGCAGAGCAGAGAGCCCGATGCGGGGCTCGATTCCAGGCCCCTGGGATCTGACCTGGGCCGAAGGCAGAGGCTTTAACCCACTGAGCCACCCAGGCGCCCCTGTTTACCACTTTTTAAAGGGTCTTTATTACTATGGCCATTGGTCATATCTGTATCAATTTATGTCTAAGACAGACACTAACATGGACCCCTGGGTGGCTCAGTTGGTTAAGTGGCTGCCTTCGGCTCAGATCATGATCCCAGGGTCCTGGGATCAAGTCCAACATCAGGCTTCTTGCTCAGCAGGAAGTCTGTTTTTCCCTCTCTCTCTGCTCTTCCCCCTGCTCTCGCTCTCTCTCAAATAAATAAATAAAATCTTAAAAAAAATAAGATAGACATTAACAGACTAGCTGATGGAGTATAAACTGGTAAAATTCGAGTATGTGAATAAAAAGCTTTAAAAATGTCATACATGATAACTTAAGAGATAAAATCTACTTCTAGGAATCTATCCAAAAAAGTAATCAGAAATATAGACAATTTATAATGGATAGTTACCTTGATTTGTTTATAGTGATCAAAAGATATGTCTCCAAATAGGTAAATATTTAAGTAAATTGTGATATATAAATGACAGTGTGCTATGTTATTTTAAAAACAAATTTACAAATAGTTATTAATGACACGGAAGAAGGTTTATTATTAAGTTAGTAAAGTAGAATGCCAAGTTGTGTGTCCAAGCATATTAACTATGTTTAAACAACCATATATGCCTAGGAAAAGCAAGAATGAAGTAAACAAAATTGTTAATAGTAATTCAACCTTAGAAATTTAAGTTGTTCTTTCAATATTTTTCTGGGTTTTCCAAAAGTGTTTTAACAGGCAAACTATTTTCACAGTCTGAAAACAGCCAGACATGCTTTAAAAGTCTCTCTTATGAGGCACCTGGATGGCTGAGATGGTTAACCATCTGTCTTCAGCTCAAGTTATTATTTTCAGGTCCTGGGATCAAGCCCTGCATCAGGCTCCCTGCTCAGTGGGGAGTCTGCTTCTCCCTCTCCCTCTGCCTCTCCCTACCCCACCCTGCTTATACTCTCTCTCTCTCAAATGAATAAATAAAATCTTTTAAAACTATTTTCTTTATGATTTAAAAGTCACTGTTAATTTGTGTAAATAATATTTACCTCATCATCATCAGGAACTGGTTCATATAAGGATGGCACCCAAGCAAGTATATTGCAGTCTCTGCTACCACTATAAAGTTCCTATAACACAGAAAATAAAAATGTGATTGTGGGTCAGTCTAAAACTGGTGCCAATCTGAAATGAATACATCATTTAAAGGACTAATTCTTAGGTTAGATCAATTAGATTAATTCTATTTTTACTCCTCAAAGAAACTGAGCTGATGTCTTTTGTTTGCTTAAGATGCAGTAAAGCTAAAAAAAAAAAAAAAAAAAAAAGATGCAGTAAAGCTTAGCTTTATTTTATATTTTAAAATATTGTTAGGATATGTCAGAGCTTGGAAATTTTACAAAAAGATTCAACAACCTAGTGGTGTTTGTTTTTGGTTGTTTTTTTTTTATTAATCATGGTATCTATTTATTTTATGTGTCAGAGTAGAAAAAGAAAAAAAAAGATGGAATCAAGTCTGTCCTTCTCTATCAATAACTGAGTTTTAAGAAAGACATCAGTAAAAAAAACCTTATGAGTTCTAGATAAAATAGGCCAGAACTTCACAGAAAATATTAATTAGCTCACAGCTGCCCAACTGGCTGTTATTCAACAGAAGAACTTTTAGATCCATATGCCATGCTTAGTGAGACGTTTACTTAATAAGGGCAAGCTTGGGCTGATGCAGTCTATGTCAATTTCTTTATGAATATGCTGTTTATGCACAACTGAACAATGTTCATTTCTGTCTGCAACAAAACTTAAGGAATATGTTATATTGTCTGTACTAAAAACATTCCTAGGAAGCAGTGAAATAGATACACTCATATAAAAAGGGTATAATTGGTATAATCTATGCAGAATAGAATCTCAATACATGTCAAAAGTTTTTGTATGCATTTCTAAGAAGTCATGCCAAAGACATTTATGAAATTCAAGGATATAGGCAGTATTATATTTAAAATAACAGGATATGGAAATAATTTTCCAAAACTAGGTAATGATTTATATATAAATTTATGTTGCATTCATGGTATGGGATATCATATAATCATTAAATTTGTTTTTTAAGAGTGTTTAATGACATTGGAAAATACTCAATGTCCAGAGAAAAGAGAAGGATATGAGCCACAGAATCATCGTGTGAAGGAAAAAAAGCAAAATGTAAAACATGAGGTTAATTTAAAAAAAAAAAAGCTATGTAAAGGAAAAGTCTAAAAAAACCCCAGCAAAATGGTAAGTATCTGTAAAACGACTGTTTTTTTTCCCACACAAATTTATTTCTGTATTTCTACACAAACATTTTATTTTTCAGTATGTTTAACATGAGGCTTGAACTCACAACCCTGAGATCAACACCTGAGCTGAGATGAAGTCAGATGTTTAATTGACTGAACTACCCCGGTGCCCCCAAACATTTCTAACAATGAAGTTTTTTCCTGCTTTGTTATGCAATTATTTATTTTCAATACTGTTCACCTCAAAAAGTTTGAAGTATGGTACAATTAGTATTTTTCTAAAAAAAAAGTAAAGGTTCTAGATAAAGGGAAATTAAGATTATACAGTTATTCATAGCAAATGTAGATGTGGGACGCCTGGGTGTTAAGGTTAAGTGGCTGCCTTTGGCTCAGGTCATGATCCTGGAGTATTGGGATGGAGTCCCGCATCAGGCTCCTTACTCAGTGGAGAGCCTGCTTCTTCCACTGCCTGCTGCTCTCCTTGCTTATGACCGCTTGCTCTCTCATGCTCTCTGACAAATAAATAAATAAAATCCTTCTAAAATATAAGTAAATAAATAAATAAATAAATAAATAAATGAATAAATAAAAGGAAACATAGATGTAAAAATATTAAAGTAAATTTGGTTTAGTTATACATTATCAAACTTCCTGAAGGGAACAAAATTCTATACTGTATTGTTTAACCTTGAATATATGGTTACACTAACTGTGAATGATGCAAAGATATTTTCAAATGTTCAGTGCCCTTGAGCAATTTATTTTCTGAGAATATAAACACACATACACACACATACGCACACACATCTCCAAGATAACTTGATTAGATAAGCTTATAAGGCAATTTGTGGTTAAATACTGCCACACTGATGGAGACAAAGGAAATTCTGCAAATGTTCAAGAAAGAGCACTTAAATTAGAATGACTAATAAGGACTTCAGGTGAATGGAAGGATTTCAATTGAGTGTTAAGGTTTTGGAGATAAGTTTAGGTCTTCATTTGGGAAATTAGATTTAAAAAAAAAATCTCAACATAAGAGACTAAGCTGACAACATGAGTCCTGTCACTCTCGAATGGTTGAATGTATATTTCCTTTGAACAAGGACACTCTCATACAATTACGGTGTATAAAAAAATTCACCGATATATTACTGCCAGCTAATTCTTAGACTCCATTCAAGTTTCACCAATTGTCTGAATAAATGCCCTTTATTGCAAAAGGGTCCAGATTAAAATCACATGTTGCACTTGGTTGTCTTGTCTCCTAACTTTCCTTCAATATGGTACTGTTCTTCAGTCTGCCCTTGGTCTTCCTGAGCCTGACAAAAGAAGATAGACACTACTTATTTTATAGAATGCCCCTCAAACTTTCTTGTTTCTTCATGATTAAACTGAGGTGATGCATCTTTGCCAGGTCTATCACTGAAGGAATATCACGTAATTGGGATGTTAACTTTGATCATTTGATTAAGGTGATGTATGCTAGGCTTCTTCAAGGTAAAACTACACATTTTACCTTTGTAATTAATAATTTTGTAGGGAGGTATTTTCTATGTAAATATCCCACTCCTCATTAGACTTCCAATTTTTCAGTTAACTTACTTATACCTGAATGGATTCATGGATCCTTATTTTAGTCAATGTGTTATAACCCAGTATTATCATTATTTATTTCAATGTTAGGTATATCTTGTTGGATTTTTATGGTTATGATAGAACTACTATAATTTTGTTTTCAGGTTGTGACTTCTGTGTAATAATTTGAAAAAGGGTTCTATTGCTAAGTGGATGCAAAGTACTACCCTATTTTGCTTTGAGAGTTAGAATTATTCTCCTTTTCAAAAATCATAATGAATATAATGGAGTAAGAGCTGGAAGCTGTCTGATGTAGCGCAGTGATTCAAGTCTGCATATGTAGCACCTAGAGAAATGGGATTAGTCAGGAGGCAACCGGCCCAGGTTTCTGGCTGTGACTGGCTTGTCTTGGCTATTCCAGGAGCCGATGGGAACCAGTATCTTGGCACACTTTTAATCTATTCTAGGCACATGTGTTAGGAATTCCGATTTGGTAGAAAGCAATAATTTATAGTCAGGATATCTGGTTTAAAATCTTGGCTGTGTCTCTTAGTGACTTGGCATAAGAAGAGGTACAGTATCCCAAGAATTTCTTTGAATAGATAACCACACTCTATGAATAACTACTTGCAGGTTTGAGGCAAGGCATGTCACTTCTCTGGTGTTTTAGTCTTCTTCTCCCAGAAGTAATACTAAAAATATTTAATAACTAGTACATCAGGATACTGACCAATCAACAGACCTAACAGCCATAGAGTGGAAGCAAGATCCTGACAGTCCCTCTTAGGTGCTGGGCTGATGTGTAAACTAGAAGGCCTCAGGAAAGCAGGTGAAGCTAGAGGTCTCCTAGGGGGCGGCTTGGTGCAATAGCTATTTAACAAAAAGTAAAATATGTATTTGAATATTTTAATGATGGCTATTGCCATACAGATGTGTGCTGGCTGAAAAATAAACACTGTATATCTTACTGTAGTATCAGATACAAATTAAGTAATTAGCATTAATGAATAAATGATTAAGAAGTTTACCAGGTGATGAAGTCCTTCCTAGCTCTAATAATCCATAGTTTTCATCCTATCAGTATTTAACTCTCATGAACCTCATTTTCTTTACCTACAAAATACAGAAAATACCAACAGTCTTGCTAAAGGAACACCTTGCTAAAGGAGTTCCTTGCTAAAGGAACACCTAAGGTAATCTGTGCTAATATTCTCTGAAAAAAATAATCTGCTGTTGGTAGATGAAAGAGAAAGGTCAGGATGTTAAACAAAGAAAAGCCATAGGTATTTAAGAAATCATGTAAATTACATCAAATCAAAAGTAAAATGATGAGCCACTGACAGGAAATGAAGAAATAAAATCTCAGATAGACTCACACATATAAATCAAGATACAAAAATTGTATTTTGAGATTAGACACAGTATTCCATCTTTTCCCAAAAGATTGACTGCAAGACATTATTTTGCTAGAGATTTTCATCTGGTAAATAAATGGAGCCAATATGCAGAAGAAAGAATTTATCTCAATCAAGTTTCACAGTATTTTATTGATTCATACAAATATCCTATACTATCTAAAACTTTATCCTGTATAATCCTCTATTAAAGAAACTGTAGCTCAAATGTGGATTACAAGGGTAATTCCTCAGACTGAAATCGTAATTTACTCTTCTATATACAACTAGTCTGGCAAACTAGCTACATGAAGATCTTAAATTCCCTTAAGGATCATTCTTACCTGGAAATTAGACTGGAATATACAGCAGTCAACACTTTTATAATGTCCCTTAAGCATAGTTATCTGTTCTCCTGAGTAAATTGTATAAACAGCAATGGTGCTACCATATGGTACAAAAACAAATTCTGAACTGCAGCCACAGGAGACAGTGAATTTCAATCCTTTTCTGCTCTCATTATAAACTTTTCCATAGTTTACCTGCAGGATGTAAAATCATAACATTACTCATTTCTTAACTCTGAATTAAAAAGACAACAAAGACTAGAAGAAATATTTACTTAAAATATTATAACATACTATGTAAAGGGCTGTTATTAAATCTATAGAAAATGATCAAGGTTCTAACAGAAAGAAACAAGAGTCAGTGACATAAATATATGTTTCACATAGGAGGAAAATACAAATAGTAAAAAAATCCACAAAAGCAAATGTTTACATTTAAGCCAGGCTAGACATAAAATGCAAATTAAGGCAACCTTAAATAATCATTTTAGACCATTTAGCAAAAAATTTCAAGAAACCTTGAAACAGGAAATACCATTACAAGTGAGGTAACACATTGGTGGCACTGTAATTTGGTCATTGCTTCTAAAAGGCCAAATGATTTATTATGCAACAAAATGCAAAGATGTTCTTTTTTTGGGGGGAGGAATAATTCTCTTTTTATAACATTTTTAATTGTGGCAAAATATACACAGCATAAAATTTTCCATCTTAACCGTATTTAAGTGTACAGTTAAGTAACATTATATTCACATTGTTGTGCTTCGAAGTATCCAAAGAAAACAAATACATTAACAACTTCAAGGTTAGGATTAGATAGTTTTCTTATTTAAATTATGTCTTTTTTTCTTGATATTTAAAGATCTAGAAATTTCTACTGAAGAGGAAAAAGAGATGTAAAGATGAATTCCTCTTAAAAGCAAAAAGGAAGCATAAGAAAACACATAGAGAAGGATAAAATGGGAGAACTGGCTCTACCCTAGAGTACTAAGCGTCTGCCTTTGGCTCAGGTCATGATCTCAGGGTCCTCGGATTGAGCCCTGCATCAGGTTCCCTGCTCAGTGGGGAGCCTGCTTCTCCTTCTCCCTCTGCACTGCTCCTCTTGCCTCTGCTCACTAGCTTGCTCTCTCTCACTCTATCTCAAATAAATAAATAAAAGAAAAGGAACTCACAAGGGTACTATTAATAAGGCAACATCACACAATAAACATAGTTATTTATGGTATACCTATTACTTAACAGGTACTTAATTATTTAATTACTTACTGCTCTTTTCATACTTCCATTTTATCCTTAAAATTACTGTTTACGTAGATAATAACCCTCATTTACAAGATGGAGACACTAAAACTCTGACCGTAGTCCTTCATAAGGTCACCTTCAATAAAGTGATTAATGTCCCATATTACTAAATGGCAGGACTGGAGTAGGTTTACAATTCTATCTGACAGGGCTTTAAATATTTGAAGACAGTGTGTTTCCACTGAGTTACTTTTTCTGGGATTGATGTCCCCAATTCCTTTAAGTGTCTCTGGAGGTGAGTTTCTGGGCTATTCTAGTCATCTTTGCATGAATGACTACTTAGATCAAGTCAATTTTAAAATGTATTAACCATTCTAAACACATTATTCAAGAAATGGACTTACTACTAGCAAAAATGCATGAGGTATGAGCATCACCTTCAAGAAGGAGAGAAAAATGGAATAAAATCACCCTAACAATCATATACATATAGTCAATACCCTTTATACTTATCATATTCACCTTTGATGCACATGCCAACCTACCTTTCCAAAGTAACCCCGACACATCACCACTCAAAGGCCTTTAGTGGCTTTCCATTTCACCCTGAGAAAAAGCCTAAGCACTTACAAAAGCCTACAAGCCTATATCCTCTGGTGTCTGGTTCCTTCTGTTCCTCATCTCCTAGTACTCTTTCCCTTGTGTCCTCCCTCTATTTAAGCATAAAAGCCTCTTAGATGTTCCCTGGGTATTCCAAGCACGCTCCTGCCTCAGGGTTTTTCTACTTTCTCCCTTCTTCTACCTGGAATGCCAGCCTTCCCAGATATCTGATGGCTCACTTCATTTCCTTGGATGGATAGATGGATGTCTTACTTCCTCTCCCTAGATCGTAAGTTCCATGAGGATAAGACTTTTCTATGTTTTGTCTGCTACTGTCTAATACTGTCTGGAAAACAGGATGTGCTCAATAAATACTTACTAAATAAATGAATAAAATGAGAAAAGAAAGGTGTGACCTGATTAGAAACATGATACAAATATAATGAATGGAAGATTCTAAATTAAAATTTGCAGTGGATGAGTTTCTAGTCTGAGATATGACGGAGAAGCACCTCATTAAGTACAGGAGAGATTAGCAAACGCTAGTATGAACAAGTTTGACCTTACAGTAAAATTAGAATTTAATAAAAGAAGTGATAGAGTATCTAAAAGAGAATTAGTTAAAAAGAAGGTTAAAGAAAGGAAGATGGAATGGGGCACCTGGCTGGCTTAGAACAGCATGTGACTCTTGATCTAGGGGTTGTTGAGCTTTAGCCTCATGCTGGGGGAAGAGATTACTTAAATAAATAAATAAATAAATAAATAAATATACTTTTAAAAAAAAGAAAGGAATATGATTAATATCAATACCTACCTTAAAGCAGTAACTAAGTGCTATAAGGTGTTTAGTATAATCACCACTGTGATAAGAGTGAAATCTAGAGTCAAATTCCGTTGCTTTTTAAAAAGCTGTTTTAACTCAGGCAAGTTATCTAACCATTTATATCTTATTTCCTTGTGTGTAAAATGGGTATTATAAGAGTAACTACCTTAACAGTATTGATTTGATGATTAAATAAGATCCTCTATGCTTCAGTACACGTTATGTGTTAATTTTTATTAAAACAGTATCTATCACATAAGCACTTAATAAATATTAGCTATTACTATTACCAGCAAATTACAAACTTATTAGCTTATTCTGAAAGTTTGTAAACCACAAGTACACCTGGTAAGTACCATAACATAAACATTTAAAAATTGTTAGAAATTAAAAAAAAACAACAAAAAAAGTGTTAGAAATTAAATACCACATAAGAATCTAGCACATTTAAAACACATTTAGTCCAGTATTAAAGTACCGTATGGTCTGGTACTATAACATCCATCTTAGATTTTGTTTATAAGTCATATAGAGAATAAAATTTGACTATCTTTATAAGTTTAATTTATATCAGTTGTTCTCAATCTTTTATTCTTCTCCAACATACCTGAGAAATATGGCACACTCACATTATGCACAGTAGAGCAATAATTCTCCACTAAGTGGGGAGAATGTGGTGGGGGCATGGTAGGGTGGGCTGTCCTGTGTTGAGAGTTACTAGTTCACATAATGGAAAAATATAAAAAGGAAACTGGAATACAGAGACAAGGAAAGAGTAAATCTATAGAAGGACACCAAGTGTATTTCACAGATCCATTTTTAAAATATATATTCAAAAGGTTAGAGAGGCACCTGGCTGGCTCAATCAGTAGAGCATGCAACTCTTGATTGCAGGGTTGTGAGTTCAAGTCCCACACTGGATGCAGGTTATTTAAAAAAAAAAAAAGTTGGAGATATTTAAAAGCTCTTACTAGTGTGTTTTCACCATTGGAACTATTCCAAAGCCTCATTCGATTATCCGTACCAACAGTAAGGAGATGAAGTCCATCACTTGTAAAACATAAACCATTAACTTTCCCATTATGAGCAGTGTTTGCTGCAATGAAAAATATAATTCAGTTAATCTAATATTGTATTCAGTACACACTTAATGCTTGATGATATAGTTATTGAAACATATTAAAGAACAACTATCTGAATTACTTAAAATATGCAAGTTGGTTATATTTGGATTATTTGAATATCATAAGCTATATAAATTAGAACCATAAAATGGAGAAAAACAGGAAAACTAAAGAGAAAGAAATCTTGCAAAATATAATTTTTTTTTAGAGAGTTAGCTGTACTGTACATCTCATTTAGATGCATGTCTAACACTAAATTTTTGAATTAAACACCTTACAAATTTCTCATATAATATTTCCATTTCTAATCTAAAAATCATTCCATGGACTATTAAAAATCAGTAATACTAGTATTTACTATTAAAAAAAATTCAATAGGGAAAGAATAAGGGTTCTAGTTTCATTCAAAATTTGTATTACTTTCAAAATGACTAAATTTGAGAAAGTATAATTCTCAAGAGCCTGATTAATTTAATTAAAAAGATTATTAAAACAATCATAAAACTGTATATTGTTTATCCTAAGATTTTTCTGGTCCACAGTTAATTCTAAATCAGAATCTTATCCTATACAGAAATTAAATTCTGGGGGCACCTAAGCGATTCAGTTAAAGTGTCTGACTCTTGAATTCATTCAGGTCCTGATCTCAGGGTCTTGGGATGGAGCCTCACACAAGGCTCTGCCCTCCGCTAGAGGTCTGCTTAGGATTCTCTCTCCTCCCTCTGCCCAATGCCTGCCTGTACACACATGCATGCATACTCTCTCTTTCAAATAAATAAAATATTTAAAAAAAGAAATTAAATTCTATTGGAAAAATGCAATTGAGGTAATTTATCACCTGGCTAGCAGCTGACACGTTTAACACAATTTGCAAATTCTATTTTCATATAATGACCACAAAATGTTACTATTCCTTCAATTTATTGTAGCTTCCTAAGTGGCTATGAATTGTATTAGTTGACCTCACTGGAGGAAAAAAAAGTAACAAAATAATTCAGAAATGTTTCTGCATTTGAAAATTTAGATGTAGATGAAATATCATACTTCTTCGTATCCTGAAGAAAGACAACCATAGTTCAGTTATGTACTTTTGGAAATCAATTTGTTGTGAATGCCGTTTTTTAAACCATAAAATTTGCGACTTGTCAATATACATTAATTACTTGGTTTCAATTAAAAATTTTCAGTATAAAAATACTGTCATTGGCATATTTCTATATTAATGTATTCTTCATTACCTGATTCAACAGCTTGTGACTTTTTTCCATTATGCTGATCAAGAGTAATTAAACATCCCGAAGCTCTTCTCACATCCCATAATTTTACTCTACTGTCAGCACTAAGAAGAAATAAATGTTACATTGACATATATAGCTAGGACAGTGACTGTACTCTTAACCTACCTTTCCAGTAGACACAGAAGTCTCAGTATATTACTGCAAATGTATTTGTATATTTGGGTTGTTTAACTTTTGCCTTTTCATCAAATATTCAAAATCAAGAGTAGCAAAAAGCAGTGAAAAAAATCGCCAAAAAAAAAAAAAAGAGGTAATCTTTTTTAGATCACAAGGTCAGGATTCTGCTGATTTTTATTTTGTTTTTAATGATTCCTCCGCCAAAACTAGAGAGTTTTGGAGCTGGTCCCTTAGCAAGTTTGTTACTACATCCTTTCTATTGTTTGTTATATAAATGTTTCTAGACAATCAAGCAGCTAACTAATTTTACTTTAAAAATTCATTTCACACGAATTTGGTGTTTTCTTTTTATATGAAAAAATTAAGGTAATAATGAAAATGTATTTATATTTGGTTTCCTATACTTGAAGCAATCTTTGCAAGATATATAAGAATTAACTTTAATGTCTCTTTAGAAGTCTGACACTTATTTTTATTTTATCTCAAGTAAGTGAAAAGAATAAAGGCAAAAAATCAATTTCAATTTCAACCACTCCTAAAGAAAATATAAATCAGTTTAATCAATGCTATCATGTTCTCAAAAAAGACCTCAATAATATTCTAATAAATTGGGTTTATCCAGACCCCTTTAATTAGAAAGAGGAATACAATGCATTTTATAAGCCTATTTCTAACTCATAAATTTTTTTTTCCTGTAGATGCAGGGCTTATCTCTTCCTATAGTCTTGATTCTTTTCACAGATCACCATCAAATCTAGCCTATTAGAATAGCAAGCAAAAAGCTAACATTTCCCATTTTCAGAATGGTTTTCTTTCTTTCTAGCTGTGGAAAACGTCTGCAATAGAATGAGTCTGAGGATTTAAATACTTTCTGAAACAGATAAGATTTGGACTTATCTGATTCCTAACATTGATTACTAAGTCCATCTGAGAACTGAAAGCCTCTTAGCTACCCCATGGTTTGAGGAAAACCAAGTTAGGCATGAATAATATAAATCTGCCCTATCATGGACCCACAAGCAGCACCTAGCTCACACCTCTTTAGGCAGCCTTCTTACAGCTTCATTCTAGACTTGCTTTATTTCAGAAAGCATAGATCTCAATATCATGTTCTATAAACTATTAACAGAAGCTTCTCTGGAGACTAAACTTCTTGGCTCATTGTAGGTAGTCATTACATATTATTAAATTCAATCAATGAATAAATGTTGAATCAGATTCAAAATAATTCTGTATTAAAGAAAATGAATTGAAATGCTGTTTTAAAATTAAGTTTTATACTTGGGTAGAAAAAAATGACAACACACTTTTTTTACAGGTAGTACTAGCAGATATGCATTGCTACAGAGCGTCTCTTGTTTTCTCTGTTTTAAAAGGTAGGCATCTTCAAGACATGCAGTGACAGGACTTAAAAACTGTAACTCAATTATTTAAAGGGCCTAATTGATAACTAAATATGCATCTTAAAAAATAGTGTTTTCAAAATTTTTATCATTAATTATTAACTTCAAAACCAAATACTTTGCATGTTACCTTGCAGTTGCCAAGATATATTCACAACGTGGCGACCAGGAAACTGCCAGTATTTCTTGTCTGTGACCTGCAAATATAACTGTATGAAAAGTCTTGTAAATACTTGAAAAATCAAAAGATACAGTATAATTAAATATGTCGGATTTTGAAGAAAGTGAAGACTAAATATTAAAAATAAATTGATATGATCATTACTTTTTCACATTTATAATCTATGTTTAAATATTAATATGAAGTCCATGGGGCATTTTTCACACATTATCTCATTATAAATGGCCTGGTTTCGCACTGGAAAGAGTAAATGAATCTTTCTTTTTAAATACAGCTGTTAGATTAAAAAGTAAATCCACCGTTAAGTAATATAGCTTAAGCTCATTTAGTTATATCTACCACAAAAAAATACCACTGCAACAACCCATACAAGTTAAACATTCTAGAGAATAAAAATGGTTTCTAACTTTTCATAAAGTTATAGTAGAGAATTTAAAAAAAAAATTCATGATTGTAGAAAGCATGTGGATAAAAATTTTTTTCTAGAAAGCACAGGTGAGATGTTCATAGGATAATTAACTTCAGCATTTTAATTCACTTTTGCCTAAATGAACTATTCAAAGTAGATATTTTCATCTACCTAACTTATATTATTAGAGATTCATGACAATGTAAAACAAATGCTGTCCATTTCACCAAGTTCTCTTGACAAAATATGTGTTTCTCAGGGATGGGTAAAAATGTAAATTTCTGAATTACAAGCCATCTTTCCATTGTTTAGAATTGATGATGAATACTGATAAGAAAGTAGCAAAAATATTCAAATTAATATATCTTGACCAAAATATTATTTTAATAGCTTTTTTTAAAATATTTGTATTCAGGAAAAAAAAGCACCTAAATAGTAAGAATGTTTACTTAGCCAGAACAATATTAAACAATGCTCATAAGACAAATGTACCAATGTAAGTTTCATAATTAACTTTTTTTAATGTAGAAATAAGATAAGGTTTTCAGCTAGACTTTCCATATCCTTTGAGTTTACCCTATGGCTACTGTTTATATAAATGTCTCCTCAATAGTTCAGTTTTATAAGAATAATGCACAGAAGGATCTTTATTTCCCTGTTGACTTTTAACAACTAGCACAAAATACATCAGTCATGTCAGTTACAAAGAATACATTGTTAGTAATGTTTCTTTTTATTGAATGGTTTACTCAAAGTAGTTGTTGTTTCAAATTAAAAAAAAATACCCTGTAAAATGTGGGAACAGGATCCAGACTTTAAGTCACAAAGTTGTACTTTGGGCCCTCTAGTACCAACTGTAAAAATAAAAACAAAGATCGTTTAAGTTAATTTTATTATAACTCATCATCAAAAGGAAACAAGAAACTACCATTATGAATCATGATATCTTCTCTGCATCCACGTGGAAATATAAAAAAATGCATGCCAAAAATATACTTCAAATCATTTTTAATGTTTATAATTAGAAAATGTAATTGCAGTTATATCTTAGTACTAAGAGAGCTGTATTATTACATTATCTTCTAACATCTAATTTTGAAATAATAGATTCACAGAAAGTTGCAAAGATAGGAGAGACCCTAGGTACCTTTCACCCATGTTGTCCCAACTATTGTTAATGTTAGGTAACTATACCACAGTTTCAAAACCAGGAAATCTGCATTGCTACAATGTATATGCACAATTCTATGGTATTTTATTATATCAAGTAATTTTACTTAATGCCTCAGCCTTTCCATATTAATGATATACTTCCAGAGACTCCGGACATAGACTGAGTAGACCTTGAGGACAAGTTATTGCCCAGCTCTTCTCTAGAGATGACACAGCTGACTGGTATCTGCAGGTGAAAACGTTCATGCAGTGCCAAACAAATAATGGAATCATAGGGACCTGATACAGATACCAAGAAAACATTTTTTCTTCCTCACACATGAAAATTCTTGTTGTAGGTGCTTTCATAAAAATGGATGTTTAATTTGAATAACAGAATAAACAAAAGAAAAGAAAATAGTTTCTTTTTTATTATTGTGTTGAATTGAAAAAGTTACCAACTTTTGTTCATGTAAAATCTTTGAAACTTTGGTGGTTGAAAATTAACTCCTTAGGGAACAGAAATGTGCCTTCTTAATCTTTGAATCCTAGCCACTAGCACAGTGCCCGACTTGCACAATACCAATAAAACTGAATGTAAATATAGCATATACTTGAGCTTTTTTTTTTTTTTTTAAAGAATTGTGATATTCATCTGGGTTAAAATGTCTATATCAAAGCTAACTAAGTATCAAAAGCAAGCAAGTTTCAATATGTTGAAAAGAAAAAGAGTACAGGTACAAACCTGCTACCAAACAGTGCTTGGTGGCAACTGGAGACATATGATGACTATAAACAGTTTCTTCAAAATTAAATACATCTGCAGTCTAATGATAAAAGACATTAAAAAATTTTAAGTTCTAATTATAGTCACAGAAGCAGTAAACATTTTATTTATTTCCACATTGTTACCAATTTTTAAATGACTGTTAGCAATTTATTTGACTTACACAAAGGAATGTGATACTCTCAAAAACCTGTTAATTTTAAATCCCATGTTATTGGGGTGCCTGGGTGGCTCAGTCGGTTAAGTGTCTGCTTTCAGCTCAGGTCTTTTTTTTTTTTTTTAATATTTTATTTATTTATTTGCCAGAGAGAGAGAGAGAGAGATCACAAGTAGGCAGAGAGGCAGGCAGAGAGAGGGAGAGGGGGAAGCAGGCTCCCTGAGGAGCAGGGAGCCCGATGCGGGGCTCGATCTCAGGGTCCTGGGATCGAGGCTTTAACGCACTGAGCCACCCAGGCGCCCCTCAGCTCAGGTCTTCGTCCCAGGGTCCTGGAATCCCGTCTCACATCGGGCTCCCTGCTGGGTGGGGAGCCTACCACTCCCTCTCCCTCAGTTTCCCTCATGAATGAATAAATAAAATCTTAGAAAAATATAAATCCTATGTTATTTATTGCACTCTGTCCCTTTATGAGAGAAACAGTTTTTCTCTAATAAATTCGAGAGATGAAGAAAAGACAACCACCTGGTTCACCATCTTCCTCTCTACTCCAGTCTGGGGAACTTCATCATCTACACAGGTGACCTAGCTAGTATTCTGCCTCTCGGTCCCATTCAACTTCAGCTACCACAGCCCAGCATTCTCATCATGTATACTGGCTCTTCCTTCAAAATCATACATTTCAGGTATGATATGTTAGCAATTTCAATGTGTGATTACAATCTTCTACCATTTTCAGTTTTTCTCAACTTTTCCCAAGACATCCATATAAAACCCAAAACTCCTATCAGTTCCTCCTGTCTTTGCTTTTTTTCCTTCTTCAGCATAGATTCAGAGGTTCAACACTGCATCCACTGTATCTCCAACTCCTTTGTCATTAATTCTTTCACTCTGTCAAGACTTCAACTCCAAATGTCTGCCTTCTCTGCACCTGTATCCACATTCATCTACACCAGAGGTCACCAACCTTTTTCTGTAATGGGTAAGACTGTAAATATTTTAGGCTTTGAGGACTACCACTCATTTCTGTCATTTCCACCTACTTATTTCTGCCACTGTAGGGTCAAAGCAGCCATAGACAAGAAATAACAGTTTCTTCATTAACATATAATGTATTATTTGCCCCAGGGGTACATGTCCGTGAATTATCAGGTTTACACAAGAAAATAACATTTTATTTGCCGGAAGAGTATGTACACGGGCACAGCTGACCTCTACTTTAACCCAAGAAGAGATTCTTACAGTAAAGCAAACTGGCGTCACTATAAAGGATCATTCATCAGTACTGACTTTCAGTATTGACTGCCAGTCCTATTATATTTCACTACTATTCTCTGCAATATTTACAGCTATTTCAAACTATGGCAGTATCCATAAACATCACCACTTGGTCCTAACAGGTGATCTGATCTTTGATTACAAAGAGAAAACAGGATAGCAATGATAATTCACTGAGTGTCTTATCAACAAACCTACAAACACATTTGCTTCCTTTTATCCTTCTTCCTTCTTTGTTCGTGTTATCATGAAAAAATTGTCCTTCCTCATATTTAAAGTTAATATCCCTACCTATGTTCAGATCCCCCTCAGCACTGTTAAAAATCTCATGCTACACATTATATCCTCTATCTCCAGGATACTTATAAACTCTTCCTCCAAACTAGCTCATTCCCATCAGCATTAAAAAATGTTCATGTTTCTTTCATCTTAACAGCAACCCTCTCCCCAAGACAAGACAAGAAAAACCTTTCACGTTATATCCCTAATTAATCTTTTCTTCCTCTTCGAATCCAAATTTGGGCTCTAATTTCTTATCTCCCGAATTTCTCAACTCACCACAATCTTATTTTTATCTCCACTACTCCCATTCACACTACTCTTCCCATATCACTGATATCTGCCATCACCTAGTATAGACCTTATTACACCTAACCTGCCAGTAACATTCAACATAGCTGATTACTCCATTTTCCTTAAAACAATCTCTTTCACGGGTTCCATTATATCACATACTCCCAATTTTCCTCTTACTCTCGTCTTTGGCAGGCGTTTTTCCTTTTCCTGTTCTATTAATCTTGGTCTTCCTCAAGGTTTTGTTCTATGCATTCTTTTCTTCAACTGCCACCTACATGGTGGTGACACAAGTCTGTATTTTCTACAAGAATGTGTAGACCACATTCTTAAGTACCAGATATATAGAGCTCACTTCCTGGATTATCTTCATTTGGATTTCTTGAAATCCTTCAAATTTAACAAATCTAAAACTGAACTCAATACCCCCCTAATCTTTCTCTACCTTAGTAAATAACAATATACTCTACCCAACTGCCCAACGTAGAGAACTTGAGAATAATTTTTGCTCTTTTGAAATAATACCTTTATTGGGCTATAGTTGACATACAATTCACTCAAAGTATGTACTTTAATGGTTTTTAGTATACTCAGAATTGTACGATCATCTCCAAAATCAACTTTAGAACATTTTTATCACCCCAAAAAGAAATCTCATTCCTATCAGCAGGCACTTCCCATTTCTTTCCACCCTCTCCCCTAGGAAACCACCTACTTTCTGTCTCTATAAATTAGCCTATTTCTTGATGTTTCAGATATAGTATTATACAATCTGTGGTCTTTTGCTATCTTTTGTTTAATGTAATGCTTTTTCATTTCATTCAGCATGATGTTTTTAAGGTTTATCCACACTAGCATATAGAAGCACTTCACTTCTTTCTATTGCTGAATTATATTCCATCTGATGGCTACCCATTCGTCAGTTGATGAACATTTTATTTGTATTGACTCTTTGGTCATTTTGAATAATGCCACTATGAGCATTTGTCTACAAGTTTTGTGTGAAGTTACATTTTTAGTTTGCTTTGGGTATATACAGAGGAGTGGAATTGCTGGGCCATAAGCTAAATCTGTGTTTAACCTTTTCAGAAATTGTTTTCCAAAACGGCTGTACCATTTTACATTCCCATCAGTAATTTACAATTGTTTCAGTTTATCCACATCCTACTCAACAGTTGTTATTGTCTTTTTGATTACAGCAATCTTAAAAGATATGAAATGGTTATCTCACTATGAGTGTGATTTGTATTTCTCTGAAATTCTTGATTTTTTACTACTCCTGACAGCTAATCAACTTGCAACTTTTGTCAATTCTCTATAATCCTGTCATATCTATTTGTTCCATTGCCATTACTCTAGTCAAACCAGGATCCGACTCCTGCCTGGATTACTGTAACCTCCTCCCTGGTCTCTTTGATTCTCCTCTTGCTACCTTCCAACCAATTGGCAACATATCCAGACTTTTTCACCTAAAATGGCAATTTGATGTTTTCATTTTTGGCCACCGGTTAAAAGCTTGCTTTTTCTCCTAGGAAAATATTCAACCTACTTAAAAAAAAAAAAAATAATAATCTCATGATACAGACACTGTTTACCTTTTTGGCTTTATCTCTGGCTACTGTCCTTTGGCACTCTACCCATTGTGAGCAACTTTCAGTTTTTCAAATACCACATTCACTGTTACCCCAAAGAGTTTTCTCATGTTGTTCCAAGGACTGGAATTCTCATCCTCCTTCTATGGAGTTGGCCAATTTCTACTCATGATCCTTTGTTTCAGCCAAAAGCCAGATACCACTTGCTCTTTTTCTAGAAAGCCTTCCCTGATTCTCCATAGGTTAGGTGATCCTGCTAAAACACTATAAATTTTCATCAGTATAGTCCCTTTTGGCCTTCACTGTTATTTCTTGTTTAATCATTTTGTTTTCTTTGCTAAACTGAAGCTCCTTGCCAATGAATCCCAGCTTTAACATGTAACAGAAATTGAATACATATTGTTGAATATATTGAAGAATCTTACTCATTTCTAAAGACCATGACCCGGATACCGACATCTGTATTTTCTGATTTATATCCCATTACACAAAATTCTAAGAAAACTCAGAATGAGAAAAAGTTGCTATTAACCCTAATGTGTAACAGAGAAGTCTCTAGAGAGGATATTCCTTTAAGCCATATCATATGCTCGAGCTACAAAAACACATTTATGGAAAACTCAGATGAAGTAAAAGTATGATAGATATATAATATGTACATTAATAGGAAAAATTAGTGACAGGGATAGAGGATATGGAAAAGGACAATATCATGCCTTCTTTATTTTTGTTTGTACCCAGCACATGCACACGAAATTATTTCTTGTTGAATACTTTCAAAGTCTTATCAATAAAATGCTTTATCTATTTCAGATACAACTATGAGTTCATGAAATACTATTTTTTTAAGTAATCGCTCCACCCAATGTGGAACTCACAACCCCAAGATGGAAAGTCACATGCTCTACCAACTAAGCCAGCCAGGAACCCCCATGAAACACTATTTTGAGTTGGCAGAAACATTTATGTTCTAAAGAAAATTTGAAATCAAGATGTCTTTCTTTAAGATTTTATTTATTTGTCAGAGAGAGAGAGAGAGAGAGAGAGCGCACAAGCAGGCAGAGTGGCAGGCTCCCTGCCGAGCAAGGAGCCCGATGCAAGACTCAATCCCCGGACCCTGGAATCATGACCTGAGCCGAAGGCAGTCACTTAACCAAATGAGCCACCCAAGCATCCCTTTTTCTTAGAGTTTTAAAGTCAATGTTAACGAAAGAAAATGCAAATGTATGGCTTATTAATTTTCAAACCAAATTTTTA
>CM053607.1:93114824-93128974 GCA_028646535.1 Procyon lotor | reverse complement strand
CCCAAAAAGCTTCCTACGTCCCCTTTCAACCCTCACCAAGAAAGATAACCACCATACTGACTTCTATCACTTTAGTTTTGCCAATTTTTAAATAGGAATTACATGTTTAGTATTCTTTTGTGTTTGATTATTTTGTTCAATATTATGTAAAATTCACACATTTTGTTGATATAGAAGTGAGTTTTCCCTTGTCATTGCTGGATAGTATTCCAATGCAAAATGTGCCATATTTCATTTGACTGTTAATGGACATTTGGATTTTTTCCAGTTTTTGGTTATCATGAATAGTGCTGCTATGAACATTCTTGTAAATGTCCCTTGGTGCACATAGGTATGCATTTATATACTCAAAAGTATATCTTCTGGGTAACAAGAAACCCATAGTTAATACCAAATCTGTTTACCAAGTGTAATCTCATCAGCAACAGATATACCTGTTATTTTTATCAGACCTTTTAATTCTAGCCATTCTGGAGGATATAGTGAGGTACCTCATCGTGGGTTTAATTAAAATATCCAGGTGCTCAATTAATAAAGTTGAAAGTATTTATTTATTGGCTATTTAGATATCCTCTTTTATGAAGTGTCTAAGCAAATGTTTTGCCTAGGGGCACCTGAGTAACTCAGCTGGTTGAGCACCTGACTCTTGATTTCTGATCCTGATCTCAGGGTCCTGGGAGAAAGCCCGGTGTTTCTCATTCTCTCTCTCTCTCTCTCAATAAATAAAGAAAATCCTTTTAAAAATGTCTGGTGCCTAGTTCTTTATAGGCTTCCAGTCTTTTAATTTTCTATTTTTTATATAATTTGTGTATGTCTTTTTTCAGATGTTTGCATCTTTATATCATCTCCTACTGAATTCATGGCTTACTTTTTTTACTCTCTTAATATTTTTTGATGAACAGAGTTTCCTGGTCTAAATGTAGTTCAATTTATCAATCTTTCTCTTTTTGGTTTAAACCTTTTGTGTTTTTACCCATCTTTTTTTTTTTTAAGATTTTATTTATTTATTTATTTGTCAGAGAGAGAGAGAAGCAGGCTCCCCGCTGAGCAAGGAGCCCGATGTGGGACTCGATCCCAGGACCCTAGGATCATGACCTGGGCCGAAGGCAGCCGCTCAACCGACTGAGCCACCCAGGCGTCCCTGTTCTTACCTATCTTAACCCATAAAGATATTTTCCTGTTTTTTCCTTTTTTATTGTTTTCTTTTATGTTTTTATATCTTTTATATTTTTAAATATAAATTTAAATTTATAAATTTATAAATTTATTAAATTTATAAATTTCTACCTGAAATTGGTAGATTTCTTTTCTGTCTGTTGTGGGGTAAGGGTAAAGATTAGTTGCTGTTTTTTTTCTTTTATATGGATATCTAGTTGATCCAGCACAATCTGTGGAAAAGGCCATTACTTCCCCAATGTACTAGAGTATTACTTCTGTCATAAATCAAATGATGGGGGGCGCCTGGGTGGCTCAGTGGGTTAAAGCCTCTCCTTCGGCTCAGGTCATGATCTCAGGGTCCTGGGATCGAGCCCCGCATCGGGCTCTATGCTCAGCAGGGAGCCTGCTTCCCCCCCTCCCTCTGCCTGCCTCTCTGCCTACTTGTGGTCTCTCTCTTCCTGTCAAATACATAAATAAAATCTTTAAAAATAAATAAATAAATCAAATGATGGTATATGTATAGTTGTGTTTCTTGATTACCCTGTTCCACTGTTTGTTTTTAATTTTTTCACTTGTATTGATATCACACCACCTTAATTAGTGTAATTAAATTTATGGTAAGACTTAGTCCACTTCCATAAAAGAATCCTATGAATATTTTGATTAGAAATGCACTGATTCTATAGATCTTGCTGGGTAAAAATGGTACCTTTGCAATACTGAGCCTTCTAATTCTTGAATATGGGATATTCCACCATTTATTTAAATCTTAACTTGAGTCATTAATATTCTATAGTTTTCTGTGTGGTGGTGTCTTATACACTTTTCAATTTCTTACTAGGAATATGATGATTTTTGTTGCAATTGTCAATGATAACACTTTTGAAATTCATAATTCTTTGTATATTCTTTTCCTTTTTTTTTTTTTTTGCTTTACTGTACTGTCCAGAACTTCTCATATAATGTTAAAGAGAGGGGATAATAAAAATAACTCAAAGGGAAAGCTCTCAATAATTTACCAAAACAGAATATTTGCTTTAGGTGTATTTTTAAAAAATAGACACTCTTTACCAAATTAAGAAATTTCCCTTCTATTCCTAGTATGTTAAGAATTTTTAAAGAATGAGGAATGAAGATTGACTTTTATTATAAAGTATGATGCATTTTTTTCTTGACAAACCAAATATAGAGGCAAAGTATCTCAACATAATAAAGAATACACACACACACACACACACATACACACACACACACACAGATAAATAGGTGATAAGCCCATAAGCTTATCTCACAAGCCCACAAACTAATCTCATCTCTTCTTCAACAATGAGAAGCTTAAAGTTTCTCCTCTAAGATTGTTTTTCCTCTAAGATCAGGAACAAGACAAGGATGCCGATACTTCACCACTTCTTGGCATTAGAAGTCCTAGCCAGGGGGTGCCTGGGTAGCACAGTTGGTTAAGCTTTCAACTCTGGGTTTTGGCTCACGTCATGATCTCAGGGTCACGATGTTGATCGTGTCAGGGTCCACACTGAATGTGGAGTATGCTTGAGAATTCTCTCTCTTCCTCTCTCTCTGCCCCTCCTCACACAGACTCTCTGTCTCTGTCTCTAAAATAAATAAATAACACTTAAAAAAAAAAAAGAAGTCCTAGCCTGGTCAATGAATCAAGGAAAAAAAGCACAAAAACTGGAAAGGAGAATTTGAACTGTCTCTATTTGCAGAACACATGATAATATATATAGAAAACCTTAAAGATTCCACCAAAAACCTCTTTGAACTAATAAACAAATTCAATAAAGCTGAAGGATATAAAATCAATATAGAAAAATTTGTTGTTTCTATATACTAATAACGAACTACCAGGAAGATTAAGAAAATAATCCAACTTACAGCTATCAAAAAGAATAGAATACCTAGAAATAAATTAAACCAAGTAGGTAAAAGATATGTACACTGTAAACTATCAGATATTGATGAAAGAAACCGAAGACACAAATAAATGAAAGTATATTCCATGCTCATGGATTGCAAGTGTTAACATGGTTAAAATGTCCACACTAATAAAAGCAATCTACAGATTCAGTGCAAGTGCTATCAAAATTCCAATGGCATTTTTATAGAAACAGAAAAAAAAATCTTAAAATTTGTACGGAACCACCAAATCCCAAATAGCTAAAGCAATCTTGAGAAAGAAGAAAAAAACCTATAGGTATCATACTTCTTGATTTCAAACTATTTTACAAAATTACAACAATCAAAACAACATGGTATTGGCATAAAAACAAACACGCTCATCAAACGAACAGAATAGAGAGTCCAGAAATAAACCCTTGCATATACAGTCAATAAATTTATGACAGAGGAGCCAAGAATATAAAATGGGGAAAAGACAGTCTCTTCATGAAATAGTATTAGGAAAATCAGACAGCAACAGGCAAAAGAATGAAACTGGACCACTTTCTTACACCATATACAAAAATAAATTACAAAATAGTTAAAAACTTGAGGAGTGTCTGGGTGGCTAAGTTTGGTAAGTGTCCAACTCTTGATCTCAGGGTCATGAGTTGGGCTCCAAATAAGTCTTAAAAACTAAAGACAAGACTTGAATCTAAGACCTGAAACCATAAAACTCCTAGAAGAAAACAAAAGCAGTAAGCTCCCTGTTCTCAGTCTCTGGGTGATGATTTTTCAGATTTGACACCAAAAACAAAGGCAACAAAGGGAAAATAAACAAGTGGAACTATACATCAAACTAAAAAGCTTCTGCACAGCAAAGGAAACCATTAACAAGATAAAAAGACAACCTGCTGAATGGGAGAGAAAATTTGCAAATCATGTGTTCCGATACGGGTTAACATTCAAAATATAAAAAGAACTCATATAACTCAAAAGCCAAAAAACCACGAACAATTCAATTTAAAAATGGGCAGAGAAAGTGAACAGGCATTTTTCTAAAGAAGACATACAAATGGCTACCAGGTATACGAAAAAGTACTCAACATCACTAATCATCAGGGAAATCAGAATCACAGTGAGCTATCATATCACACTTGTTAGAATGGCTAATATCAAAAAGACAAGAGGTAACAAGTGTTTGTGAGGGTATGGAGAAAAGAGAACCCTTGTACACTGTTGGTGGGAATGTGAATTGGTACAGACACTGTGGAAACCAGTACAGAGGTTTCTCAAAAAATTAAAAACAGAACTACCTTATGACCCAGCAACTCCACCTCTGGCTATATATCCAAGGGAAACGAAGTCATTATCTTTATTTTATTTTTTTTTTAAGATTTTATTTGTTTATTTGACAAAGAGAGAGAGAGAGAGAGATCACAAGTAGGCAGAGAGACACACAGAGACAGAGAGGGAAGCAGGCTCACTGTTGAGCAGAGAGCCTAATGTGGAGCTCGATCCCAGGACCTTGAGATCATCACCTGAGCCAAAGGCAGAGGCTTTAACCCACTGACCCACCCAGGCACCCCATGAAGTCACTATCTTGAAGAGATGTCTTTACTCCCATATTTATTGCATCATTATTTATTACATTTATTTATTTTATATTTATTATAGCCAAGTCATCAAAACAACCCAAGTGTCCATGAATGTATGAAGAGACAATTTTTGTACAATGGAATATTATTCAGCCACAAGAAAGGAGGATATCTTGCCATTTATGACAACATAGATGGACCTTAAGGGCATTATGCTAAGTGAAATAAGTCAGAGAATGATAACTATTGCATATTATGTAGATTTCACATGTAAGTAATATACAATAGTATATTGTCAAACTCATAGAAACAGAATAAAGTGGTGGTTATGAGGGATTGGTAGGGGAGGGGGGAAACACAAAATGTGGAGATGTTGGTTAAAAGGTACAAAATTTGGACAATTAAGAGATGAAAAAGTTGCACAGGGAAAAGAACTTAAGGAAGGAACCATAATACAATCAAGACGTGATCAGAAGACAAAAGATCAATTTAGAGACAGCAAATAATGTAGGTGGAAAAGAGGTAGAAGCTAAGGTTGAGGGGGTAGAGGCTGAGGTTGGGGGTACTTAGGACACCAGGATGAATTTAGACAATGGAAGTCCCCAGAGGTTTTGGGTAGAGGCACAATGAAACCACTTTATAATAAGGTTAACTCTGGGGTCGAACTTACCATGGAAAATATGGTAAGCAAAGTAATGCAGGAATACCATTTACAAGTTTTTAGGAGTAGTCTAGATGTACAGTATTGCTGAGAGAAAGAGAAAAAAACATGGAAGACTTTAAGGAAAGAATTGCTAAGATTTGAAGACTAAATGGATGTAAGGAGTGATCATGTTCAATTTGGAATATGTTACATTTGAGGAGATTAACCTATGTTCAAGTGAGAGAGGTTCAGTAGACAGGTAGAGACATATGGAACTAGAGCTCAGAGAAAAGATTAGCATTAGAAATATAAATTTAACCAAATATCATAAAAACTACTTTTTATCTTTTTTCTAAAGATTTTATTAATTTATATGACACACACACACAGAGAAAGGGCACAAGCAGCTGGAGCAGCAGGCAGAAGAAGGAAAAGCAGGCTCCCCACTGAGCAGGAGCTCGATGCAGGGCTCGATCCCAGGATCCTAGGATCATGACATGAGCCAACAGCAGACACTTAACCGACTGAGCCACCTAGGTGCCCTTTTATTATCTACCTTTATTATTTAGTCTACCTTTACTAAGCAATAATATTAGTAACTTTCTTTTCCTTTAAGGCTTTAGGTTAATAGAAGATAAATCCAATTTTCTTCCTTAGATCACTAGACAATAATTTTCTTTTTTTAAAAAAGATTTTATTTATTTATTTGACAGAGAGAGAAAGATCATAAGTAGGCAGAGCGGCAGGCAGAGGGAGGGGGAAGCAGGCTCCATGCTGAGTAGAGCCTGATGCAGGGCTTGATGCCAGGACCCTGGGATCATGACCTGATCCAAAGGCAAAGGCCCACTGAGCCACCCAGGCACCCTGACAATAATTTTCAAATAATAAAGATGATAATAATAATTAATGGTTTTTGAGCACTTAATACGCTAACCACTGTTCTAGGTACTTTACATAAGCCAACATGTTTACAACCATTGTATACGATACAATCACTACCCCCATTCACAGATGAGGAAACTGAAACACACAGAGTTGCAGACACTTGCCTCATGTCACAAAGGTAGTGAGCAGCAGAGCCAAGATGTGGACTCAAGCAGTCTAGCTCTCCTCAACCACCACATACATAACATCTCAGCAAATAATCATACTAAGATGGTTTAGGGTTCAATTCTCCTTCATCTTCTAGAGCTATGTGGAAAGGGTTTAATATAAAATATACTTACTTGTAATGTATTTGTATCCCACACTTTCAGAGTTTTATCAAATGAGCTTGATGTGAACATGCCGGTGTCATGAGGATACCACTGTACAGTCTCCACACTATATTTGTGAACATCAGGATGGTTTCTACAAAACAGCGATCAAAATTTAGAAATACTTGACTTACATGCGTTTCAAAACTGGTACTGTACTAACAAGTAGCAGTCTCAAGTAGGACAATATGAATGGCCAAACCTAGATCACAGGACTGCATCCAGCTCTCCAGAGGAAAATGTCCAGGCACCTCTAGTTTCAGGCTTCAGTAGTGTAATGTGGAGGCCTGCTTCCTACTAAGGCTCATTAAATGGGAGACTTCCTATTTCTGTATTTGGGCCTGGAGGAATTAGCCAGCTACACTGAACCTCTTCATGGACAGGGCAGTGCTTTTTCCATACTGGAGGCGACACTCATTCTGGTGTTGGATATGCTTTTCCCAAATAACCATTTTATCAGTATTATCATTCTTATAATTGTTGAATGCCTCACATAGATAGTTCCATGGTATCCCACTCAATATTGCTTCTAATCAAGGAACTTACTCAATGACAAAAGAATGCAATTAATTGGTAGATGTCCAAGGCACCACTCTTATGTAACCCATCACCTACAGAAGCATGATCTGTTGACAAGTCAGTTATGATATTAGCTGTAATACACTACCTTGTAAGGGAGACATGCTGTCCTAAAGGAAACAGTATATTTTCTGAACCAGTGATAAATAAATACAGTGTATGTGTCACTTTACTAAATTTTAATTCACAAAAACTGGCTGTTAAGTAACCCTTAGTAACCCATGAGATGATGGAAATTTGAACGCCAAGTGGTATTCAATATCAGGAATTGTGTGAGATAATAAAGTCTCTATTTTTAGAGATATAAACAATAATGAATGAAATAATATGCCTCTGGGATTTGCTTCAAAATAATCCTCAGTGGGTGGGTGGGGTTAGAGATAAAACAAGCTTGGTTATGATTGACAGTTGTTCAAGCTGTGTGATGGATACATAATTCACTATACTACTTTCTTCCATAAATTTTCCATAACAAAATAAGCAAAAGTTAACAGAAGACTATTGCAATCCTACACAGATAAGACAATCATGGGTTCTGATTCCTAAAGGTGAAGGTTTGGATCAATACAGGATGGAGGACATTAAACACTTGAATTAATGAGAACATAAAGTAAAGCCTTAAAGTTCTATGCCTTAGTTCTGGCATTGAAAGCTGTAAAAATGGACTATAGGGTTTACCCATAATTCCTTTCTATGTCACCTATAATTTATATATTTTAACTGATTTCCATTTTCTTTCCTCTCCCTTGCCTCCATTATTTTATATAGGTTAACAACAAACTGAGTCCACAGTTGCATAATTTGATAAAAGATCATGTAAAATTAGGGGAAAAACTGGACATTATCTTGAACTGGAACTGGATGTCATAATCAAGTAGACTGAGAATATATCACCTTTTGGGAAAGGGATGATTACATTTTCATTGTATAGTGGATGCTTGCCTTTTTGGTTGTGGAGTGGATATTTAGAACTTTTTTTTAAGTTGGATCCAAACTCCTCCTCTTTGGGGGACAGCTCCCTTATTTTATTGCTTCTTGTTACAGAAAGCTAGGGACTCCAGACATTGTCTTTCCCTGTCCGTTGGCAGTAAGGGCATGGACATATAGTTTAAGCTTCCCCAAATCTGCCTGGGACTCTAAAACTCCAAGTAGGAATGCAAAACTCGGAGATATTTAACATTTATTCATAGTCATGGAGTTGAGAGTCTGTGTTGGTGACAGGTAGCAGGACCCAAACTAAATTGTTCCTGTGGTGGTACTCCGACTGTTGTCTCTGCCTTAGTTTCTTTTACCTTCTGCTTCTTTCCCACATTTGATTCTTACCTTCCTACCAGTTACATGAGATACTAAATATCTTTCCAATAAATTTATGCTTAAAATAAGGAGAACTGATTTCTATTTGCTCCTAAAAACCTTCATGTATACCAAGATTCTCCAGCTATAGTAAAACAAATCTTTAATGTAGTGATTAAAAAGCTCATTTATATTTTAAATTTAAATTTAAGAATAGGACAAAATATTACATTATAATCTTATCAGGTATTACCTGCTGTTCTCATTCACATTAATGAGAATTTTGGTACAGAAAGGGAATCTTTCTGGTGCCTAAGAACACACGCATTAAGCAAAAATAAATATCAGCAAACACTCTAAGCCATATTAACTTAACAAAAATTTTAGTGAAATTTTTGTTTGAAATTATTTTGTAAAGTTAGATTATAAAGTTTTCAGATATAAAAAATTCTACTTTAACTCATTTTGCATGCTCACTGTATGTCCATTTACATTCAAAGTTACACTTCTACAGACAGAAAGTGAATCCAAGAAGAATGCCATGGTAAAACAAGGTTTGACACACTAAGCATTTACTTGACTTTAACTACCAGAAAAGTAGATCACAGTTCCTCAGGAATAGCATTAATAGCATGTGGTATATATGAAAATGCTATTTTTATGTAACAAATTAGACAATGTATTTTTAAAATGTTATTTAAGATAAAAGAGAATGAATTAAATGAATATGACTAAATTGCACTTTAGAATTTAGGGGGTTTTTCTGGCACAAGTGGAGTAAGAGTATAAAATGGTTTAAGCCTCTTAGAAACGAAGTTTCAGATTATTTGAGGTGTTATCTTGTGTACCAAGTGTCCCTATAATTATATTGTTCTACAGAGTGGCTTTAGAATTTTTAACATGCTTTTTAAAAGACAATATTTTATTAAGACTCACAAAAAACCTTACAAGAATGACAGCACAGGTATAATTATCTCTAAAACAAAATAATCTGAGGTTCAGAGAAATAGTGTCCCAAATCTTTATTTCCAAAGTGAAGCACCAAAGCCAAGAATCAATCGTAAATCTCCTCCCAAATACTCCATGTACCTATTATGTACCTATTCTAGTGCTTTGGGAACAGCTTTAATACAGAGAGATTGTTGACATTAATGTTCATGAAGTTTTTCCTCTTGAAAGCATTTTCCCAACACTCTTTCTCCCTGTTAACTCAAAGCTGTGCTCAATATTGGATCAGATACAGGTGACAAGGAAGTAACCATTATGAACAAATTATAACAGTCACAAAACATTTTTCTAGATGCTGGAAAATAATTCTCACAAGACTGGAAGGCCAGTAAAGAATAGTCTGGAGAGTTAGGATAAAGAGAGGCTATGTTAAGTTAGGCAGCTTTGAGTAAGTAGAGATAAGATGGTTGTGTGTAGGTGTGTTTATGTGTGTGTTTGGTGAGGGACTGCCAGTATAGTTACTGCTTCTAGCTATTAATCTTTTTGTTCTATTAATATCAGCTGAAAATATAATTTGGTTTATAATTAGCTGAAAGACTTAGAAATAAATCTTATGTTAAGTGGTACTAACCTATGATTAGTTACTGCAGTATGCTAAGTAGGTGTACAACAAAAAGGACATAATCAAAGGTTTTTATTTTTAAGAAAATGTCAAGGGATAGCCATGTGAAATGTGACATTTGAATAATTTGCCTGAAACAATCATATGACTGCTATTTTCATGTTTTGCATTTGAAGCAAAAAGGATTAAAATGTTTATAAATTCATGAATTACATTTTTAATACACACCTGCCAACGGAACACACTGCTTTACATGTGTAATAAGGTTGTCTGCTGGAGTTCTCAAGATCATAAAGTACAATCACACCATCTGAACCACCTGATAACATGCTAATAATAAAAAAGTTCACATTAATTTATCATTTTATGTACTTCATTTATTATATATTTCTGAAAATTACTGATCCACACCCAAATGTATTATGCCCACGAGTACAGAGTAAATCTTTAATATAGATTTTTTAATAAAGTAAAATTCCTCAATCTAATATTTGTAGAATTAGTATAGAAAGATTCAATCTGTGACCATTTGAAGTTCACCTTTATAGTTCCAAAAAAGACAGTAGAAACAAGATGGCAAAGGATCTATCTTAATTAAGAAAGTAAAATATTATGAAGTCACTCTTAATATCTTAATTAAAATTGTGATAAATGAAAATGGAATCAGACAGACCAGCTATTACTGATGCTAGCTATCTGACTCTGGGCGTTATTTCACCTAAGACTTTAGACTTTTGTGAAAAAGAGTACATTTTCATTTAAGTCATAAAGATGATGCAAAGATAAAAGTTGTATCTAGTGAGTTTAAATGCCTCACAAAAAATAAAGGATTAATAAATGTTAGATTTAGTATTAAAAACACATTTACTCACTTTATTCAACTGTGAGCACCTGAAATATGTTGCTAATATAACTGTCCACAAGACAGGCATAGTTTAAATCTTTCCAGAGTCTACAATCTAGCAGGAAAGACAGACAGATCTACGAATTTATATATCTAAATGAAAAATTGCTATTTGTTAATCTTATTGCTCATAATCAAACCCCATGTTGCTACCTCTCTACTTCTCTGGTTCTCTGATTTTACTCTTTGGTAAGTTCCTAAGAAAGGGCTAATGAGAACAACAGTCCTTGAATTCTTGTACGTTATTGACAATTTGTTCTTTTGTACTTGAAAATCAGTCTGGCTGGAAATATAACAATTGACTCACGTTTTATTTCCTTGAACATCTGAAATAAGAAACTTCATTTCTTTGGGAATAAAGCATCAGATCAGTTTAGTTAAAATAGGATTTTCTTTCCTTTACATATAGTTTTTAGATCTTATTTATTTTAGGAAACCTTTCTTAGCTTATACTTTTAATATTGACTCTGTTTTCTTCCTTTGGGTTTCTTCTCTGGGAATTCCTATTAAAGGTATGCTGGTTCTTTGTCTATCTCCCACATTATGTCCCCATCTCTTGAATTCTTTATCTTTCTCCATTTCTTCTTAATTCTTAAAAATACCCTCCTTTCTATCTTCTATTTCTAAGCTATTACCTCTTGTATTCATTTGCTTGTGTTCCTTATGCTTTAGTCTTCATTTCTGAAATATTTGCCTT
This sequence comes from Procyon lotor, assembly GCA_028646535.1. Taxonomy (NCBI): domain Eukaryota; kingdom Metazoa; phylum Chordata; class Mammalia; order Carnivora; family Procyonidae; genus Procyon; species Procyon lotor. The sequence continues at coordinate 93,117,380 of CM053607.1, read as the reverse complement.
TTATTTCTTATTTTTTCTTGAGTTTGTTCATCTCATTTCTGAGTTTTCTTAGTTCCAACTTTTGTTATTCTTTCAGGTCTTGTATCTTTTTAAAATGACTTTTATCTAGTTTTAAAATACTAGGTTAGAGTTCTCAACTATTTCATAGGTATATCTTTCTGGCACAGCTACACTGTCTAAAGGGGTATTACTTAGTTTCTTTGTTCTTACAATAATTTTGAACAGACCTTGATTTTAATCCTATTATTTGGCTCATATTTATATGAAATTAATTTTCTTAAGCTTTTATAGAAAGGAGTCTTGGCTTAGAACATTTAAATTTTGTATCTCTAGAATATCTTTCTCTCTCTCTTTTTTTTAATAAGATGTTCAATACATGTCACCTCACTTTCAGAGGTTTCTTGGTTCTGTTCACCTCCTCAATTTTTATCTGGGCCATCTTTTCCCTTTGTTTCTATTGTCCCTATACTGCTTAGTTTGGATTCTATTCCAAGCAGTTTCTCCTCACCATAGGGTTTTGCCCTTTAGGAGATCTTAAGTAGATTAGCTAGAGAGATCATAGGGCCCAGACTGCTCCAGCCCCTTCCAGTCTTACTGTGAAGCCCCTAATAATTGGGAGTATGCCATCCTCTCTCAGAGTCATCCGCTATAGTCAAATGAGCTTGCTAAACTTTCAAGTAATGTTGGTCATTTTGGAGTTGTCAGATCTAGAAGCTCCACTCGTTTTCACGGTCTCTTCTGATATAGATGCTGATACTACACAGATCTTGTAATTGTCAGTGATTTGTTCCCACTCATCCATATTTTGTGGTTTGTGGGGATATTTGATCACTTATACTTCTTCTAAGTGATATACATTAACTGTTTTATATTGCCTTGTTTAGTTTCTTTGTTAATGAAAGTGCAAGATAAGGAGCTTGTGCCACACAAGAATGTTCTTTACTGAGAAAGTCTTGCTGTGAAAAATAAATTGTGTGCTTAATGATGTACTAAACTTACATTCTGGTACAAGCTCCTTATCTTGTTGTTAGCCAGTTACAAAGGGTTCATGAACTGGCAGCATGTCCAAGCAGCACTGATTTATAGACTTGTTTTAAGAAAAATTCAATACCAATTTGTAGAACAATAAGGTTTATTTAAAAGTAATTCTTCAAAGTTCTTTGCTGAAACAGTTCTAAAAATCTGACTGATGATGGCTAGTAAAAAAAGACAGCAAGTAATGCCATGCTAAAGTGTTCACCACAAAACTTTTGTAGTTAAGTATTTATATAGGAAAATATATAGAGATTTTTAACAACTACAATTTTTATTTTCATTGATAGAATTTTGCAGGCTGTTTGGACACAATTATGAGTTACCTATATATCAACACAAGTTCTAAAAATGCTTTTGCTTCCTATTTGAATTTTGTGAAATACTTTTTTTTACCATGGTACTACATGTATTCTCAATGCAAAACCAAAAAATTATATTCAAATGTGAACATTTTAACTGAAATTTAAATTGTATTTATAATAATGAGAGATGTTTCACCTTTGCTAGAATGATTTCCAAAAGCTTTCCTTGGATTCTATTAATTGGATGGAACAAATGAACCACTATTGGAATTAAATGATTCTGTATTTGAAGGGTCTGTGGACAATGACATTATTTAACTGTGAGGTTGTTATTCTGCTCAGAGAGTAATCACAGTAAGAGATATAACTTCATGTTTTTATATGGACAAGAAAACCTGGTATTAAAGATGAACAATAATAACTTAGAAGAATTTAGAAGATATCAAAGAAAATTCAAGCTTCACAGAATGATATGCAAATATATTTAATGCAATCGCACTTGTTAAAACATTATTTTCAGGGGAGACTTCTTTTTTTTTGTTTTTTTTTCAGGGGAGACTTCTTAAAATAACTCCTAACTTTGGAAATAAATGCTTCTTTAACAGATGTGTACATTTTGGTTTCCATTCTGATTTCAGTGATATCAATGAAACTCTCCTGGTAGTCGGTAAATATTAAAAAGTATTTTGAGCAAATTATATGTGCGGTGACTTTTTCAAGAAAATCATCAATATTTAATTTTCCAATAAACATACATTTTGATTTTTATTACTCTCTTTGTTGCCAAAAGGGTTTAATGCAAAATACAAGTCTTGGCAAACGAAATAATTAGATTTCTCCATGCAAAGGGGAAAAGCATTGTAGTGAGAATCCTGACTTTTCTCAATATGTTCTGCAAAAAGACTCCTCAGCCTATTATTTCTCACACATATTTTATGCACATATAATCTGTAATTTCTCATATTTCTCATTGACTCTGACAACTGGTAGCCTACTGGCTTCAAGTACTTCACAGGTTAGAGAAATGATCTCTATTCCAAATGGCTGGCTGGAGAAACACTACTGAACATCTTTCCTACCAGCACCCATGACCAAAAGAAATCAGCTAACCCTTTCTGTTAGTGTCATTATAGTATAAGCAAATGGCCCACAGCTGACCTTGAATGGGAGGTGCTATGTTGCATCTGGAAAAGCTCAAAATAAAGAAAAGAATTATCAC
>CM053607.1:93088769-93114324 GCA_028646535.1 Procyon lotor | reverse complement strand
CTACACAGTTACTCCCATCCAGTTGGTTCAGTTTAACTACTAGATTCTAGAGGCCTGGTACATGCAGTTGGTAACTACGGGGGACAGAAGACTTAGAAAGTCGATCCTAGAGGGTGAGAGTTGTCTTAACCAACATCTCTCTTTAAAACATCAAGGTATAGCTCAGAACACTCCAGTGACAACAGTTTGGTCTTACTGATGGATGGATATACCATCCATCTCATGGATATGAGGACTTTGAGAAACAAGACAGAGGATCATAGAAGAAGAGAGGAAAAAAATGAAAGATGAAACCAGAGAGGGAGACAAACCATAAGAGACTCTTACTCTCAGGAAACAAACTGAAGGTTGCGGCAGGGGAGGGGAGTGGCAAGGATGGGGTGGCTGGGTGATGGATATTGGGGAGGGTATGTGCTATGGTGAGTGCTGTGAATTGTGTAAGACTGATGATTCACAGACCTGTACCCCTGAAACAAATAATACATTATATGTTAATAAAAGTTTACTGTTTGACAAAGAAATTTTAAATATCACAGAACAATGGTAATTGTTCCCTTCCACTGATCATGCAAAGCAAGGACTGTCCAAATAATCATATGCCAATTGTTTGAAGGGGAGTTAAATATGGTGAACAGAATGCCACATCATCTTTTTTTACAAACCATACCCGTAACTATATGTATTCTATGATTTTCAAAAATATGTTTTATTTGGGGACCTGGGATGACTTACATCCCTGAGTGTCCCACTCTTGATTCTGACTCAGGGTCGTGAGACTGGGCTCTGCATCAAGCTCTGCACTGGGCGTAGACCCTGCTTAAGATTCTCTCCCTCTTCCTCTGCCCCTCCCCTGCTTGCAAGTGTGTGTGTGCAAGTGTATTCTCTAAATAAATAAATAAATAAATAAATAAATAAATAAATAAAATTAAAATATACATGTTTTATTCATTAACTTGTTACTTTAGTTGAGTAAACATTTAAGGCATATGCCAAACAAATGACTATGGAATTGCAGATATGCAAAGCAATTGAATGTGGAATCTTTCTCAAGTAATGTTTGTCAATCCTGGCTATATATTATAATCATCTAGGGAACTTTAAAGAAATCCCAGTGTCCTGGACCAATTAAATCAGAATTTCTGGGGTTGCAACTTTGGCACGAATACTTTTTCCAAAGTACTTTTTCCAAATCACCCTAGGTGATCCCAATATTACTGCAAAGTTGAAAAAACTGTTCTCATAAATTTCCTCCAGTCTTTCATAATGTGATTTTCTTAATGATACCTCATTGGACAGCATTTTATATTAAGCAATTTGTTTGGATCATTTCAAAAGTGGTCCATTTAGTTTAAGAATAACAACTCTTTTTGATTTTGTATTTCATTAATTCTTATTAAAATGGCATAATCAGAATAAAACTGGCATTATCAGAATTATGGACAAATACTGATTTTGGATAAGCATATAAAGAAACCAGGGCGGGTGGGGAGGGGCGCTCGGGGGGCGCGGGGGCGGGAAGGATGTCCATGGGATTACTAGATTATAGGTTTTTAGCCACAAGTGTTAAGTATGCTGGGGGAACCAGCATCTTTTACACAGGAAATGAAACTCATTCACAGATGGATTAATATGGTGATCTTCTTAGGAGACATTCACTATTTCAAAGCTGGACTTCTAATGAAGAAGTTTAGGTCATGGAATTCTAACAGAGTGATACTTAGCTGCTTCCTCGGAGGACTATTTGGGATTAAAAGAATCTGGAGAAACCCAGTGTTTTAGACCCTCAGTAGCTCACATGATTTAAATTATTTCTGATATTCTAAGATTTCTGAACTTAGTAGAGAAAAAATAATGATGCTTCTTTTAAAAAAAAAGTACAGCTATTGTCACTAAAATTAAAGGTCTAATGGTCAAGTTCATTCACTTTCCAATGTTTAATTTGCTGATCCTAATGGAAGAATTGCAGAACTACTTGGTGGAAACAAGCCAAATTATCAGAGGAGACTGATCAATTTTGACAAACATAAATTTTGAGTTTTTGAAATCACTATAATAAAAACCTCTGGATATGTCTGTATGCTTCTATTAGAGTGGATCACAGAGCTGAATAGAAATTACTGTCAACTCTGTACTCACCGGGGGTGGGGACAGGAGCTAACAGTAGATACACCCCCAAACATGTTTAAAATTGATCAAAATGTGGTTAAAAAGTTAATGTTTACTTGTTTAGTTGCAATTACATGTAATATCTGAAACATATTTGCCCATTATAAAAGCATAATACTAAATGTAAGTCTGACACATTTTAGAACACAATATATCACACAAATGGCTTGCCAAAAACAAGTAAAAGATTATTACAATGCATCACAATAATTTATTATTTTTGTCTGGTTTTCGTTGTGGTAGGGAACCTAGAAGGTGAATTCCATCATCTCCACCTCCTGGTAGTCACACCTGCAGGTCATTTCCCCTCCTTGAGTCCTTGAGTGTGGGCTAGACTCAATGACTCACTTCCCATGAACAGAATACAACAAAACTGATGAGATACATTTCTGAGATCAGATTATAAGGAATCTGGCTCACATCTTGCTTGACCTTTCTTGCTCTCTTACTTTCTTGCTTTGTTGAAAGCCAGCTGCCATGTTGTGATTTGAGAGGTCTATGTGGCAAATAACTGGAACTGAGGAAGACCTTTGGACCAAAGTCAGGGAAGAACTAAATCCTGTCTTGAGTTAGCTTGGAAGTGGATCCTTCCAGACTCAAGTCTTGAAATGACTATAGTCCCAGGCAATATCTTCATTGCAGCCTTCTGAGAGACTCTGAGCCAGAAGACCCAGCTAAGACACACACAGATTCCTGACCCCTAACACTTGTGAGATATTAAATCTTTTATTGTTTTAAGCTGCTATGTTTTGGGGGTTACTTTGTTACCCTTTCACTGATAACTTATGCTTGGGGTACTTTGTTACTTACCCACTGATAACTAATGCAGCAGGTGAGTTCTTCTTTAGGGATATTAGAACAAATCATATCCATCAGTTTTTCAATAAGCAACTGTACTCAGCTTTTCTCTCCCTAAGTTTCTTTAAAAAGCCATCAGTGTTGGCAGTTCCTACTTCTTTCCCTCTCTATCATTCTCCAACTCATTGAAATCTTACTTTTATTCCCATGATTCTCCTGAAAATGCTCTTCCCAAGACCATCAGTAATCATGCTGTTGGTTAAATACAATACACATTTTTAATTCTTCCTTTATTCCTCATATTTCTTGAACACATGCCATTCACTTAACAAAAAGTCTTCTAGGACTCTTTTCTCATGTCTCTTTTCCCACAGAGGTTAAGAAGACAATATACTAATAAGAAAATATGCACATAATACAATTTCAGTAGTAGTAAATTGAAGAGATAAGCCGAGTAATGGGGAGAACCACTGAGAGCAAAGAACAAGGCTAGGACCAGCAAATGACACATAGGAGGGCTTCCTCTTCTTTCAGCTTATGAGACATTTTGTTGCCCTGCTTTTGCTGCAACAATTCATTTGTAGTCACCTCTTCTTCCTAACTTTAAACGTTGATGTTTCTCAGATTTTTGGTCACTGAACTTCTTTTCTTACTCTACAAATAATTCCTGGATGATCTCATCTCCACTCACTTCATGTATCATCTCATGTTAAAGATATCTCAATTTCTTCTGAGCATCAAACATGTACATTCAACTTTGTCCTCCTCTTCACAGGTTCTTTGAAAGCAATATGGGAAGGTGTGCCTCAGTGGCTCAAGTCAGTTACAAATCTGACTTCAGCTCAGGTCATGATCTCAGGGTCCTGGGCTTCCCACTCCCGGGGAAGTCTCCTTGTCCCTCTCTACCTGGCCCTCCCTCCTGCTCCTGATCTTTCTCTCTCAAATGGGTACATAAAATCTTTTAAGAAAAATTTAAAAAGTAATATGGAAAAAGTCAGTATGGGCAAGTTACATTCACTCTGCAACATACAAAGCACATACCTGGTTATCACTGCCAACTCCTCCCTTTTCATCAATCAGTATATTCAACCAATTTACATGGCTGGTTGATTCTATTTCTTAAATATATATTTTTAAAAACATCTTTACTCTTTTTGACCCAATCACCATTTCCTTGGCTTCCATCTGCTGTCTTTTGGACAAATGGAAGACTTACCTAACTTGATTCTCCCTCTCGCTCTCAACTTCAATCCATTCTCCAAGCAGATGACAAAAATCCAATAACTGTCACTTTCTTCTCATCTCCATACCTCTTCACCAAGCACACAAGGCTCTTTCACACCTAGCGCTGGACTACATCTCCAGCTTCATCTCCAGTCAATGGCCCCCTTGTTTGCTCTAGTCATGGTCGATTGTACAATTAATTCCTGGTCTATGCTTTGCCCTTAACATAATGCTTGGCAAACAAATGCTCTGTAAATACGTCGACTGAATGAATGAGAGAATCTCTGGAGAGTAGTTATTCCTTGGGGAGCGGGGAGGAAATGTAATGTAAAGGAAAAAGAATAAAATAAAACGAAAGTATTTTCCCCAGAAGCCGCGTGTGCACTCACCAGCCTACGGGTATGTAGAAGGCATCTTATTTTCGTAAGCCACAGCGCAGAAGAAATTTAGTTTGGTGAAAATAAAGCGATAATGAGGCGGGAAAGTGGGACGCAAGACTAACACAGAAATTGGTCCAGATTTGAAATGGCCTGTTTGAGAAAAAAAGTAAGGTTTTCTTTACCTCCGTGTGGACTCCGCTCTCCGGAGGCGAAGAGGGTCGTCCAAACCGGCCTGTCTTGCTAGTAAACACCCTAACATCCCGTTCCTTCACACTAGCCTGAAAACTGGACGCCGCCATGACAGAGCTCGGATGGCGGTAACAGTGGAGTCTCCTATTGGTCAAGCAAGGTGCCATCCGACCAATGGTGAACGCCGTTACTAGAAGCATGAGGAAGGAGTAGGGGGCGGGGTCCGCGGCTGGCTAGGGGCTGTGTTTCGGTCGTGGCGGATCCGGCGGCGATTAGTGTTTAGATCCCGGCGGACGGCATGGGTTGGTCTCAGAATTTGTTCCGCGCCTTATGGAGAGTGCTGTCAAAGGAAGCGAAGCAGCAAGTAGGCACAGACCAGTTTGGGAACAAATACTACTATGTCCCGGAATACAAGAACTGGAGAGGTGAGGTGACAGCGAGAGGAGCGGTTGCGCGGTCAGTAAATAAGGGCAACGTGAAAGCGTCTGGTAAACTAACGCAGCGTGCGATGGCTGGGATGTCACCTGGGCGGACAGCCCAAATTCATTCCCCTTCACTCTGAGCTGAGCACTAGGCGCCGCGACCCGGCCCGCAGTGTGCCCGCTGTTCTTGGGTTGCAGCGCCTGGTGAGGTGCCACCGGCGGAGACCCGAGAGAGCTCCGCAGCGCCCGCGCCTCTCTCTCCTCCCGGTATCGAGAGCCCACCCGCAGACGACGCTCTGGCGCAGGTACCGTCCATTAGGCGACGCAGACAGGGCCAAGTCCGCGGAGGTCTTTTCCCAGAGGGCCTCAGGAGAGCAGGGAAGTAACTTTTCCTCCTCCAGTACCCTCCTTGCGACCTGGCCGGCGCTGTGTCATTGGAAGAGGTGCATCTTGAGCGCCTCCGCGTACCTCTTTCTTGTTTACCTTTTTCAGTAGCTATGGCGCTGGCCGCACGAGTCACCTTCGTCCAACGGTCAGAAGTAGGGTTGTGCACACTGTGGAGAAGAGATCCTCAAAAGGTTTTATGTTCCCTTTCCCATGAATTTGCACTCCGTAACCCTGTGGAGCTCACTTTAAGATCATTGCTCTAATCGTGGTATTTCCTAGGATTCATGCAAAGTAGTGGAGTTTGGGGAGTTAGGGGGCGTTCCTGTCGGTTGAAATCACATCACGTAGCCGCCGTTATAACCTCCTGGATGTTGCTCCATCATCGCGATGCAGAAGATCTCAGGCTTTGACGTCAGAAGAACTTGGGTTAAAATTTCAGCTCTAACATCCAATAACTGAGGGAAAACTGACAAGATAGTTGTCCTCCCGTTTCAGTCTCCTCACTTCGAAATTAGCAATGATAATAATAGCAGTTATAGAGAAGCACTAAAATCTTTCCAATATTGTGATCCATTCATTTCCGGTAGCTCTAGTCAAAGAGAATTATTCTTTCCTTACTTAGAGCATGTGCCAAGTGTATTCGGTGATTTATCACTCAAAATTGTTCTGCCTACCCTTTTTCTGTAACTTAATATCTAAGCCTTGTTTCCCACTTAAATGAGCTTCTAAACTTTGTCAGGGTAGGGAATATGCCTTTTTTTTTTTTTTTAAGTCTACGAAGAACCTAACATGTTTATGGCGTTTCTTCACACATTGCAACCAGAAGGAAGGGTGTTTCTTTTCCATAAGTTGTCAGTAGGATAAAAAATATGCAAAATGTCTGTTGGCTTTTTTTTTATTGAAGTGTAATTTACATACAATAATACTTTTTGGTGTATGGTTTTATGATTTTTTTTTAAAGATTTTATTTATTTATTTGACAGAGAGATCACAAGTAGGCAGAGAGGCAGGCAGAACGAGAAGGGAAAGCAGGCTCCCTGCTGAGCAGAGAGCCGGATGCGGGGCTCGATTCCAGGACCCTGAGATCATGACCTGAGCCGAAGGCAGAGGCTTTAACCCACTGAGCCACCCACGCGCCCCTGATTTTTTTTTTTTTACAGCTGCGTAGTCCTGTAACTATCACACAATCAAGATACCAAACGTTCTTTCACTCCACGAATTCCCTCTACCTTTTAATAGTTCATTCCTTTACCTCATAACCAGGCATTGGCAACCACTGATCTGTTTTACGTCGCTGCAACTTGGCCTTTTCCAGGATATCATATATACGAAATTATGGAGGTAGTCTTTAACATAAAGCTTATTTCAGACAGCATAATGCAGTTAAGATTGATCCATGTGTCAGTAGTTGTTCCTTTTTATGGCTAAGTAGTAGTTCATTTATGAGTTTACCACAGTTTATCCATTCACCAGGATTTTGGGTTGTTACTCGTTTTTGATGATTATGAAGAAAGCTTCTGTAAACATTCCTATGCAGGATTTTGTGTGCATTTTTTTCCACTTCTCTTGAGTAAATACCTAGGAGTGAGATTGTTGGGTTGTGTGCATATCTATGTAACCTTATACAAAACTACCCCACTGTTTTCCAAATTGCCTATATCATTTTGCATTCCTGCCAGCAATGTTAAGAAAATTCTGGTTACCCATCCTCACCAGCTTTTGGTATTGTCAGGTTTTTGTTGTTGTTGTTTTTATTGTTATTTGACCCATTCTATTAGTTGTATGGTGGTGTCACATTTTGGTTTTGATTTTCATGTTCCTAATGACTGAGAATATTGAGAATTTTTTTATATGCTTATTTGCCATCCCTAGATCAAATTTTCCCTCAGTTATTAGGTGTTAGAGCTGAAATTTTAGCCCAAGTTCTTCTGACCTCAAAGCCTGAGATCTGCATCACAATGATGGAGCAACATCGAAGAGGTTATAACGGCTGCTATGTGATGTGATTTGAAGTATCTGTTCAAATCTTTTGACCGTTAAAAATAATTTTCGATCAAAAAAAAAATTTTCGATCAACTTCCTTGTATCATTTCAATGAAAATACAACATGATTGAAGAAAGATTTAAATTAACAAAATCATGTGTATTCTAAAACAATGTAATTTTAAATCAAAGGATATGTTGGTCTTTAACCTTATTATGATACCAAATGGTTTTCCAAAGTGATTATAAATTTATAATTTATAATTTTTATTATAAAATTTTATTATAAATATAAAATTATTTGTAAACTTATACTTCTACCAGCTTGATATTTGGAATTCATGTAATCTTGGCTGTGAGAAAATGAGGCTTTTCTTAGATGACATAGGTGAATCATTGTATGCTGCTATATAACATATCTGTGTTGCTCCGTTCTTAGATAACTGAAGCCTGTGGCACAGACACATATTACATTCTGTAAATACTGTTACACATTTCCTAAGCTTTCCACTATATATAGGGGGAATATCTTTGTTGTAATGCAATTTTTCAAAAGATGAGTCATCTAACTTTCTTATTTTCTTGGTATGAAAGATGGTTCTTTGAATTGAGTTTCTTTGAATTGAATGAATTGTTGAGCTTTTAACATCATGATTGAACAGTATGTAAGAACTCTATAGAGGAAATGACTTTTTCTTTTAATTCAGTTAATTAGTGTGGCACCAGTCATTAATGAATTACTATACTTTCCACATAGATTATTATTTAATGAGAGCAAAGATACTTATGCAATTTAAAATAAATCCCTAGAGTGTTGTCCAGTCAGCTGAATTTGAGTTTAGAATTGATTGTTGAAATTTTAACTTGGAAAAAAAAAACATATTGGCATCTCAGGATAAGAAGATTGTGAAGATAACATTTGTTGGCATTTTTAAAGAAAAGGTGTTAATCAACATATTATTGAAAGTTTGCTTGCTCTGCGGAAGATTACTTAGTAAAAGATTCCCTAAATAAACTTTGTCTAGAAATTTCCTTTGAGCTCCCTGCTCAGCAGGAAGCCTGCTTCTCCCACTACCATTCCCTCTGCTTGTGTTCCCTCTCTCTGTGTGTTTCTCTCTGTCAAATAAAATCTTTAAAAAAAAAAAAAAAAAAAAAAAATTTAAAAAAAAAAAAAAAAGAAATTTCCTTTGATATTACACCCTTTTTATTTATGGTGTCTCTGAGTTTTTATCCATCTGGTTCCATTTATCTCATGTTTCAAAATGAGTTCCCTCCCTAAGGTAAATTCTTGTATACTTAATTCTGACTAGACCCTCTTTGAATCTTGTTTTATTATTTTCGTCTTTATCTTTTGCACATTTATTAAACATCTGCACCCAGTTAAAACTAACAAGTTTATTACTGAAACACTATTTTGAGTTGTTAATTTCCTAATAGACATTGTGAATGTCCAAATTTGGCAAGGAAGGTGAATATCATTCATAATTTGCAAAAAACAAGGTTTGGAGTATTGTGTTTGGCTCTGGACACCACACTTTTGGAGAGATGATTGAAAATCTGGAGTGTCCAGACAAGAGTAGTTATGAAAATGAAAATTTCTAGAAATTATATCTATGACTATTAACTGTGAATTTTGAGGGAATCTATCTTGTGAGGAGAAGATTTAGGAGCAGCTTCAGGTATTTGCAAGATTGTTGTGTAGAAAAGGATTAGGTTCATCTATGCAGCCTAGTAGAGCCTATAAGAGCCATACTAGAAGAGGAAGAGAGTGCCTTGTGTTTAATTTTAACTGAGAGAATTTAGGGAGATAAGGAGCTGGATACATTTGATTAGCACCTTGAATGATAAATGCAATTTCAGCACGAGTGGTTGAAGAGCATTCCCAGTCAGGGCTAGGAAGGGATAGGAAATACCATAGAAATTAGAAGGTGGTCCCATGCTGGTAGCCTTCAGTGGAGAAGAACTAGAGAAAGCTGTTTTAGTGAGAGGATAGACAGGGTCAGATACTAAATGGCCTTGAATACTGTAAGTTTCAAGTTTGCACTTTATTCTCTAACTGATGGGTAGCCATTGAAAAGCTTGTGACATGATCAGAGCTATTAAAGAAATGTCTAAAGCTCTGTAGAAGGTGAGCTAGAGAGGAGAGGGAGGAGCTGAAATACTGTTTGGTGAGAGCATTGCTAGATTGACCGTGATTCTGGAAAGAGATCTTAGGGGACTCAAGTGATGGGAATGGAAAGAAAAGTTTTGAACTTGATAATTACTTAGACTGGTGGAAGGGCAAAGAAAAGATGAGAGGCCAAAGATGATTTTTGTTTTAATTCTGGAGAGCCCGTGGATTGTGATGTACAGATTCCCACAAATAAAGGCTTAAAAGGAACAAATGTAAATAGAGAAGTAGGCTTTAGGATGGATTGGTAAAAGAGTAAGTGGAATTTGTTAAAATAGGACAATTGTATAGTCAAGCAATTGTATACTCAGATCTGCAGTTTCAAAGATGTCATTAGTGATTAAAATCCAGATTTGGAAGCCACCTTTATATAGGTGATTCCTAAAACTGTAAGGATATTTGAATTCAAGTAGAGAGAGAGAGAGTAATCATAAGATGAGATTAAGAGGCAGATATATAGGTACACTGTAATTTCAGGGGCTTCCCACTAAAGGAGGAATATATCCACACTACCTGGCTCACATTCATGACCTTTGAGTCCATCTTCAAAGTGACATTTGTTTATAATCTTTAGATCAATAATTTTGTAAGATGCATAGATGCTGTTAGAACTCAAACTTGAAAGCTTACATGATTTTTACCAGGGAGCTGAATCAGGTAATAGTTATTTAATTTTCAGCAATCAGAAAAAAAAAAATTGATTGAATGCAGCAATTTAGGAGTTGTATCTAGACTGTTACTTTTTGTGATACTGAGCTTCAGTTGATGTCTCCGAAACAGAATTCGGGGGTGGGGCAAGACAGGGATAACAATGGACAGTAGATAACAGTGATGCCCTCTTTCAGAATCTAGGATAAATGTTTCATCAGACATGGTGGATAGATTTATTTTTGGAATGCATTTTTAAGAACTGTATAAACCTTCATTAGAGCTTTTTGCATAGTGAATTGTTTATACTAGGCTACTAGCAGTGATTTTCAAGTTGTCATATTTTAATAATTATGAAATAAATCTATTCAAGTTCAACATTTTAATAGAAAATCTTACATTCTAAAGGATTTTTTTCATTTCTCCATTTCATTTTCATTTTCTTCTCCATTTTTTAATGAAGCAATATTTGTACATTTATGAGAATTGTGAGCAAAGAAAAATGTTACAGTAGTTTGATTTTACCTTTTGTTCTAACCAGAGAATCACTTCTGTTTTATTTATCCTTTTATTTATTTTTAACTTTTGAATTAAGAAATATTTCTAGACATAAAAAGTACAGAAAATGAGGCACCTCTCATTTTCATCCACTCTCAAAAAAGTGGAACTCTCAGTTTGGTTTTGGCTTAGGTCTGTGATCTCAGAATCTTGAGGTCCAGCCCTGTGTCAGGCTCCGGGCTCAGTGGGGAGTCTTCTTGGAATTTTCTACCTCTCCCTCCCTTTCTGCCCCTTCCCCTGTGCATATTCAGGCTCTCCTCTCAGATAGATAGATAGATAGATAGATAGATAGATAGATACAAACAAACAAACATCTTTAAAAATAAAGGTAGGGGCACCTCGGTGGCTCAGTTGGTTAAATGTCTACATTCCACTCAGGTCATGACGCCAGGGTCCTGGGGCTCCATCCCAGGACCTTACTCCTTACTCAGCAGGTAGCCTGCTTCTTCCTCTCCCTTGGCCTACTGCTCCCCCTTCTTGTGCTCTTTGGCTTGCAAATTCTCTCTCTGAAATAAGTAATTAAAATCTTAAAAAAAAAAATAGAGAAAATGATAAAACAAACCTCCATGTACCCATCATTCACTTTCACAGATATCAGTTAATGGCTAAATTTAATTTTCTCCCTGGCCCCATTCATCTTTCCTCTTATTTTGAAGCAAATATTAAATATGATGTCTTTTAAACCTCTTAGATTATGTCTCTGAAACACAGGGCTTCTTTTTTTAAACATGACAGTAATCATCATCTCGTATAGAAAACAACAGTTCCTTAACATGTTCAAATATCCTTTTTGTCACATTTCCTTGATTGTCCCTGGTCTTGTTGATTGATTGATTTGTTGACTTATTTTTGTAATTTGTATAAATTTAGCTCCCAACAATCTTTATATTATAATTGCTAATATGTTATTAAGTCTCTTGAAATTTGTAAGTTCTCTTTTTATGTTGATTTTCCACCCCTCTCACACACAGACACCTGCTTTTTTTGGGAGTGGATGTTGAAAAAAAGTAACTTTTTTTTTTAATGGTGGCATGAATCCATTTATATTTGTTGTAGTCAGTGATTTATTTAGTCTTACTTTAGTCATCTTATTTTTTATGTTTTCTCTTGGTTATATTTTCTTACTCCTGACTACGCTCCTTAGATGACTTTTGCAACATATTGCCCATTTTGCCTGAAAGTGATTGTACCAAGACATACCTGTATGAATGCTATGTGCCTGTGGCTTCCCATAGGGCTCCGGTCAAATTTTTCTGGGAGAATTATACTCATTACTCAGGATGCTTCGCTTTTAACCTCTGCCAGTAGAAATCTTAGCAATGCCAATATCAGGTCAGATTTTCTTATTGAACTTTGACTTTGTTCTCAGGCCTGATGCTTACTTACTTTTTAATCATTTTTTTGCCTTGTGCTCTCAGGCTTGTTGCTCTAAGCTTGGGGTTCTCTCACAATTTCTTTTTTGGGAACAGCAATAGAGATTCTTCCAGTGTGGCTTGTATGTCTGCTAGCTCATAAGCCAGTCAGCATTCCTAAGTTTACCTTTCAGCTCATCCTGTACCATTCATTAATTTCTCATGTAACAAATATTTATTCAGCACTGCTTTATACAAAACATATACCTGTTTTATGTATTTCAGATCTATTGCCTCAATTTCTAGCTTTTTGATGATTCCTTCAGCTATTTTCCTGTGTAGCTTCATTCCCCACTTATATTTTGAAAGATAAAAGAAACAAATCGATGGCTATTTTATTATTATTTTTTAAAGATTTTATTTTTAAGCAATTTCTACTCCCAACGTGGGACTCAAACCTACCGCCCCAAGATCAAGAGTGGCACACTGCACCGACTAAGCCAGCCAGGTGCCCCAGTCAATGGCTGTTTTTAAACTGAAGTTTTTTCCTCCATTTTGTTCTCAATTTAGCATAGCCTCCGGTCATTTTAGTAATGGTCACATTAATGATAACTACCATTTGTCAAGTGCCAATTCTGTTTTATATCTTTACAACACCCATTTAACTTGGGATTATTCTCTTTTTCAACATGAAGTGATTGTTTCATTTCTGAATACTTAAATAAGCTTCATGTATACATACCTGGGTACAGAGTAGTTATTCACAAAACAGCTGCTCAATGAATTGAGATATTTATGGACCTAGAATTTAAAAAACAACAAAGCAATATTTTAAAAACCACAGGAAATGATGAAGTTTTACAAAATCTTAAAACAGGTGGTTAAAGAATATGTTTTTCATGAATGATGAATGGCCAAATTATTCTTCACGGTCTAAAATGCTCTCATTAGAAATGAGAGTATTGGGGCGCCTGGGTGGCTCAGTTGTTAAGCATCTGCCTTCGGCTCAGGTCATGATCCCAGGGTCCTGGGATCGAGCCCCACATCGGGCTCCCTGCTCAGCAGGAAGCCTGCTTCTCCCACTACCATTCCCTCTGCTTGTGTTCCCTCTCTCGCTGAGTTTCTCGCTGTCAAATAAATAAAATCTTTAAAAAAAAAAAAAAAAGAAATGAGAGTATCCTTTCCATAACTTTTCTAATGCAGTTCAAGTTGGACTTAGCTTAGTCAGTGATCTTCCAAACTTAGTTTTATTGCTAGCCTCAAACTTCTGTTATGGTACCCGGTCTTATTTTTTTCCCTTAAGGGTGAATATATCATCACTTGGTAATCTAAAACCTGTGTCATCTACTGTTGCATATAATTACAGAGTTGCTTTGTTTTGATGATGTTACCTGAATCTGCTCGTACTTAGTATTTAAATATACTAAAAACTGTTCAAATCAGTACTTGGTTAAGATGTTGTTATTAAGAACCAGACAAATCACATGGTCAGAATTATTAAATAAGATGTGTCTTGATTTTGAAGGTAATTGGAAGATCCTGAAACAGTTCTTTAATGTGGTAGTCTAACATGTGGGAAATAATGAAAACATTTCAGATTTTTCCAGCAGGTGGCAGCATTGCTTAAAATAATTGTAGGGTGACACTTTATTAAACATTTTTCTTTGCGCTATTTGAAGGAAGCATCTTTCCTCTAAAATAATTGGATTGGGGGGTACCAGGGTGGCTTAGTGGGTTAAGCGTCTTGACTCTTGGTTTCAGCTCAAGTCATAATCTCCAGGTCCTGGAATGGAGCCCTGTGTCTGGCTCTGTGTCCAGTGGGGAGTCTTGTTTGTCCCTCTCCTGCTTCTTCCTCATTCCCCATAAATAAATAAATAAATCTTAAAAAAATAAATAAAATAAAATAATTGGATTTATACTTTTTTCCTCTAAATAAACCCTGCACTACTGCTTTATAAACTGCTAACTCTTAAGACAAGGATTTTAAAATGATACTGTGGATTTTTCCTAGTCAGCAATGAACAGCAATATAAATGGGAATTATATGTTGAAGAATTGACCAAAAATTTAAAAAATATATATAATTTTTAGACTAAGAAGAGATATTCTCTTTTGAGTTGTTAGAGATCACAATGTGATCCTTACCTTGGACATCAGCAAACTGATAGAAAACCCTATAATGTTTTATGATATTAGCTAAAATAAGCTTTTTGTTTAGGGATATCGAAAAGAAGTTCAACTTACTTTAAAATACCTTGTTGCATAAAAAATAATAGTTATAAACTTTTTATATAGGTTGTCTCAGGGTGGTCTGAAGGTTGGATTTTTAATTTTCTGATCTTCGTTTTAATATTTAACTCCTTAATTGTGTTTTCTTCTGAGATTATTTCAGTTGCTTACTAAATTCCTTACTTTTGCATGTGTCTGCATTACATGTACTTGAACACTGAATTGTATTTTGGTGAACAGAGAATATCAACATTTTCCCTGTAGTCCTTGATCGCATTCCTGTCTCATACTTTCATCTGCGAGAAGAACAGGATGAAATGTCACAGTCCTATGTGTCAATCCTTTATACTGGCTTTAAAATGAATGTAAGCATCCTTAGTCTTGAGTTCTGTCTTTTTCTGCCAGGGAAATACAGGATTTTTTTTTTTTTTTTTGCCAAAATGGAAACTAATAATGAAAGAGTGACTAGACTGTATTATATCTGTTTCTAAGTGAGGCTGAAAATATGTAAGAGAAAAGAATCATTTATCCTCTTTTGCTTTGATGATTTTATGATTGCTTTACGTTAAGAATAGTAATGGCCATAACGATAATTAATATTAAATACTGTGGATTAGGTGCTATTCCTAGCACTTGTCATGATTCACTGTACTGGTGGAAGAATTATAACAAATAAGGAAAATAATCTATCTTTTGTTGATTTGTCAGGGATAGTGATGAACTCCTTTTGTATTAACATATTTGTGCAAAACCCACTTTCTCTGTGTCACTGTAAATCAGATGGAACTTAACTTTTCTTACTGAGGCCTCTCCCTTTTAAGAGTACTACTCACTTCAGTTCATTTCAACTGCTATTTTAAAACTTTCTAAGTGTTTCTCTACAAGAATTACAAAATTGAGTTGACATGCTTGCTTTTGAGAGTTACAAATTGAATGGGATTGGATAGAGAATTCTCTTCAGAATCATAGTACAGACTTCATTATATCATTGTTAGAATAAATTTCCATTTTTAAAAAATGACTTGGGAATATATATAATTTTTTTTAAAATTAGTTCTGTAATTTTAACGTAGAAGCTATTGCCTTTGAGGTGTCTGGTACCTCCATCTTGTGGTCCAAATGACAAATTACACCCTTTGCAGAGATTCTAATTAAACTTTCCCTCCCCTCAGCTGAATATATCATTTAAAGTTTTTTATTTTCTGTGCTTTGTTTATTAAAATCATAAAAGCGTAATTCCTTTTTTCAAGCTTTTATTTAAATTCCAGGTAGTTAACAGATAGTTTAATACTGGTTTCAGATGTAGAATTCAGTGGTGTTATCAGTTACAGATAAAACACAGTGCTCATCAAAACCAATGTAACACCCATCACCCATTTAGCCCATCCCCTCACTCACCTCGCCTCCAGCAACCCTCGGTTCACTCTCTTTAGTTAGGAGTCTCTTATGGTTTGTCTCCCTCTCTGTTTTTATCTTATTTTGTTTTTCTTTCCCTTCTCCTACGTTCATCTGTTTTGTTTCTTAAATTCCATATATGAGTGAGATGATATGGTATTTGTCTTTCTCTGATGGACTTACTTCACTTAGCGTAATACTCTTTAGCTCTATGCACATTGTTGCAAATGGCAAGATTTCATTCTTTATTATGGCTGCGTGATATTCCAGTGTGTGTGTGTGTGTGTGTGTGTGTGTGTGTGTGTGTGTACCACATCTTCTTTATCCACTCAAAAGTAGATGGATATTTGGGCTCTTTCCATAATTTGGCTATTGTTGATAATGCTGCTATAGACATCAGGGTGCATGTATCCCTTCAAATTAGTGTTTTTGTATCCTTTGGCTAAATACCTAGTAGTGCAATTGCTGGATGGTAAAAATAGGTAGTTCTATTTTTAAGTTTTTGAGGAACCTCCATGCTGTTTTCCAGAGTGGCTGCACCAATTTGCAGTCCCACTAGCACTGTAAGAAGGTTCTCCTTTCTCTGCATCCTCACCAACATTTGTTGTTTCCTATGTTGTTAATTTTAGCCATTCTGACAGATGTATCTCATTGTAGTTTTGATTGTATTTCCCCAATGGAGAGTGATGTTGAGCAACATTTCACATGTCTGTTAGCCATCTGGATGTCTTCTTTGGAAAAACGTCTACTCATCTCTTCTACCCATTTTTAAACTGGATTATTTGGTTTTTGGGGTGTTGAGTTTGCTAAGTGCTTTATAGATTTTTGGATATAAACCTTTTATCAGATATGTCGTTTGTAAATATCTTCTCCCATTCCAAAGGTTGCCTTCTAGTTTTGTTGATTATTTCCTTCACTGTGCAGAAGCTTCTTGTCTTGATGCACTTCCAGTAGTTCGTTTTTGCTTTTGTTTCCTTTGCTTCTGGAGACATAGCTAGTAAGAAGTTGCTGCGGCCAAGGTCAAAGAGGTTGCTGTCTCTGTTCTCCTCTAGGATTTTGGTCGCTTTCTCTCTCACACTTACATCTTTCATCCATTTTTAATTTATTTTTGTGAATGGTATAAGAAATTAGTCCAGTTTCATTCTTTTGCATGTTGGTGTCCAGTTTTCCAACACCATTTCTTAAAGAGACTGTCTTTTCTCCATTGGATATTCTTTCATGCTTTGTCAGATTAGTTGACCATATAGTTGTAGGCTCATTTCTGGGTTTTCTAATCTGTTCCATTGATCTATATGTCTGTTTTTCTGGCAGTACCATACTGTCTTGATCACTACCACTTTGTAATATAACTTGAAGTCAAGAATCATGATGCCTCCAGCTTTGCTTTTCTTTTTCAAGATTGCTTTGGCTAGTCAGGGTCTTTTGTGGTTCCATACAAATTTTAGGATTATTTGTTCTAGCTCTGTGAAAAATGCTGGTGTTATTTTGATAGGGATTGCATTAAATGTATAAATTACTTTGGGTATTATAGACATTCTAACAAAATTTTCTAATCCGTGAGCATAGAATGTTTTTCTATTTGTTTGTGTCGTCTTCAGTTTTTTTCATAAGTGTTTTATGGTTTTCAGAGTACAGATATTTTGCCTCTTTGGTTGGGCTTATTTCTAGGTATTTTACTGGTTTTGATGCTGTTGTAAATGGAATTGATTCCTGATCTCTTGTTCTGCTGCTTTATTATTGGTATATAGAAATGCCACAGATTTATGTACATTGATTTTGTATCCTGCAACCTTACTGAATTCATGTATTAGTTCTAGAAATTTTTTGGTGGCGTCTTTTGGGTTTTCTATGTAGAGTATCATGTCATCTGCTAAGAGTGAAAGTTTGACTTCTCCCTTGCTGATTTGAATATGTTTTATTCCTTTGTATTTTCCGATTGCTGAGGCTAGGACTTCCAGCACAATGTTAAATAACAGTGGTTGGGAGTGAACATCCCTGTCTTTTCCTGATCATAGAGAAAAAGCCCTTAGTTTTTCCCCATTGAAGATGATACTATCTGTGGGTTTTTCATATGTGGCCTTTATGATGTTGAGGTATATATTCCCTCTATCCCTACTTTGTTGAGGGTTTTTATCATGAATTGATGTTGTACTTTGTCCAGTGCTTTTTCTTCATCTATTGAGAGCATCATATGGTTCTTCTTTTATTAATGTGGTATATCATATTGATTGATTTATAAATATTGCACCACTCTTGAAACCCAGGAATAAATTCCCCTTGAGCATGGTGAATAATTCTTTTAATATACTGTTGGATTTGATTTGGTAGTATTTTGTTGAGAATTTTTGCATCCATGTTCATCTGGGATATTGGCTTGTAGGTTTTTTAATGGAGACTTTGGTTTTGGAATCAGGGTAATGCTGACCTCATACAATGAGTTTAGATGGTTTCCTTCTATTTCTACTTTTTGGAATAGTTTGAGAAGAATAGGTATTAACTCTTCTTTAAATGTGTGATAGAATTCCCCTGTGAAGTCATCTGGCCCTGGACTTTGGTTTGTTGGGAGATTTTTTATTTTCTTTTCTGGTTATCGGTGTTCAAGTTTTCTATTCCTGTTTCAGTTTTGGTAGTTTAGATGTTTCTAGGAATTATCCATTTTTTCCTAGATTGTCCAATTTGTTGGTATATAATTTTTCATAATATTCTTTTATAATTTTTTGTATTTCTGTGGTGGTGTTTGTTTTTTTTCCCTCTCATTTGTGATTTTATTTATATGAGTCCTTTCTCTTTTCTTTTTGATTAGTCTGGATAGGGGTTTATCAGTTGTATTAATTTTTTTTCCAAGAACCAGCTCCTGATTTCATTGATCTGTTCTACTATTTTTTTTTAGTTTCTGTATCATTTATTTCTGTTCTAATCTTTATTATTTCCCTTCTGCTGGCTTTAGGCTTTGTTTATTCTAATTTCTTTAGCTTCTTTAGGTGTAAGGTTATGTCATTTATTTGAGATATTTTTTGCTTCTTGAGGTAGGCCTGTATTGCTATATTCTTCCCTTTTCACACTGCTTTTGCTGCATCCCAAAGGTTTTGGACCATCGTCTTTTCATTTTCATTTGTTTCCATGTATTTTTTTATTTCTTCTTTAATTTTCTGGCTGACCCATTCATTCTGTAGTAGCATGTTCTTTAACTTCCATGTATTTGTGAGCTTTCCAAATTTTTTCTTGTGATTGACTACAACTTTTATAGCATTGTGGTCAGAAAATATGCATGGTATGATCTCAATCTTTTTGTACTTGTTGAGACCTGATTTGTGATCTAGTATGTGATCTTTTCTGGAGATTGTCCCATGTGTACTTGAAAAGAATGTATTGTGCTGCTTTAGAATGAAATGTTCTGAATATATTTGTTAGGTCCGTGTGGTCT
This sequence comes from Procyon lotor, assembly GCA_028646535.1. Lineage (NCBI taxonomy): Eukaryota > Metazoa > Chordata > Mammalia > Carnivora > Procyonidae > Procyon > Procyon lotor. The sequence goes on along the minus strand of CM053607.1, from coordinate 93,094,999 downwards.
AGGGTTATTCAAAACCATTGTTTCCTTGTTGATTTTTTTGCTCAGATGATCTGTTCATTGATGTAAGTGGGATGTTGAAGTCTCCTACTATTATTGTATTATTATCAGTGAGTTCCTAAAAGTATAACTCTTATTAAACAGATATTAATCCAGTCTACCCTCTAGGGCTTTGTTCTGAAAAATATTTTCTCTACTTCTCTCCACGTGTTTTCTATCTTTCTCTTTATTTTCTTTTCACCCTTAAGGAGGACAGAAGGCACTCAAAAGAGACCGCTTGAAGTGACCTGTTTAAGAATAAAGTGTTGTAGAAAAAGAGCTATTGTGATGGTGATGGTGGTGGTGTGTGTAGGTATGAGACAGGGAAAAATTTGATTAACCCTTTGTGTTGGAAAATGAAACCTTAAAATGTTCAGCAAAATTTACTATATAATTTCAACTGTAAACTAATCAATAGAATCAATAATTCATCAAATACTGATTTTTTAACACGATTTTTCTGACACAATTCTAATAGCACATTATGATATCCTTCATTTCACATTTGTCTCTCTCAGCAGGAATAAGAAAAATATTTTTGCAAAATTTGAGGTCTTAAATTTTCTAAGCATTTTTATTAATCTTTGATTGATATTCATTATCTTTTGAATCACCTTTCAGGTTTAGTCCTTATTGGTATATCTTAGCTACCTCAATTAGAAATTAATTATTTTTTTTGTGATTTTACATGACTTTCATAGACTTCATGAAGCTATCTGTTTCAAGATTTGCAGTTTCACTTTGCATTCAACTAATGCTGTATTTATAAACATGGGAAAATTAGAGAAATCAACATATAAGTAAAGAGGTTGCCTTGGAGAGTGAGTAGAAATTAAAATATTGAGTAGATATTTAAAAGTGAACCAAAGAGATCATATGATAATTGTCTTTCTCTGATTGACTTATAGGAGAAATTTGAGAAATAAGACAGAAGATCATGGGGGAAGGGAGAGAAAAATGAAATAAGATGAAACCAGAAAGGGAGACAAACCATAAGAGACTGTTAATTTTAGGAAACAAACTGAGGGTTGCTGGAGTGGAGGGAAGTGAGTGGGATGGGGGGGTGGCTGGGTGATGGACTTTGGGGAGGGTACGTGCTATGGTGAGTGCTGTGAATTGTGTAAGACCGATGAATTACACACCTGTACCCCTGAAACAAATAATACATTATATATTAATTTTTAAAAGGGGAACCAATATTATAAGTTTATATAGTGCGTATTTTTATTTATGTTGAAACTATTACTTTTCTTAGCTAATTAATTAGCTTAATTAGTTTAGCTTAATTAGCTAAACTAATACTAGGAGCTGTAGTTGCTCTGTTAATAAATATATAATAAGTGAGGCACCCTAGGACTTAAATACTCCTGCAATTTACCTTCTACTCCCTGGCAAGATTTTTGAAAATATAGTCAGTGAACTTCTTGTAACTCTAATCTAGAAGTCACTGTTCTCTAAATATTTAACTTTATACTTTCTGCCCCCTACTGTGTTGTAGGTGATCACTTTTGTAGCCATTTCCCTGACTCTGTGTTCTGGGCAGTGTCCAGATTGTATCAGGTATTTATTTTATTTTATTTGTTTAAGATTTTATTTATTTGACAGAGAGAAACACAGTGAGAGAGGGAACACAAGCAGAGGGAATGGTAGCAGGAGAAGCAGGCCCCCTGCCAAGCAGAGAGCCTGATGTGGGGCTTGATCCCAGGACCCTGGGATCATGACCTGGGCCGAAGGCAGACGCTTAACGCCTGAGCCACCCAGGCGCCCCTGTATCAGGTATTTAGGAAAGCGAGTTTATCCATTAGACTGACAGTTACAGAATACCTGCTATGTGGCAGGCACAGGTTCTAGTCTTTAGAGATGTATCAATAAATAAAATACTAAAAGATCCATTCCCTTAATTGATTTTACATTGTAGTTAAGGGCATCAGATGACAAAAACATACATAATAAGCAAATTACATAATTGTTCCAGTGTAGTAAGTGCCTAGGGAGAAAGAAAAAGTAAATTAGAGTAAAGGAATCAGGAATACTGGAGGTAGGGTGTAGGTTGAAATTTTAAATGGAATGGTTAGGGTGTACCTTATTGAGAAGGTAACTTTTTTTTTTTTAAAGATTTTATTTTTATTTATTTGAGAGAGAGAACACAAGAGATATCACTGAGGGAGAGGGAGAAAAAGACTGCCTAGTGAGCAGAGAGCCCTTCATGAGGCTTGATCCCAGGACCCCAAGATCATGACACAAGTCAAAGGCGGATGCTTAACCAACTGAGCCACCCAGGCATCCCATGAGAAAGTAACCTAATAATAAACACTTGATTGGAGGGAGTGAGGAAGGTAGCCAAGTGGCTCTCTGTAGCAGCAGCATACTTGTCAGATGGAGTAGCAATGTAGATGAGCTTCTCCTCTGAATGAAGGGGGGGAGGGGTTTATCCTCAGCACTTATGTTGGTACCTAACATACATTAGATATTTCATTAGTGTCTGTTAAATGGAAGGAAATAGACTCTACAGGGGTAGACCTTGGCTTACCTTATCTCATTTCCTTTCTCGCACTGCTTCTGCTGCTTCTCTCAAGCAGTAGCAGAATAAGGAGAAACGTCCCTTTGAGAATATAAAAGCCCTTGAGATGGTTTCACTTTAAATCTAAAAGATTTCCTTGTCATTTTACCTCTAAAATTTGATTTTCCTTTTTTTAAGATGTTATTTCTGAGGCCTCCCTTTTGGCATCTGAAATGAACCTACATTTAGTGACTGTTCCCGGCAATGCCTCTTTTTTTTCTTCTTTTCATTTCTGTTTTTTTAGGAATCAGATATATTGTTCTAAGCCTGTGTGCTGTATCTAGGGAGGCAGATGGTTTAAGAGGAGGAGAAATGATCAGTACATCAAAACTAGGACCTCTTTCTGCCACTTTCATCCTTCTTTTTAATAGTTATTGAACATTATCTATGTGATGGCTGTATGTGTTTTTAATTTTTTTTATTTTTATTTTTTAAAAGATTTTATTTATTTATTTGACACACAGAGAGAGAGAGACCACAAGTAAGCAGAGAGGCAGGCAGAGACAGAGGGGGGAAGCAGGTTCCCTGAGGGGCTCAATCCCAGGACCTGAGATCATGACCCGAGCTGAAGGCAGAGGCTTTAACCCACTGAGCCACCCAGGCGCCCCATATGTGTTTTTTTTTAAATTAATAGACTTTATTTTTTAGAGATACCATTTCCACAAATTACTGAATAAAGTATTTTAAGTACTTTAGTTAGTGATCAAGATCACAATAAATAAAGTAGTATAATTTAATTAAATACAGGCATTTTTAAAATTGAAAATACTTTTCCCAAAATACTGGAGATTAGTATTATATTGTCACTGAAGGTCAAAAGTAAAATTATGAGCCATTGAGAAGATAGTCAGTGTAGAAATGGAGTATTGAAGTTTTATGTACACTTTAACTTTTAAAAAATAACCAAGTTTTATCAAAGCTGAAATAGATGCAAAACAATTCAAATCTGTAGTAAAACTTACACAGATGCAGATGTGCTTTTATTAAGCAGACTTTCTCAGGTAATTGTAGTTTGTTAATTTCATGAATTATGGACGAATGCCATTCAAATGATATTTAGAATACATCATTAGTAGGCATTTATCTCACATGTATTTTTTGTATTTTCCAAAATACTCTTGCCCTCATGACTTATTCTGACCACTCAACGATCTGTACAAAAGAGTGGTTGCTGGTGAAATAATACTCATCTCTAAATCCATTTTTAGTGGAGATAGCTTATAGTTTTCCTTCATGACTCTTACGTAAGTGTTTTTTCCCTGCCAAATCTTAGATTCACTTGCTTGATCTTTAAGTTTTCCACACAAAAGCATTGATTGTGCATTTGTAGTTTTCTAAAGAGCAACTTTTAAAAAAAATCTAGCATTAAAATAAATAAAGTAAAAATAATCTAGCATAATTTATGTTAAAAAGTATTTTTAAGTTAAATAATTCCTGGATTTTCTTTCATTTCATTGTTAGACACTAAAAGTTAATCTGGTAGAAAATTGGAGTTAAAATGTTTTTATGCTGATTTTATTGTATCATCAAAAACCACATGAGCAGCTTAACCAAAAAAATAAATAAATTAAAAAAAAGAAACATAAACCATTAAGTCATTAAAATTTTTAACCTTGTTTGTTTCTGTGTGTGTATGTATGTCTAACTTTAAGACACAGTTATTTCCTTCCAGATATGAATTGTAAACGAGGGTCTTTTGAATGGCTACTTTTTATTCATTTATGGATGAAGCAACTGGGGTCTGAAATAGATTGTTACTGGCCCACAGCTCCTAAGACCTCAAGCTGTATTCTTCCAATGTAGTTTAACAAAAATGATCTTTAAACTGATTTTGTAGTATGCTAACTTTTTATTATTATGCACCACACAATGAATACTTTACTGTCTATACCAATTAAACTTTCTTTAGTGTCACCATGTATATATATGTATTTATAAAACATTTATATGTGAAATGGAAATATATATAAATTTATATTGTATTTACACATGTGCACATACTCCACATGTCTGCAAATTTATAGCTTTTTATCTTTCTTTTGAAAATAATCTTCTGTTTATCAGAACCAAATCAAGCTTTATAACTAGTTCATGAAACCATGAAAGCAGCAAAGTTTTATGATGAAAGCATTGACACATACCAATAATAGTAGCCCAGTACTGTGTTAACTGTGTGGCACACGTTCATCAGCACAAAGGATTGGTGATTGCAGTATAGTTTCCAACCAATCTCTTTTGAAACTCATCAAAAAGTGCGTATAGCCCTGTTATACAGTATTTCTATAACAGTGTGTGGCTTTACTAAGATGTTTTCATTTAGGCAGGATAGCCAAATGAGGAAAATGACCGAAACATTGGAAAGGCTGTACAATTGGTTGAACTGTGAGAAAGGAAAATGGGTCAAAGCCAGTGTCGGATTTTTGTCAGCTATATAATCACTTGTCTAGTTTAAATTCTTTCTGATGAAAAGGCTGGCCACATTGGTGTTAAAAAACTCAATTGAGTTCTATTTGGCTAACTTACTTTTGATTCATAAGCTTGATAATAAATCTTGATAACCTGTTGATATGACATTAGAGTTTAATTGGAAAATAAAAGAATTAAGCACATTTATTTATAACTAATAAGATTTTATTTTTCCTTTTTTGAATTATGGTAATGGGCACCATTTTATACTCGTTAGTAAATAAAATCTTTTCAGGTTCTCCTTTTCCGTTTTAACCTTTATTGTGCTTGGTTTCCTTCCTCCTTATATTTTTTAATTGCATACTTGTATAGGAACAAAATTTTGAAAATGTCTAAAATAGCAGCCTCTAAATTAGGTATTAGCATCTTGGAGATTTATTTTTGGAGTTTATTTTTGGACGACCTGCCAAATGTCCTGCTAAATTATTGGCAACCAAGTACTTAATGTGACATTCAGTCAATAAATGGCACCCATCTATATCTTTTCTTTTTTGGGAATGTAAAATTGTCAATTTTTTTAACTCTAAGAGTCTCAGGAATGGGTCTGGGTTAGGTTTGGAGCCAGCAGAATTAAGTGTGTAGCTATGCTTAATTTGTCAGAAAGATATTCAAGAACATTTTGGGCAGCTATAAACTTGAATGAATGAATAAATAAACCAACAAATCTAAAGCTTTAATTTTAATAAAGGCATTGTAATCATTAACATTTAACTTAATTTAAGAAACTGATACTGAAGGAACAAAAAAAATTAAATGATCAATTTTAAAAATTTCTAGTATGTATCATTTTGGGTAATTATTCTTATATGATACCTGTTTTCTGAGAATAATGAAATAAGATAGGTGCAACCTCCAAATAAATAGTTTTATTTATTTTAATAAGTTTTATTTATTTTTAATTAATTTAATTTTATTTTTTCAGTGTTTCAAGATTCACTGTTTATGCACCACACCCAGTGCTCCATGCAATACATGCCCTCCTTAATACCCACCACCAGGCTCACCCATCCCCCCACCTCTCTCCCTTCCAAAAACCCTCAGTTTGTTTCTCAAAGTCCATGGTCTCTCATGGTTCGTCTCCCCCTCTGATTTCCTCCAATTCACTTTTCCTTTCCTTCTCTTAATGTCCTCCATGTTATTCCTTATGCTCCACAAGTAAGTGAAACCA
>CM053607.1:93021528-93088269 GCA_028646535.1 Procyon lotor | reverse complement strand
AAGGCAGAGGCTTTAACCCACTGAGCCACCCAGGCACCCCGAGGCTACATGTTCTTAATGTAGATTCTATGAAATTAAAACGCTAGGGGCGCCTGGGTGGCTCAGTTGGTTCAGCATTGGACTTCAGCTCAGGTCACAGTTGCAGGTTCTGGGATTGAGCCCCTATTGGTCTCTGTGCTCTGCAGGGAGCCTGCTTCTTCCTCTCCCTCTCCCTCTGTCCCTCTCTCCACTCATGCTCTCTCTCTCTCTCAAATAAATAAATAAAATCTTTAAAAAATTTTTTTAGATAAAAAATAAAATGCCAGCAGACGGATTGAAGTTGAGTGGAAATTATGGCATATTACCACAGATTGGTAAGAAACAGAGGATCTCAGAAATATTTTCCACATGGCAGTCTGTGTGGACCTCAATAGACATTAATGTAGGCTGATAAGATAATCTTTTAAAATACAAGTGTCCCTTTCAAGGAGTAAAGCTATTGTTAGTTGTCACTTTAGTCTAGGGTGCTTTAACCATTAAGGATAACAGTATCAGAGTACAGTTAAGATGGAGAGTTGGTTTAGAAGGTTAAGGGCAGAGGAGAGCTTCCTCTCTTGTTTGTGAGGCTTACCTCTGTGAGGTGGAAGACTTGGGACATACAGAAGGAATGAACAGCCATAAAATTAAGGAGACATCTGAGAAAAGGAAGGAGGATGTTCAAGGTAGATCTTTCAGTTTGGATGAGAGTCCTTGTGGTGTCATCCTGACAATCACCTTTCTGTTTGACAGATAGAATCTTCTGATGTCCTTGCAGGGTCTCAGGCCCATCCTGGACCTACTGTGTCAGAATCTCCATTTTCACAAGCTCCACAGGTAATTCACCTGCACATTAAAGTTTGGGAATCACTGCTCCAAGTGACTGATCTATGAGTTAAGCAGGCTTTGTTAGTTTAGATATCACCCGTTTCACTTTCCACATCACCCTCCTCCTTCTCCCATCCCTCCCTTGCTCCCTTCATTCCTTTAATATGATCTTCCCAGCTACCCTTAACTTTTTTTCAACCTAGTGTTATATGCCATTGGTATTCCCTTTGGAGACATGAAGAAAAAGAAGAGAGGAAGGTGTGCTAAGTATACCACTAAAAAGAAGTTGGTCAAATAAGTCAGATTTCCCTCTTACATGACCCTCATCATCTACCTTATGATTTATTAGATGGCAGAAGATTGTCTTATATACACCCATTAGTTGATATTTCCTGTAACCCCCGAGAGCCTCTCATGTAAGGAAGTGAGATTATTAGGTCTTGGGGCACTCTGGGGCAGAGCTTTTGCCGATACTATTCTCATAGTACCTAATAGAAGGGCTGACAGCTTTCAGCCAGATGACTAATTCTTTTGCTGTTAAGTGTTCTGCCTCTCTAGCTGGTATCTCATGAGTAAATTTCAAACAGCATCTAATTCTAATGGCATTTTGGCACCAAAGAGGTTGCCCCCTCCCTCTTAAAAGTGAAAATGATGGATATTTTCATGATCATACCACACTTTTAAAATTCATGACCCTTCCCTACCTTTTAATGTCACTGTACTATGAGTTGTAAATAAATCCATTAATGGTGTTAGTTGTTGAGAACAGTGGACCTGGTAGATAAGGGCTAGCTAGGTTATATTTCAGCTACTAGAAGGTTATTGAGAGTAAACTAAAACAAGGAAAAGAATAATTTTCTTGTATTTTTGTTGTAATATGGGGATAAAAATAATTCCTGAGACTTTTTTTTTTTTTTTTAAGATTTTATTTATTTGACAGAGAGAAACACAGTGAGAGAGGGAACACAAGCAAAGGGAATGGTAGTGGGAGAAGCAGGCTTCCCGCAGAGCAGAGAGCCCGATGTGGGGCTCGATCCCAGGACCCCGGGATCATGACCTGAGCCGAAGGCAGTCGCTTAACGACTGAGCCACCCAGGTGCCCCGAGACTTTTCTTTTTAAAACTATATTGAAAATGACTCTCACAAGTAGCTTCAAAAAAGTCTTTGTAACTAACATAAAATGGTATTCTCCCCTTTCCCTTCTTTCATCTGTCCATTTTCATGCACTATTTCCTGAATTAATAAATCAGAGAACATGAGTATTGTTTGCAGAAAACACCAAGTGTTCAAACAATTTCTTTTTTTTTTTTAAAGATTTTATTTATTTATTTATTTGAGAAAGAGAGAGAGAGAGAGAGAGTGGGGGAGGAGCAGAGAGAGAGGGACAAGCAGACTCCACGCTGAGCACAGAGCCCGCTGCAGGGCTCCATCCGAAGACCCTGTGATCATGACCTGAACCAAAATCAAGAGTTTGACACTTAACCAACTGAGCCACCCTGGCACTCCTCTACAATTTCTGATGAAATCTTGGCAGTCTTTGCATCTGTAAGGTTAGTAGTAATGATTACAGATGCCTATGTGCATGTGGGAAACTGGCTTTTTTGTCACTTGGCCAGTTTATTAGGTATTGCTAGCAATTAACACAGATCTCCTAGGAGAGGAAGTCTTATCTTCTTCTTGTCACTTTTTTCTTCTTTTACTACCCTTCTTCTCCCAGTGATGATGTGTTTGCTCTTGAGAAAGCATGTCACCAGTCTAGTGGGAAACATCAGATCAAACTAAAGATCTTAGAGTAGTGTTTCTTACCCAAACTCTTTTTTACTCTTGCTTTTAGCACTTAGAAAAATATACAGTTTAAATGGGTAACTGCAGACCAATGGAACAGAATGGGGAATTCAGAAACATACTCCTACATCCCTTGGCCAATTTGTTTGCAGCAAGGGTGCTAAAACAATTCAGTGAGGGAAATGAGTCTCTTCAGCAAAGGGTCCTGAGACAATTAGCTATCCACATGCAAAAAATGCAGTTGGACTCCCACCTCACACCACATAAAAAATTAACTCAAAAAGGATCAGTCATCTACATATAGGACCTAAAACTATAAAATTCCTAGGAGAAAACATAGGGATAAATGTTCATGATGTTGGATTTGGCAGTGGATTCTTAGATATGGCACCAAAAGCACTGTTAATAAAAGGAAAAAAATAAAGTGGACTTCATCGGATTTATAAACTTTGTTTATCAAGAGATATTATCAAAATGAAAAGGCAACCTACAAAATGGGAGAAAATATTTGCAAGTCACATATTTAATAAGGGTCTAGTATCCAAAACAGATGACAAAAGCATAATAACTGAATTTTAAAATGGACAAAGGATTTGAGTAGACATTCCTCCAGAGAAGATATACAGATGACTAACAAGCACATGAATGGATGCCTAACATTGTTAGTCACTGGAGAAGTGCAAATCAAAACAATGAGTTACCAGTTCACACCCACTAGGATGGCTATAATAAAAAAAAATGAAAAAGTGATGGCAAAGATATGGAGAACTGGAACCCTCCTACATTGCTGGTGGGAATGTAAAAGGGTGCAGCTGCTCCGGAAAAGAGTTCAGTGGTTCCTCAAAAAGCTAAACATAAAATTACCATATGAACCAGCGATTCTGTTCCTAAAGCATATATCCAAGGGAATTGATACAGGTACTCAAACAAATACTTGTATATGAATGTTAATAGCACTATTTACAGTAACTAAAAGATGAAAACAACCCAAATGTTCATCAGCAGATGAATGGGAAAACAAATTGTGTTATATTCACACAATGAAATACTAAGCCATAAAAAGGGGTGAAGTCCTGATGCTTCCTACAGCATGGATGAACCTGTGAACATACTAATATTATGGTATATAAAAGAAATCAGAGATGAAGGGTCACATATTGTAAGATTCCATTTATATGAAATAACCAGAATAAGTAAATCCATTGAAAGAAGATTGCTGGGGCTAGGGAGAAGGGAGAACAGCAAATGAGTAATGGTTACGGGGTTTTTCTTTGGAGTAATGGCGTATTTTGAAAAGAGAGAGGGTGGTTGCATAACATTTCAAGTGTACTAAATATTGAATTGTGCACTTTAACTTTATCTGATGTGAATTTCACCTCTATTTAAAAAAAAATACACTAGTACACAGAGATAATGCTATCAGCTCCAGCACCTTCAAATACAGAACATTTTGGGAAATGTTTCCTGTGGAGTCAGAGTTCTTTATTCTGAAACTATTTGGAGAAAGTACTTAAAAAACTAGATGTCCTATTATTTTGTTTTGTTACAGTGTGTGGGGTTTGGTTTTGTCTTTTTGCATTTTACGAATCAGAAAAGCTAAGAATGTTTAGAATTCCAGATTGAAAGAATTGTTTTTCTTTTTTGGAAGGCATTTGCCTAATTATTTTGATAGGAAAAATTAAAAATGTTAGAAGACAACATGATAGAAGAAAATATTAAAATTGTCATAAGTGATTACTAAGAGTATAATAAAACCTTGACGGTGTTAAAGGATCCAGTGCTTAACAGAGTATGTAATGTGCCAGCCTTGAAAGTATGCTGATCATCTGCTCAACAAAAAAGATGAACAAAGGGATTAAAAGAGTTTTAGTCTTTAGTGGACCTTTTCAATGAAGGCTGAGTAGATTTAATGTTCATTTACCACATACGGTTTTATTAATGGCAATTCAGCTTTTCTCTGCCCCATTTGAGGCTTTACACTTAGGGAGGTGAATCCAGCCTCCCATCAGACTTGCCAGTTTCCACATGTACTGTCTAAAGTTATCTTTGAACACTTTCTAAACCATGTGAAGAAATGCCTTATTCATAAATTAGCCTATTTCATGATTAAAGTCAATGAATGTTTTGCTGATGTTGTATTTGATAAAAAAAAATACAGATATCAAAGTAAGAATCTTAACTATCCATCTCAGATGACAATGAAATGCAGTGAGAGGTGTAGTTTAAAAAAAGGGTGGAGTGGGGTGCCTGGCTGGCTCATTTGTAGAGTATGATCTCAGAGTCATGAGTTCAAGCCCCATGTTGAGCATAGAACCTACTTTAAAAAAATGCAATTAAAGACGGACTTAACCTGAAATGAAAACATACTGCTTCCTGTTAGCCTTTTTGACTCTCTTTCTGTCCTCACTTCAGACCTGGAACTCCTACCTGCTTTCTTGTCTTGTAGATTAGAAATTTTCTTCTGGCTCTTTGATGATGGTCCATTGGCCTCCTCTGCTGGACCCATGACTAATGGCCACTAGAGATGAAACATTGGAGTACATAAAAATGTCTTGTGAAATCTTTTGTTTTAGGTTACCTATTAAATTAAATCTACACTCCTACTGATACAGGAATGATTACAGAATGACAGTGAGAAATGCCGCCAGCAGAGAGTGGGTAATAGAGTGGCTGAAAACCATAGAGCAGCTTATGTTTAAATAAGAGAGAGCATCAGAATGAGTCAAGGGGACAAAATATGATTTCTGGTCCACTTCTTTCTCTTATTTTTCTGTGTATCATTACCATATTATACCATGGCCTTTTTCTAGCAACAGACTCTCTTTGGGCATCCAGCCACCACATGATACTATTCCTGAAGGTTCTATTCTTATTCTCCTTCCTTGGCAGAAACCCCCCAGGGAGGGAGCCAACTCGAGTTCCCCTTTCCCAATTACCTTCTAACTATTTCTCCTATCCCACATTCCCAGCTATTCCCCTCAAGGCTTTTCTCTGTCTAATAAGTCCAGATGGGCCCAACCTCCCTATACTTTTACTTTTAGGTTATATTTGTCTTTCTGTATCTTTAATGAGCTCTGTTTCACATTTGCCTGTGTTTAAAAATGATAGGGAGAATGCAAAGAATGACTTCCCTGTGCAACTTATTTCTGAAGGGAATACCATTGTGAAGACTGCACTAGTATGGACTAGTAATTCATTGTGCCCATGATATCTACTCTCCATTAATTTTTGTAGGACTGCACTGAACATAGATTTCCCACGTGTACTGTTCTAATAGTCTTGTGAGACATAATTCCGTTGGTCTTCAAGATAGTGAATCCTTATTAAATATAGTTTGATTAGAAGTCATGTCTGATAAAATACTCTATCACTTTAGATAGTTACTAAAATCTCATTACATTGTGATAAATGACTTAATAAATAAAAAGAATTTCTATTATTTAACTAGAAAAACTTTATGTAAGATATATATTTCTCTGTTAGCCACTAATGTCAGAATTTATTCTGCTGACATCCTTAGACATCATCTTCCTATTCACATTTTACATGGTCACCTTATACCTCAGGAGTGTTACTGGCCCAATGCAAACTGAGATTATGGTTTAAAAACAAAACAAAATACAAACCCTGGTTATTTACCAACTCCCTAGGGCTCGTGTCTTCATATTTTCTCTTCAGCGTGTCTTCATATTTTCTCTGCAGCGAGACTAAGGATTTCGTGAGTTAGGAGAGAGCAGAAAGGGTTAATAGGAAGACTTGAGGGGAAGTATGGAATGCTATAAGCTTCAGCATGGGTCAGCTCTTAGCAGTGAGCTAGAGTCCCTTTGGAAAGCTGTGGTGGAGTACCAGCCAGGATCATATTGTCAGCAAGTGGCTTGGAACTTATTTTTAAAAAGAAGTTCATCTCAGCCCTATTTCCTTAGTTCACAACTCATAAGATCAATTATTAACTTTAAGTTATCAAATAGGTTTCCTTTTAGTTACCTATTGTGTGAGCCCTTTCCAATGATAGCATAAGTCGAGGAATGTAGTTTTAGTTTAATGTATCACTCCCTTCTCTGTCAGCTCAAGCAAAGAGGGTATTCAACCCTAACTCCTTTAGAGTCTTAAGTAGTCATATTTTTTATTCACTGTTATTTAAGATTATAAAAATCTTGAAACTGTGGTTTTATATTTCAGAATCTACCACATTTAAATCAATGTATAAGTTCAAGGGCATTGGAATCAGTATAATTTATGACTCTCTTTTCATCTCAGCGTGAATAGCTTCAAATTCAGTGAAGTGTTGTTTGGCTTTTCTTACCCAAATGGTATACTTATCTGATTCACTTCAATAGTTGCCTATTTTCCCTTTCAGAAATGTCTGTTCTCTCACCAGGAGACTAAAACATTGTGCAGATGTACAGTTGGATACAATGATGCCAATATAATATATGCACTGTTCAATAATTTATTTTGTATCTGGAGTGATGCATCTGTTTCTTTCTTGCGGGAGGGGGTTTGAGCTTCATTTCAATGTCATTTTAGGTACTGGTCCAATTCTTCCATCCAGTTAACCAAAAATGAAAATTTCCATCTGTTCAATTGCCATTCAGAGGAATGTTTTATCTCTGAAGCACATTATGACAACTAAAATTGACAGCATAATCTGTCTGACTTTTTTCTTTTATTTCCTCTTCATATTCTCTTGAGCTTTAACAAGAGAATATTCTTTTTTAGAGCTGCCTGAGATTATAGGACTTACTCTTTCTTCTCTCTAGTAACTGTAGACCGATAGAGCGTGAATGGCTGTCCACTATTCACTGCTTTATTGTGTATTTTTTTCTGTCCATTAGTGACCCTACAGGAAACATACTTGTTAGTATGCTATTAACAGAACAATGCAAACATAGCATTCTCTTTCTATAAGAGTAAATGTCTGCCAGTACTATTTGGCATTCCATTGAACGCAGACTCTTTCCAATTGACGTTTGGAAGGTACAGTTACAGGCTGATTTTTATTGATCATTCCTTACTTTAGAAAACTGGCTAAGGCGGCCTTTGGAATGAATATATGGTCTGTGAAGTTTTTAACTATTTAAAGAACTAAGAATATTACCTCATATAGGTTTTGTTGCTGAAATGGCAGAAAGGTTTCTTTATTCATACTCCCAACAAATTAGCAAAAAAACAAAAACAAAAACCCCTTTCTTTTTGGACCAGGTAAAGTTCTTAAGTACAGTAAATTAAATAAGGTCCTATCCCTTAAATAAAGGGTTATTTCCTTAGAGCAGCATGAATAGAAAAAAATAGCAATATACTAAAACTTTAGCTATGCTGAATTCAGAAAAAGTATTATTGTAGATTACTGGATTTCTTTGAAATGTCTTCGGTTGTATCAAAAATCTCTGATATCCTGTACCCTTTCTTGTTTTCTTGAAGAGACTATATGATGGTTATATTACAGTAATGACCATCATTTTTCTATCCTGTATAATATTTGTGCTGGGGCACCTGAGTAGCTCAGTCAGTTAAGCGTTTGACTCTTGATTTCGGCTCAGGTCTTCATCTCAGAGTTGTGAGACTGAGCCCCACACTGGGTTCCGTGCTGGGCATGGAGCCTACTTAGAATTTTCTCTCTCCCTCTATCTTTGTGCCTTTGTAGCCCTTTTGAGGTTATTAGGCTTTTTGCATCTATATTATTTTTCCTACATGTCTGTGCTCACTAAGTTTTTGTGTCCTTATTGTTTTTTATTTTTTCCTCTTTTCCTGTGGTGGCTTACAGGTATATTTTTTTTTACCTTTGTATGTCTTATGACCTTCCTACAGCAAACATGAATTCTTGTTTATCAAATCAGTGAGTTAGAGAACTACATTCCAGTGCTATTGTGTGCTACCCATTGTAAAGAATAATACTTTAAAATGGAAACTGATGTTTTCTTATGGTATGAAGTCTTTGATATGGTGGATGACCAACTGTAGACCACTCAATATGTGGAGTATTTCAAAAGCTGTGATTGTGAAATCCATTGGAATATCACATAAGGGAGTAAAAGAGCGCTCTTGAGATTGTTAAACATCAGAACTAAAAGAGTTCAGGTCTTAGATGTTTTTTTAGCTGTATTAATAAGAAAATACACACATTTGTATACTTTGTGGGAGGCTGAATAAATTTAAATCTTGTATTTGAAGTATTTGGGATCTCTCTCTTTTTTTTTTTTAAAGATTTTATTTCTTTGACAGAAAGAAACACAGCGAGAGAGGGAACACAAGCAGAGGGGATGATAGTGGGAGAAGCAGGCTCCCTGCCGAGCAAGGAGCCCGATGTGGGGCTCAATCCCAGGACGCTGGGATCATGACCTGGGCCGAAGGCAGACGCTTAACGCCTGAGCCACCCAGGCGCCCCTGGGATCTCTTGATCTTGGAAATTCTCCTGTTAAACTGTTATTGGTTTCTCAGCTTCATCAGGACTGTTTTAATTTGTCATAGTCTACCCCTATGGACAATTTTCTCGGGGAAATGTAACTAGATAACATTTAAGGCATAGTCACATCATTTAAAGGATTAAAATGTATTATAATCCCAGGACTACGAATGTTTATGTTTTGAAAACATTTAATACTTAGCTCCTTAATCACCTAAAAAAGTAAAGAAAGGAAGGGAGGGAAGAAGTGGAAAGAGAAGGGGAGAGAAAGAGTCTGGGGGGGAGGGGGGAAGGAAGAAAAGAAAGAAGGGAAAAAAAGTTAGAATCAGGTTCCTGCCTTAGCTCACAGTCTTTTGAGAAAAATCAGTCATACGGTAAGGGTAAGAAGAAAGTGCTATGAGAGTTCAGAAGTTGTATGAACCATTTCTTTTAGGGCTGAGGAAAACTGAAAAGAAAAAAAGGTCTGGTTCTTGAAAGCAAAGTAAAAACTTTTTAAATGGAAAAAAGAGTAAGATTGTGGAAGTATTCTAGGAAGAAGGAATGGCATGAATTGGTTCTGTACCTACAGATACTCACGTACTGTTGTTATTCTAGTGCCTAAGGACTTTTAGTATGGAATCTAAAATGTTATTTTATTCAATAAGTATGTGTTGCTAATGTATTTTATGTACAGCAGTGAATATGATGGATAAGGCAAATTCAATCCTTTCCTCACATGCTGTAGGACATAGTTGACAAATTGTAAGGATGGGTAGCCAGTCAGACCTGGATTTGAATCTTAGCTCAACCACTAAGTATTTGTTTAGTTGACTCACAAATAATTATGGAGCATCTACTTTGTGCCAGGTATTATTCTAAGTGCTGGGATATTTGATAGAAAAAAGATATATAAGGTACATGTTCTCTTGTGGCATTCTAATATTTCCCTTCAACTGTGATATAATTGGCAGACAACATTGTGTAAGTTTAAAATGTACAACATGATGATTTGACACCCATATATATTAGGAAATTATTACTACAATAGGGTTAGTTAACACTTCCATCACCTCACATAATTACCTTTTTATTTTTATATGTGGTGAGAACATTTAAGATCTAATGCCTTAGCAAATTTCAAGTATATAATAGAGTTTTATTAACTGTAGTCACCATGTGGTACATTAGACTACCAAAACTTACTCATTTTGTAAGTGGTAATTGGTACCCTTTAACCAACATTTCTCCCATCCCCTACTCTCTGAGAGAACTGCCGTTCTATTGTTTCTATGTGTTCAGTTTTTTTTTTTAGATTCTTGGCATAAATGAGATCATGCAGTATTTGTCTCTGACTTATCTCACTTCCAAGAATGCCTTCAAGGTCCATCCATGTTGTTGCCAGTGGCAAGATTTCTTTCTTTCTCATGGCTCTGTAGTCCGTTGAATATATATACCAATCTGCTTTATCCCTTTATCTGCCCAATGGACATTTAGGTTGTTTCCATATCTTAGCGATTATGAATAATGCTGCACTGAATATGGGACTATTGATAGTTCTTTGCAATATTGATTTCATTTCCTTTGGTTATATACCCAGAAGTGGGATTGTCGGATCATATGGTAATTCTATTTTTAATTTTTTGAGGAACTTCCATACTGGTTTTCACAGTGGCTGTACCAGTTTACTTTTTTACCAACAGTGCACAAGTCTTCCTTTTTCTCCACATCCTTGCTAAAACTTATCTCTTATCATTTTGACAATAGTTATTCTAACAGGTATGAGGTGTTATAGCATTCCAATTTTAGTAAAGAGAAACAGAAAATAAATATATAAGTAATATTTTGTCAGATAATGAGAAATGCTATGATGAGATATGTGATAAAAAAGGTAGGGAAAGAGACTTTTGAATTTTGCTTTTGATAGAATGATCTGAAAGGGCCCTTTATGAAGTTTTCTGTTTTTAGAACAGAAGGAAGACTTATAGCTGGACTCTAAGGAGAGCTAAGGGGAGAGTCATATACAGTGAAGTCAGAGGGAGTCTGAAGCCAAATCAAGTAGAACTCATTGATTATGGTAAAAAGTTTGGTTTTTATTATAAATATATTTAGAAGTTATTTTAAGCAGGGAGACCTGATATGATTGTTCTTTAAGCTTTTTAATTTTTTTAAAAAAATAAGCTTTTTGTTTTGTAAAATTTGATGTCCAAAATGGAAGTAAAGGAGTTATATACCATCTGAATTTTTTGTTTAGTTTAGACAAGTAAAAATACAAAATAAAATTGATACTGACTGCTAATCTCAATGGTGATGATGTCTTCCCTACTTGACTGACTATTCTTTAAAGATAGATGTTACATGTAATTCTCCTTGTACTTTAGCTTGGTAACTGGCCCTTTTATGGGTTAATAACTTCATGCCTACAGAAGATCTTATAGGTTCTGAGTGGTCAAGTACCACCGGTCATGACATGCAAAGAGCTGTTTCAGACCAAAGGCACCTATATAAGAACTTAAAGATTTTATGAAATAAGATATGTTACTGCTAGGACTGAACTAAAAACAGTCTGGTCAAGACCCTAGGTCAACCTCATTCCATACACTGGAATACTACTCCCATGTGACTATGTCCTTTGCATCCAATAGGACTTGTACATTTTATTCTTTTTATTAGAAAAGTGTATTTAACGCACACTTGATCATTCCTGGGGAAATGTCTAGAATGTACTGGGGTATAGGTATTAACCATCTAGTTAGTTAATATTATAATAGAATCATGACCTTTTACTTAATTTCAGTGATTATTTTGATCAAAGCATTTGACTCATCAGGGCTTCCAAAAATATTAAAAACACTGAGTCTCTGGTTTTGAAACAATACAGTGGAAAGAAGCTGTCAATTAGTGTTTAGTTCCAAAGGAATTTGTTTGCCTTTCTCATACCTTAATATCTAACTAATACCTTAATAACTAACTGCTAAGAGCAATGCTTTGTAAGAAAGATATTTATATACAGTTTTTAATAACACTAGAATCTGGGGGCACCTGGGTGGCTCAGTGGGTTAAAGCCTTTGCCTTCAGCTCAGGTCATGATCTCAGGGTCCTGGGGTCGAGCCCCGCATCAGGCTCCCTGCTCAGCAGGGAGCCTGCTTCCCCCCTCTCTCTCTGCCTCTCTGCCTGCCTCCCTGCCTACTTGTGATCTCTCTCTCTGCCTGTCAAATAAATAAATAAAATCTTTAAAAAATAAAAATAAAAAAAATTAATAACCCTAGGATCTGTATGTCGCTTTATGGCTTTCAGAATACTTCCTTTATACCTTATTCCTCTTGATGTTCAAAATGACTTCTCAAAATCATAGCAAAATTGCTTAAATTTTAAATTTTTTTAAGTTGAGTCTTTTTCATTACCTGTAAAATGAGGATGATTCCAGCTTTCTGGAAACATTATGAGCAGTAAGGGAGTATGTAAAGGGCTTAGTTTGTAATGAGCAATCAATAAATGGTAGTCAGTGTGATTATTATCATCACCTTAATAATTATATTTATCAAACATTTGAGGCACATATTGGCTACCCTCCCTAGCTAGTAACACAATCAGCATGTAAATGTAGGTCCTTCTGATTCGAGAGCTCATGTTTGTCTCTTTCCAATGTTATCACTTCTATAGAGTCAGATCATATTAAACTCTGTAGAGAAAATGGCAATGAAAACTGGGTTGCGTTTGTAAAATACAACATTTTTTATGTGAACTGCTTTCCCTGTCTCTCTCATCAGTTTTTCCAATTTTATTTTTTATTTTTTTTTAGTGTATCTTCCATTTGACCTTCTAGAAAACTAAGAAAGATTAACAAGCATGTGTTTACAGATAGCAAAGTTATTTATATACATTTTTATTTAATAACACCTGAAATTTGTATGGTGCTCTCTGGCCTTCAGAATACTTGGTCTAACCTTATTCTTCTAGATGTTTTAAACAACTCAGTTGCTAAGTTCACTGAGCCTCAGTTTCATTACCTATAAAATGAGGATGATTCTACCTATCTTGAAGCTATGTCTTTATACATTGTCCTTTCTAGGTGTCACATTTATCTTTTACTCTGGTTTTTACTGGCAGTCCCTGTCTATGATCATTATCATTGTGGCTTATAGTGATTCCTTACATTTTATTAAAAGTCTCTAGCCGTGTGTTCAGATTGTGATATATTTTTTGAATTTTTTTAAAAGAGATTTTATTTATTTATTTAACAGAGAAAGGGAGATCGCAAGTAGGCAGGGAGGCAGGCAGAGAGAGAGGGGGAAGCAGGCTCCCTCTGAGCAGAGAGTCTGATGTAGGGCTTTAACCCAGAGGCTTTAACCCACTGAGCCACCCAGGCACCCCTATTTTTTTGAATTTTTTAAAAAGATTTATTTGGAGTGCCTAGGTGGGTCAGTTGGTTCAGCATCTGCGTTTGGCTCTGGTCATGACCTTGGGGTCCTAGGATTGAGTCCTGCGTCTAGCTCCCTGCTCAGTGGGGAGCCTGCTTCTCTATTTCCCTCTGCCCTTCCCCTCCATGCTTGTTTGCTCTCTGTCTCTCTCAGATAAATATATAAGAGAGCGAGCGAGCATGAGGGGAGAGGAAGAGGGAGAGAGAGAATCCTCAAGCAGACTCCCCTCTTGAGTGTGGAGCCTGACTCAAGGCTCAGTCTCATGACCCATGAGATCATGACTTGAGCTGACACCAACTCTTAACTGACTGAGCTACCCAGGTGCCCCCAGATTGTGATATATTTTTAGATATTACATTATAGATACATTCTGAAACCAATAAATTTGGGTAACAATTTGTTCAGCAGGATTACTTGGATTATCTAGCTAGATGCAGAATCTCTTGGAGCTTTTTATTTTCTATTGTGCGCTGGGAATCTCTAAGAAGAAAGAGGGTATGTAGTGAAGATTATATATATCATCCCCTCAACTAATTTAACTGAAGAATCCTTTCCCCCTGCCCAGAGAGATTAATTTTATTGGAATAAACAGATCTACAGCAATGATTATTTGAAAACTCTGGACCCATTACATCAGTATTGGTTAGGGTACTTTAAGTTCCAAGATTACTAGGTCATACCCTAGTCTGCTAAAACAAAATTTTGGGTAAGTGGCATAAAGCATCTCTTAGTTTTTATTTTCCCTTCTCAGAAATGATTGAGCTAATTGGAGCTCTGTTCTCAACTATCTACTAGTCTTATTGTACATCTTCTTCGAGCTGTGGCATTCACTCCCATGGCTTCAGTGCTCCATTACTCTAAAACATATTGGGTCCATTTCTCCTATTTACTGATTCTAGATGCTTAGAAGTAATAGCTTTTTGAACAACTCTAATCAGATGCTTCATGGGACCTCAGACTTCCCATGTTAAAACTGAAACTAATTATTTCCTTCCTCAAAACAAAAACAAAAACTCCAAAAGCCAATGAGAAAACCCCCTCTACTTCTTTTTTCATGTTGTCTGCCTTAGTAAGTGAAGCTTATCCCATACCTCGATGTCCAAGTCAGGAACCTAAGAATCAGGCCTACCTCTTACTCACAATATCCCTTTAGTTACCAAGCCTGTCAATTATATTTTCTAAGTAGTTGTTCAGTCCTTCCAATTCTGTCTTTAGTACCTCTACCCTTGTCTAGCCCTCTGTCACTTCTCTCATGAGCTATAGCTGCCTCTTGATTTTCTACCTCCAACCTTGTTCTTTAATTTAGGCTCCACACTACAGTCTTACTGATATTTTCAAGCTTCCAATATGATGATATTGCTGTGTTGCTTTAATCAGTGATTTCATACCACCCTTAGGATTAAATCTGAGCTGCTCAGTTTAAGAGGCATGTCATAGGATCAGGGCCCTGCCTGCCTGACGAGCATTATCTTACTCCACTCTTCCCCTTTCTCTCTGGTGTTTGTCCACTCGAGATTCTTCCCTTCTTTCTCTGTGTATCATGCCAGGCCTTTATACATGCTTCCCTTGCTTCTAACCGCCATCTCCTTCTCCTGTCCTTTCTTCTTCTAAGCTTTCCATCTAGCTAACTACTCATTGTTTACTTTCTATTCAAATACATCTTCCCCAAGACTTTTCTTACTTTCTAGACCAGGTTAGAATCTCATGTTGTATCTTTTTTGTACTTCCTCACCACTCTTCATTGTTATCACCTATTTTATTATTGTGGTTGCTTTTCATTGTGCTGCTTTTTACCTTCCCGTATACATCGATCCCTTCTTTTTAGAGCAAGAACTCTCATTTTTAACGTGGCATATTGCCACAAGCAAACAACTACATTCTTTCTTTTCCTTTACATTCCTTATGATAAAGTCTTGGGAAATGAGGTATATGTTGAGTCTGACTTATGGAAAGTAGTATTAAAGGGAAGATTCATGTTGTTCTTTGCCCCTCCCCCTTTCTTTTTCTGCTAATGAGCATGTGAATGTGCTGACTGGCCCCTTGAGTAGCCATGCTGCATCATGAAATGGCACTGAGGACAAAAGAGCAGCTGCATGGAAGGGGCCTGGATTCCTTATGACTGCACTTTATTACCATTATCAGCCCTGGACTCCTGGCTTCCGTGTTTACTTCATGTGAGAGAAAAACAAGCTTCCATCTTGTTAAAGCTAGTGTTAGTTCCTTCAGTATGTGTTTTTACTCTCTGATACAGTTGTTCTTCACATGAACTTCTTGTGGTTGGATAGTTCTGTACCTTCTAAGTCTTACTAAAGACTTACTAAAAGACTTTCACAGTAGAATAGCTATATATTCACCCGTCTAGCTTCCCTTGTAGCTGGATTATGGATGTGTGATCATGATTCGACCAGTGCGAAGTATTTTCCCCACTTATAAGTGCATGAGTTAGTGATACAAACAAAGGGAGGCAGCAGCCAGTTCTTGCCCACAGTGGCCACGGTTGGATGGGACTTGTGGGGGGTGAGCAGCAGTAGACCATTCAGGGCGGAGGTGCCATGTGTCGTTCAGTACCAGTGAGATGGGTACTGCCAATTGTCGAAGTTAATGCTTGCTGGTGGCAGCCCTGAGGTCCTCACTGGACAAGTTCTGTGGCATCGCTTTCCATGGTTTCCTTCCCCATTACCGAGTTTCTGAGCCTGTTTCTTCAACTTCCAGCAATTCTGTGAACTATCTAATATTATCTTTCTGGTTTAAACTGAGCAAAGGTTTCTGTTGCTTGTGATTAAACTCCTTGACTGAAATAGTTATGACTAGTCTTCCCTAGCAGGATGTAAATGTTGGGAGGGCTGTCTTCTCATCAGTATGTCCCACAGTGCCTGTCATTTTGATACATCCTAGCTTAGTGCCTGGCATATTAAATTGGTGCTCAGTATTTTTTTTTAAATGAATGAGGAATCCATGTCTCTGGTCTTAACATTTTTACCTACCCTAGCAATTTCACTTTAGCTCCATAAATCAACTGAAACCACTCTTTGTAAGATGATTTCTGGTATTCTGTTTTCCAAATCCATTGGATACTTTTCACTCTAGGTTGATTAACTTCTTTAAAGGCTTGATCACAGTATCCCGTGCTGGTTCTCATTTTACCATTATAATTATTTTTCTTTCAGTTTCTGAAGCTATTCCTTGTTATCTGCCAGCTCTTATATCCTACTCTTCCCCCAGAATTCTTTCTTGAGCTTACCTACTTCTTTGGAATCAATTACTATGCATGATGATCATTTTCAAACTTTATCTTCCATCCAACCTCTCTCTTGAGTTTGGAATCACCATATGCATCTACCTATTCAAGATTTCTCCATTTCGATATTCCACAAACCTCTCAAATTCAACATGTCCTACATGTCTGAAATTAAACAGATTTTGTTGTCCCTCCCCAGCAGATAGATATTATAGATATGGTTATTATCTAAATCATTTGCTTAATCTAATTCTCAGTAAATTAGCTGAAATTAAGTTAATATGCATATGTAAATTCACAGTTAAAATTTGTTCTCAGATTTTTTCTTTAGTACTTTCTTTTTTCTATTATTGTACAAATGAGACTGTTTATAACTTCCAAAATTCTATTTAGTACCAGGACTTTAATAATGAATATAGACACAAATAATAATATATATTAATATTGCATGTTGAATAGACCTAAGTTGTAGAATACATTTGCCATCTGCATTTGTCTACCCTGATAGATCATTTTAATTACATTTTAAGCAATTTTAATTTACCATTTCTATTTAATGGAATTTTTAATCTTTTCAAAGTAGAATGAGTATCTTAGCTTTTAGAGAAACATAGTACAAAACATACAAAGAAATGGGACATGGTAATTGAAAAAATAGTCAAACTTAGTTGTACTTATTTTTTACATAAAAATTTCACCTATAATCTCACTTATTTCTCTTTGACATTTTCACTTAAGTGTTTGGCAAGTCATAACAGTAATTTGCTTTAACCATATTTGAATTTTCCTTGAACTTTCTGAGTAACAGTCATGTAAATAGGGTGACAGGGCAGTTTCAGTTAGAAGCTTCTTCACCAGTTCAATTGCCTTGTAAGAAAAACATCTTCATATTGGGAAATTATTAAGTCACATAAACAAATAAAAATTGGTTTTAATGTTACAAGCATTCAAACAGAGAAGTTGAGAATAGTATTGAAATTTGCTAGGTAGCTTTTTATATTTAATCAACCCAAGAAAATAGCTGATGCATAAAAGTATGTTAGTGTAATTTTGCTCATTCGAAACCCATAAGCTTAATTAGATTTTTTTCAACCACTTAATTTATGGAAGAACAGTAGTTTTTTGGATTTTAATTTTGCTTAATGTCTTTTGTTCAAAGGTACATAAAAAAAATTTTTTCCCTTTATAATAATTTCTTTCAACTCTCAAATAAGTTATTTTAAGAGTTCCCTTTGTTGATATATTGATATAATGCTATGTGCCTCGTATACTTGGATTATATTAAAGCTAATGGGTTTATTTCTAACTAATTATTATTTTCTATTATAAATCTGCATGAATGTTTGAAGATTCTGAATAAAGCCAGTTTTCAAATTCATTGCCGTGAATACCATGACATTGAATACGCTTGTGTAGTCTTGTATTCTGTGGACCGTTGCTTGTACATCACCCAGCCAAGGTATCTTTTGGTCTTGATCATTCGCAAGTTTATCTCTTCCTTTTGTAGAATTAGGAATTCATGAGGGTAAAATCAGCATTCATAGTAGTTTAGAGAAAATAAAACTAGAAATTTGAAAATATACAATTTTCTGTACTGTTTGTATAATTTATATGTATGTTATGTATAAAGCATCTTTATAGTATCCTGCTGTTTTATACACCTGACCTGGGGACACTTCCAAATGGAGATAGTTGAATTTGATTGTAAACTATTTTTCAATTTTTAATTTGGCACAATTGCCATTCTTAATTGAAGCTATTTTGGAAATGCCAAAGCTGATAAATTTCCCATTACTGTTAATTACCCATATAACCAACCTTAGGTTTTATCAGTTTTAGGATAATGTTAAAGTCTAGTCATCTACAGGGAAAAGAGAACTTTTTTTGCATGTGTTTGATATTTATTGAACACCCATGTTATAGGTATTAAATAAGAATGCAGATTCTTTGTCCTCAAGTCTCTTGTTCATTACCTATTGGAATAGGAAATTGAAATAAAAGAACTATATTACAAACAAAGCTGATTTTTTAAAAAGATTTTATTTATTTGAGAGTGAAAGCACAAACGGGAGGTAGGGCCAAGGGAGAGGGAGAAGCAGACTCCCTGCTGAGCAGGGAGCCAACTGTGGGGCTTAATCCCAACTGGGATCATGACCCGAGCTGAAGGCGGGTTTAACCCACTGAGCCACCCAGGTGCCCCAAATAAAGCTGATTTTTAGGACATTTTTCTACTTTGTTCTAAGTAGACATGCTCAGGTGTGAACTCACTGTGTATAATTACTAAATGGTAGAATTAAAAAAAAAACCCTGTCTGACTGACTGAACCACTATGCACTTACCTGATATTTTAAATTTTTAATAACTTAAAAATGTTACTAGATATAATACCCAATTTCTTGTGTTTCTGTATTTAACAGGAGAGTCATGGAAACAAGACGATTGTTTGAAATTTTTTTTTTCCTTCTTAGGTATTCGGAAATCTTTCCACATTACTGCACAGCAAATTCTGCATGTTAGACTAACAACCAGTGTTGTAAATTTCCAAGCTTTATTTAAAGGATAATTTAAAATCTGAAGGGGTTAAACAACTACAATAATTGTGGATTATATTTTAATAATTAAATATATTGGCTAACAATATTTTTTAATGATTCATACAGAGGAAAAACAACTCACATTTGGGGTTCAGTAAGTTTTTTTTGTTTTGTTTTGTTTTTACATAGACGTAGAAAAAGATGGAGTTTCCTGGGTAAGTTAAGTGTCCTACTCTTGTTTTTGGCTCAGGTCATGAATTTAGGGTTGTGGGATCTAACCTGAAGCCAGCTCTGCTCTCAGTGTGAAGTGTGTGATTTCTCTCTCCCTCTCTGCTCCTTCCCCTTTGCTACTCCCCTCTGCATACTCTGTTTCTCTCTCTCTTTCAAGTAAATAAATAAAATCTTTTTTAAAAAGTAGAAATGGACAAAAAGCAGCAGAAGTAGAGAGTGAGATGTTATACAAGTTGGAGAAGCAAAAGGCTGAAATTACATAACTATCTTTTGGGGGGAATAGAACCAATTTCAACAAAATCCTGTTGGATGATTGCTGTAGTTGCATGCATATTGAAATTATATAATGACATTTCTGGTAGATGACAGCCAAGTAGCATGAAAGCTAGTAGCAAATAACTTTGTGGTAGGAAAACTATGGTTTAACTGTCAGGAGGGAATTTGAAGCTTTGTTCTTTTTTGGCTCATTTTGCATTCTGCCACACTGATACATTCTGTCTTGATGTGTGTTGTATTTCTTATGGTGGAGATAAATGTTTGAACAGTTACCATGGTTTCCCCAGCCATCATGGTAGGTGTGTCTGGGACATTTCTTACACCAAAGCCAGAGGATCCCAAATCAAATGCTGCTTTGTTTTTTAATCATCTAAATGTCACCTAACATGGCTGAAGCCTATAGTTTTATTTTTTTCATTTTTAAATTTTTTCCCCAAATATGTTTATTTTATTTTTTCAGTGTTACAAGATTAATTGTTCATGCACCACGCCCAGTGCTCCATGAAATATGTGCCTCCTCAGTACCCACCACCAGGCTCGCCCAGCCCCCAACCCCCAACCCCCTCCCCTCCAAAACCCTCAGTTTTTTGCTCAGAGTCCACAGTCTCTCATGGTTCATCTCGCCTCTGATTTCCCCCCATTCACCCTTCCTTTCCTTCTTACAATGCCCTCCATGTTTTTCCTTATGCTCCACACGTAAGTGGGACCATAAGATAATTGACTCTCTCCGCTTGACTTATTTCACTCCGCATAATCTCTTCCAGTCCCATCCATGTTGTTACAAAAGTTGGATATTCATCCTTTCTAGTGGAGGCATAATATTCCATTGTATATATGGACCATATCTTCTTTATCCATTCATCTGTTGAAGGGCATTTTGGTTCTTTCCACAGTTTGGTGATTGTGGCCGTTGCTGCTATGAACATTGGGGTACATGTGGTGCTGCTTTGTACTGCATCTGCTTCTTTGGGGTAAATACCCAGTAGTGCAATGGCAGGGCCCTAGGGTAGCTCTATTTTTAATTTCTTGAGGAATCTCCACACTGTTTTCCAAAGTGGCGGCACCAACTTGCAATCCCACCAACAGTGTAAGAGGGTGCCCCTTTCTCCACACCCTCTTCAACATTCGTTGTTTACTGTCTTGTTGATTTTTGAAGCCTATAGTTTTAGATATGAATAGTGACTTATGAACCCAGATTACAATAAGGGAGTTTGAGTTTAGGGGCCAGTGCTGTGTTGGAAAGGTAAAGAGTGACATTGGCTCTTAGCTGTATATTTTTTAAAAGGTTGGTTAGGTTGCTTGTGCCCTGGTAACCTGTACCTCTTAGTACATCTCTGATGTATCTGGAATATGTAGCCCCTGAGTGCCTGGCCTCTCTTGATATGAGTCAGGATTGCCCCAAAGAAAGTACTTACTTTCTCCTCTCTATCCCCCTTTTGTTGCTTAGAGACTCAGCATTTGCCACAGATCATCAGTATCTTCTTTTATCTATCTGTAGCTCTTCCTTCCTTACTTTTTGATAAGGCAGGGTTAGCATGAGATAGCCTACAATAAGTAATAGTTTTCACAAGAATTGATTATGTTCTAATAAAATTATTTTGGAGTAGCCAAATTCATATTAAAGTTATGCTGACAGTGTGTTTTGGGTCAGAATAAAAACCTCATAACCAGAGAGTTAAGCATGGAAGTCCTTTCTGCATAAGCATAATGTGCATTAAAAATCTTTGTAGAAACTTTGAATTAAAATGTAATCAAATAGATTATTTTTTTTTTTAAAGATTTTATTTATTTGACAGAGAGAAACACAGTGAGAGAGGGAACACAAGCAGAGGGAATGGTAGCGGGAGAAGCAGGCTTCCCGCAGAGCAAGGAGCCCGATGCGGGGCTCGATCCCAGGACCCTGGGATCCTGACCTGGGCCGAAGGCAGATGCTTAACGGCTGAATCACCCAGGCGCCCCATAAAATGTAATCAAATGGATTATTGAATTGGGTTTTCTTTGGGCATACTGGTAATTTGTTATGAATTGACATTTGCTAAGTCAAATAAGTATAGAATTTCTTAGGTTAAAAATATGTGTGATTTTGGGGCACCTGGGTGGCTCAGTCATTAAGCGTCTGCCTTAAGCGGCCCAGGTCATGATCCCAGGGTCCTGGGATTGAGCCCCGCATCGGGCTCCTTGCTCTGCAGGAAGCCTGCTTCTCCCGCTACCATTCCCTCTGCTTGTGTTCCCTCTCTCACTGTATTTCTCTCTGTCAAATAAATAAAATCTTTAAAAATAAATAAATAAATATAAATATGTGTGATTTTATGAGAAGTTTCAGAAATAGCCATAGTATTTACAGATTTTTCAGGGGTATGCTGGAGCAAGCCTTCACTGGCTT
The DNA here is from genome assembly GCA_028646535.1 of Procyon lotor. Taxonomy (NCBI): domain Eukaryota; kingdom Metazoa; phylum Chordata; class Mammalia; order Carnivora; family Procyonidae; genus Procyon; species Procyon lotor. Next base: position 93,066,179 of record CM053607.1, on the reverse strand, counting down.
ATAAGAGCAGATTTTAACATATCAGGAATTTCATGTGCTGGTTGTTCAACACATGTAAACTTGTAATTAAGTTACATTAAAAGCAAATACTCAAATACTCAAGCTTCATTACTTCCTAATTAATTGACTTTGTGTTACTATTTTCTATGCTCTTGATGCTTTTTATGCCTGTTGTATCTACACGGTTGAGATACTTACTATACAATGGTGGACTACTATGTATCTCTCTCTTCCTAAGTCCATTTTCTGTGATATCATGTTAGTGGCTTGAACTTGGTCATGGTGGGGTATTTATACCACAGAAATTGGCAAATGCTACAGATCAGGGCTTGATGTATTATTTTATTGGTTGCACTTAAAGTGATGTAGAAAATGTACATTGTGTCTATAGTCATTATATTGTGAAGAACACAAAAATTGAGGAAATATTCTTTCAAGATTCAAAAACTATAATCCAGTCAATGTTCATGGAATTACGCTTAGAGAGGCAGTTAATAAGCATTTACCAGCATCCCATAGGATTAAATTCATCAAACCTTGTTAATTGTTTTGTTAACAAATCAGGATTTAACATAAGTGCTTTAAATTGAAGCTACAGAAATGGCAGTCAAATGTATTTTTATTTATCCGATATCAATTTCTTCCCAGAACATGAGATATATTTATGTTTCTGTAATAAAAAACTAACTTGTAGCTTTCTTAAATTTTATTTACAATAAAAACTTATAGTTTAGTTAAAAACTATAGCTTAGTTTTTTTTTTTCATATTTTCTAACAGTCTCTGTTCTTCTTCTTAGAAGTTCTCTAAATGATTGATTAGAGTAACAAACCTTAAAAACAATGACATCAAAAACATGAGTTGTGTCCTAGAGATTGTGATTCCACAAATTTATGGATGGCCTAAGAACCTGCATTTTATCAATCTTCCCTGGTGGTACCAATCATCAGACAGGCCTAGGAATCCCTATATGACATAATTTCCAGAGCCTTTTTGAATACTTGAAGATCTTTTACTTAGAGTAAATAAAATAAAGAAGATGAAAGGAACTTCAGCAAACTACATGCTATATGTATCTATTGAGTTTAATGACACTATTACATACCTCATTTTTTGTGGTTAGAATATCATGAGCAGTATACTGTGAAGATCTTTTTAGTTCATCACTAAGGCTTTTTTTTTTTTTTTAACATTTTTTAATTTTTATTTTAAAGGAATCTCTACATCCAATGTGGGACTCAAACCCACAGTCCTGAGATCAAGAGTCGAGTGCTGTACTTCCTAAGCCAGCCAGGCGCCCCTCGTTCATCACTAAGTTTTATCTGAAAAGAGTCTGAAGATCTGTTTTCTTGTCCTGACTCTGTCATTTTAGGGTTCTGTTACCTTGCATGTGTAATTCTCTTTCCTTTTAAAAATCTCCATTTTGGGGCGCCTGGGTTGCTCAGTGGGTTAAGCCTCTGCCTTCGGCTCAAGTCATGATCTCAGGGTTCTGAGATCAAGCCCCATATCAGGCTCTCTGCTCGGCGGGGAGCCTGCTTCCCCCTCTCTCTCTGCCTGCCTCTCTGGCTACTTGTGATCTCTCTCTCTCTGTCAAATAAAATAAATTTTAAAAAAATTTTAAAAAATATCCATTTTTTTTTCATTTGTAAAATGAGATTATACTACATAATCCTCAAGGTAGAAAAGGTGATTGATCAAAACATTAACTTTCATTCATGGGGATTTATTTTTCACTGCTGCTTCTTAGTCCACTTAGTTATCTTATCCCACAAAAAAAATTGCAGTGATTGTAATTTGTCTCTTACTTGTTTCTTTCTTTGTATAATGGGGATAATGACAGTATCTATCCTCGTAGTGTTAGCTTGGAGTTCCAGTAAGTAAATTTGTTAGTGTTTAAGAGAATATCTGGTACAAGTATGAGCTACATAAATATTAGCTGCTATTCTATTTTCCTCCTCTTTCCTCCACCATTTTCCTACCTCCACTTTCTCCCTTACACCATCTTACTCTTCCTTTTCTGTTGCTTTTCTTTCTCTGGAGGGTTGATGGTGAAGGTGTACTTAGGTCCTACTAAACGACCACCATTTTTCTTGACAAGCAGAGTAGCAAGAAATATTCTTTAAAGGTGCAGTGCATTTCAGTAAGTTTATGACAAATTAAGAAAAACTTTAAAGTCTCTTAGAAATATTTCTTTTTCCAAAGACAAGGCAGACTGAAACCTCAAAAAGTCTCCTGCTATGAAAATTCAGTAGTACAGAATAAAACATAACTTCTAAAAAAAAAAGGTCTCCTTTAGATTTCAAGAGAGTAAGGAAAATACCTGAGAGGATACAGACACCCAGGTATTTTTTTTAGTAAATGATTTTTATGTATATTGAATGAGTTTGGCTTTCTTTTTCCTTTCTTGAACTGGCCTCCTCTGATTTTGGTATCAGATTTTGCTATGCTCTTAAAAAGAACTGAGGCATTTTCCCTCTCTCTCTGTTCTCTTGCATAGATTGTAAGATGGGTTATCTATCCCTGTGCATCCTGGAAAATGCACTTGTTAGACTTTCTGGGCTCAGTGGTGTTTTTTAACAGGAACATTTTTTTGGCTATGAGTTCAATGTCTTTAATAGTTGCAGCTCCTATTTAGTATTTCTAGTTCTTTTTTGATCCATTTGTATAATTTCTGTATGTTGTAAAATTGTTTTAAGATTTCACATTTGTTGACATAAAATTGTTGATAATATTCTCTGGTACTTTTACATGTATTTGTAGATTTTTAATATTGTTTATTTATACTTGCCTTTTAAAACTTAACTAATAGGGGCACCTGGACAGCGGGGTCAGTTAAGCCTCCAACTCTTGGTTTCAGTTTGGTTCATGATGTCAGGGTCAGGAGATTGAGCCCTGCATTGGGCTCAGTGCAGAGTCTGCTTATACCTCTCCCTTGCACTAGCTCGTGCTCTCTCTCTCACTCAAATAGATAAATAAATAAATGTCTTTAAAACTTGACCAATTAATAAGAAATTTGTCTATAAGTCTTTTAAAAGACCCAGCTTTCAATTTTATAGTTTCTTCTTATTTCATTAAACATCAATTCTCCTCTTATTATTTCATATATTTTGCTTTCTCTGTTCCCCCTCCCCCTGTTGGTGTTTTTTCTTACAATTTCTTGTATTAAATGTTTGATAATTAACTTTTCATCTTGTTTTCTGACGTATTTGGGGTTTATTTTTTCCTATAAACAATCATTAGATACTTATCTCAATACTTGGTACATTATATTGTGTCTGATAAAGTTCTAACTGCCTTATAATTTCCATTGTGAATTCTTCTTTGACCTGTGAATTATTTTGAGTTTTTTTTTTTTTTAATTCCTAAATATATTAGGAAACTTGTTTGGTATTCTTTTTATTACAAATTTCTCATTTCTAGCTTTATGGCAAGTGTTAGTTTCCTCTATCCAGTGTAATAAATTACCACAAATTTAGTGACTTAAAACACCACAAATTTATCATAGTTCTGAGTGTCAAGTCCACAATTATTCTCTCTGGGCTAAAAATCAAGGTGTTAGCAAGGCTGTTTTCCTTTTGGAGGGTCTAGGGGAGAATCTGTTTCTTTTTTCTAGCTTCTAGTGACCACTTGTGTTTCTTGGCTTGTGACTCCTTCTTCCATCTTCAAGTCTCTTTGACTCTCAAATCTTTGCTCTACATACAGATGGCCAACAGATACAGGAAAAGATGTTCAACATCACTCACCATCAGGGAAATACAAATCAATACTACAATAACCTCACACCCGTGAGAATGACTAAAATTAACACAGGAAACAGCAGATGTTGGTAAGGATGGGGAGAAAGAGGAACCCTCTTACACTGTTGGTGGAAATGCAAACTGGTACAGCGACTCTGGAAAACAGTATGGAGGTTCCTCAAGAAGTTAAAAATAGAACTACCCTGTGATGGAGTAATTTCACTACTATGTATTTAGCCAAAGGATACAAAAATACTGATTCAAAGGGATACATGTACCCTGGTATTTATAGCAGCATTATCAACAATAGCTAAATTATGGGAAGAGCCCAAATGTCCAACAACTGATGAATGGATAAAGAAGATGTGGTATATATATACAATGAAATATTGCTCAGCCATGAAAAAGAATGAAATCTTGCCATTTGCAATGACATGAATGGAACTAGAGAGCATTAGGCTAAGTGAAATAAGTCAGAGAAAGACAAATACTGTTTGATTTCACTTATATGTGGAATTTAGGAAACAAAACAAATGATCAAAGGGGAAAGAAAGAGAGAGGCAAACAAAGAAACAGACTCTTTTTACTATAGAGAACAAATTTAGGGTTACCAGAAGGGAGGTGGGTGGAAGGATGGGTTAAATAGGTGATGGAGACTAAGGAGTGCACTTGGGATGAGCACCAGGCATTGTATGGATGTGTTGAATCACCAAATTGTATACCCGAGACTAATAATACACTGTATGTTAACTAACTAGAATTTAAATAAAAACTACTTCAAAAACTAATGATACACTGTATGGTGACTAACATAAGACAATTAAAAAAAAACTTAGGGGAAAAAAACCCTCAAAAATCTCTGTTTCTTTCCTTGTATCTTCCCTGATCCTTCTGCCTTGCTCCTTTTGTGATTACATTGGGTCTACCGGGCAAACCAGCAGTCTCCTAGAGGCCCTTAATTTAGTCACATCTGCAGAGTCTTTTTTGCCATATAAGGTAACACAAATTCTAGAGACTAGTATGTAGACATCTTTGAAAGCCCATTGTTCTGCCTATCACAGGCACCATGGTTTGAGTATATTCATGGGGCATACACTCTGGTATTTGAGATGGTCTTTGTAGCCTAGCAAATGGTTTATTTTTATTAAGATTCTGTATGTGCTTGAAAAGAACCTAGATGTGGATATGTAGTTCTCTGAAAGATCATATTTATAGGACCAAACTTGTCAAATATACTGTATATAACTTCCAGATCTTCACTGATATTTATTTTTTTAGTAGATTGTGAGAGAAGTATGTTAAGATGTCCCAATTTTATTCATTATTAGTACGTTTCTACTTGTAATTCTGTCAATTGCTCCTTATGCATAGTGGGGCTCTGTTGTTAGGTATGTTTAGCTTCCGGATTATTTTACATTATAGTAAATTTTCCTTGTTATCATTAGTAATGGCCCTTTTAAAATCTATTAATGCTTTTGTTTGTATTAATACAGCTATTCCAACTTTGGTTGATGTTTGACTTAGGTATCTTTTTCTCTTTATTTACTTTCCGTGTTGTAATGTTTTAAGTATATCTCTTATATACAGCATATAAATGGACTTTTAAAATATTCTGAGAGTACTCAGTCTTTCTAGAGATGAGTGTAATCTTTTTATTATTTATTATTTTATATTTTATGATATGTTTGGATTTGTTTCTATCACTTTATTCATTTTTTTTTCTTAATCATACCTTTTCCACCTTCATTCTCTCCCAGTTTTGACTGATAAACTTTTAGAGCATATCCCTTCCCCAGCCTTTCCACTTTTACTGTTTTGGGCTTTATACATTCTATTTCATTCCTCAGTATTACTATTAGGTGTTTAAGTGAGTGTTTGACTTAGCCAAGTCTGAAGGTAGTATATCTGTTGAGCTTCTTCAAAAACAAAATAAACATGGTAAAATTTCACGTTTTTAAAATACTGTCCTCTTCTGCACCTTCTTTTTATTCTCCATCATTTTAGTTTCCCTTTATTTTTAAATGTCCATTGTATTAGGGTTTTCAGAGAAATAGAACCTAGAGAGATCTGTTTTAAGAAATTGATTTGCACAGTTGTGGAGGCTTGGTAAATCCAAAATCTGTAGAGTAAGGCAGCAGGCTAGAGATCCAGGAAAGATTTCTAGTTCTAGACCAAAACAGTCTCCTGACAGAATTCCTTCTTACTTTGTTGAAAGTGGTCATTATTCTGTTATGGCCTTCAATTGATTAGATGAGGCCCACTCACATGTTGGAAGCATGCTTTACTCAAAGTCCACCAATTTAAGTGTTAATCTCATCCAAAAAATATCTTCATAAAAACATCCAAAATAATATTTCACCAAATACCTGGGTACCATGACCTAGCAAAATTGACACATAAAATTAACCATCAAACCATCCAAAATTTTCAGTTTTCTATTACTATTAAGATTCAGTACTTATTTAGTTTTACCAATATGTTTACCAATATCTTTTCACATAATTTATTTTTGCATTCACTCTCCTTTATGTCTAGTTTTCTTCCTTTAATAGACCTTTGCTGGGAATTTCTGGAAGGTAAATTCTGAAATTCCATTTTTCTGAAAATATTTTTATTTTGCTCTCAGATGTGAGTGATGGTTTAGCTGGGTATTGAATTCTTGATTAACATATCTATTCCTTCACCTCTTTGAAAGTAGTATTCTGTTGTTGCATTAGCTGTTTATTATGAAAATTTTACCTTCAATCTCATTTTCTTTGTAAGCAGTGTGCTCTTTTTTTGCTGGTTTTTAAAGATTTTTTATTTTTATTTATTTGACACAGAGAGAGAGAGAGAGATCACAAGTAGGCAGAGAGGCAGGCAGAGAGAGAGGGGGAAGTTGGCTCCCTGCTGAGCAGAGAGCCCAATACAAGGGCTCGATCCCAGGACCCTGAGATCATGACCAGAGTTGAAGGCAGAGGCTTTAATCCACTGAGCCACCCAGGCACCCCTGACTGTTTTTTAAGATACTTTTTTTGTCATTGATTTCTGTGTTTTCATTAGTTTGTGTAACTATAGATGTTTTTTAATTTATCCTTATTTTTGTCCTTCCTGGATCTGGGAGAGGGTTCCTGTGGCTCATGAGTTTTGAGAAACTGTCTGCTATTATCTTTTCAAATATTATACTTTCCCTCTTCTTTCTATCATTTCCTTCTCAAATGTCTGTGAGAGATATAGGTTGTCTTCTCCGTATCCATTGAGATTTTCTTTTTTTCTTCAAATGACTATTTATTTATTTAGTTTCTCTTTGGTTCTTTTAAAAATATTTTAGTTCATTTGTCATATGACCAGTTTTTTCATTGTGGCTTCTCTTTATCATTTTTAAAAATATGTAACCATCCTATACATTTTTGTGGTTTTAGTCGTTTTCAGATTACTGTATTTGTAGTTTTTGTTTTTTGTTTTTTTAAAGATTTTATTTATTTATTTGACAGAGAGAGAGATCACAAGTAGGCGGAGAGGTAGGCGGGGGGGGGGGGTGCGCAGGCTCCCCACTGAGCAGAGAGCCCGATGCAGGGCTCAATCCCAGGACCCTGAGATCATGACCTGAGCCGAAGGCAGAGGCTTTAATTCACTGAGCCACTCAGGCACCTCTGTATTTGTAGTTTTGGGAAGCTAATTTGTTTATTGCATCAGCTAAAACTCTCCCCTTATGGTGACTTCTTGAAGTTTTAATTTTTTTATTATGAGCTTATCTTTGGAATTATTTCTTAGGAATTATTTCTTCTATGGAAGTCCAATGTAGTGCATGATTATTCTTCTAGGGCTGTTTATATTTATGTCTTCTGGATCCTTAAAGATTTCAGAGGTACAGCCAGATTTTATCTTATTTTCAAATGTATGATGTTCATATCATGTAAATTGTATAAATTTGAAAACCTCACATACATGGGATACTTCTCTAGAGTTTTTTGTTTCTTACTGGTGATATTTCTCCTATCCCATTCTAGTCCTTAAACTTGTGACTACCTTATTTGCTCCTTTGCAAAGTTTTTCTAGTTATTCTTCCATTAGTAGCTCATTTCTTTTGTGTTTTATGTAGATGATCACCAGCTAAAGGTGTGTTTTCTCCCATTTAAGGGATTTTAAAGATTATTTATTTATTTGTCAGAGAGAAAGAAATCACAAGTAGGCAGAGAGGCAGGCAGAGGGAGAGGGGGAAGCAGGCTCCATGCTGAACAGAGAGCCTGATGTGGGGCTCAATCCCAGGACCCTGAGATCATGACCTAAGCTGAAGGCGAGTCTTAACCCACTGAGCCACTCAGGCACCCTCAAATTTAGGGATTTTAATACTATACCTCCAAGGCCTCAGCTCTTAGAGCCTAGAGATGGTTCTGAAGCCCTATGTATTGCCATTGTCTTGGCTCAAGCTGGGGCTTTGGTTTTGATGTCTGTTTATTTCCAGAAAAAAAAATTAGCATTGTATTATTTTTAAAAGTATTTTAGCTATCATTTCTGTATGTTTACAACAGAAACAAAACTCCTGCACATCAACTTAGACTACTATGTTATAAGAGTTGTTGGAGTTTTTTTTAATATTGATGAAATTTTAGTAAATCTTAATGTCTTTACATTTAAGATATTGATTTATTCTTTATATCAGTAATTTTTAAGAAAACCTCTTTTGAGATTATTTTAACTTCTTCCTCCAGTGGGTTTTTTTTAAAAGCTTTTTTTGGCATGTCTGATGAGTATTCAGTAAATGTTGTCTAAGTGAAAATAATTTGTATGGTTTGTGCCAGTGCTCCAGGTGATTTTGATTAGGTTATTTGCTTTAGGACTGAGGCATTTTAGAGTTGGATGTAAAGACCCTACCAGACTATAAAATGATGATGATGATAGTAGTAATAATAGTAATAGCTTCTAATACTTAGAAAGCACTTAATTCTCCTACTAACCCCGTGGTGTAAAGTGTCGTTATCACTGTTTTTCCGATGAAGTAATTGAGACATAGAAGGTAACGTGCCCCAAATCACATGGTTAGCAAGTGGCAGAATTCGAGTTGAACTGAGTCTGTGTCCAGGAGCCTGTATTGGTAATGATTATACTTTAATTTTACATCTCATTGAGAGATACCATTTATTATTGTTCTATCCATGCTTAAAATCTTTCAGAGGCTTCCTACTGCTTTCTGCATAATGTTTAAATTAATATTTTAATGTGGCATTCATAGCTCTTCATGACTTTATTCCAGCCTACCTATTGTACCAAATCACATATCAGCCCTGTTCTCCATCCCCAGTTATTAACAATTTTCCAAAGACATTGTGCTGTTTCATGCTTCCATGTTTTTTTTATTATATTCTGCCCTCTGGCTGGAATGTGTCTTCCTTCTTTTCTCCTGATGACCTCTATATGTCCTTAGAAATTAGGACTCATCAAGAAAGCTTCCATACTGCTCATGAGATAGTAGTCTGTCTCAGTACTCCCTAAATTTTTCCTCCCTTAATGTACCCATTCATAGCTCTTATTTCACTAAGTTTTAATGGTTTTCTTCACTCTCAAGACTACCTTCCTAAGGTAAAGGTCTGTATTCTGTACATTTTTCTGTCTGCATGGCCTGGTAAAAACTACCTGACATAGAGGAGATAGTCAATAAATATTTGTTGAATGAATGAATGATTGTCATTTCATGACTTGTTTTACAAACCATCTGTAAGGCTTACTTAGTGCAGTGTCTTGGTGAATTTTTAAATAGTGGTAGCAATTATTTTCTTAGTAACATTAATGAAAAGATGTTTGTAAGAACAAGAAGGCAAGTCACTTAGCGAGTTTCTTAAAGCATCCTTTTAACACATCCTTTTATATAGTTGTAAAATGACCATAGGCTTCATAATAGTGCTTTATTTAAAAGCAGTTCTATTTAGCTATTCAGTGAAAGATGATTCTGTGGTGAAAAAATTAACTCACTTGTAAGTGTGTATTAAGAAGAATGCCTAGTCCAGCTGCCATAATTCTTTGCTTTAATATTTCTACTTTTGGATATTTAATGAAAATTTATCTCATTAAAGTTGAAGTTACTAGTAAGTATTTTGTGACTACATTTCATTTTGTACTATCTTGACATTATATATGGAAATATTAATTTTAAGTTATCTACCATCAAATACAGAAAAAAAAAATAAATAACCATATAGAACAAGTAAGTCCCTTAGAGAAAAAAAGTGTTTTTTAAAAACATATCAATTAATGGTTTTTATATCCTAATTTTCTTATAATTGTGTTGAAAATATAATTGTTTAATTTGAAGGAAATATTTTCTTCCATAGGTTTAAAAAAATTTAACTTCAAATGGCATAAAGGAGCTTAAGAAGAGAAAATTACTTGCTTCAGCATGATAGGCAGTGTATCTAGGCTAGCACTATTTTACTGCAGCTGAAATTCAAACATGAGGAAATTGCAGAAATTTACAATTCAATGTGTGTTTCATCAGGGAGAAATCCACAGATTGTTTTGACACTCAGTTAGAAATTCAGCATGAAGATGGACGTCTCATGAAATTTGCAGCTGCTGATTGAATTTATATTTCCATAAAGGCCATCAACAGTAGCAGCCTGCAGGGAAAGAGGGGGGGAAAAATGACAAAAATCGTGAGGCTAGCATTTTTCCTCAGTGTTATAGTGGCAAATTACTGGTAATAAGGGTTTACACTGACCAGGATTAAAGAAAAATATAGACAGCCAGAAGGGAAGGACTTCTCAGTTTAATTGATTTTAACTAAATATGTCTACGTTTGATATCTAAATATGTGTTTAGTCATATGTAGAAATGTAATATGGACTTAAAAGTCAGTTTATTCATCGTCACTATTTAAACAAGAAAAAAAAGGTAGTTTGTGAGGTTATAGGTTTTATTGTATAGGTTATTTTCATTAGAGCCTCTCAAGATGGAAAATGAGTATTATAGGAACACAAGATACGCTTGTTTTCTATAAGATTGAAAAATCATTTCATGTTCTTGCAAGTAACCCACAATTTACTTTTTGAGAATACCACCTCATTATTTTCAGTATTAAAAAAATTTCTTGAATGGACAACCAAGTAACAATCACAGATAACAAGTTGCCTTTTCACATAAATTATTTTATTCTCATTTTAAAGTGTTTTTTAGCAAAATTGACAAAAAGTCATTTCTTTTGTTTAATGCTTATCTTGTAGAGATTTCATATTGTACATGATTTTAAAATATTCATGGATTGTGGGTGAACTAAAGGATTAAGAATGTGTTCATTGTTCTTGGAGAATTCTTTGTCTCTATGGATGGTGTGTGCTTTAACCTTAACAGGATGCCCTCATATGGCTTTATTTGAAAATTAGAATTTGCACAACTGTGTGTAAAAATAGTGCCCTTGCTAAGAAAAAAAACTACATTGTTTAAGATTATACAGTTTAAATATAAAAAGTGATGCTATTATCCAGAAAATATATATGTAATTGTTAGCCTTTATTTTTTTTTTAGCCTTTATTTTTTTTAACATACTGGATTTTTTAAGAGTATAAGAACATAGAAACTGATTCCTATTAGTTTTGTCATATGTAATTATATTTGAGAACATCTCATGTATCTATCCCATAAACTATTCTAGTTTGAAAAACACAGTATGTATGTTTGGTATCTATTTGGTATATTTTTCAGAGTTAAAGAATTCAAATTAGATATTAAATCAACATCTTCAGGTTAGATAATAAGAGTGTTCTTATTCTGCTAGGAGTCTATGATGCTTGCCTTTTCCAACATCACTTGCAATTGTTTTACTCTGTTTGTTACCAGAATCTGCCATTTAAATATATTTTCATTTCTTGCGCATTCGTTTACAAACCAAAGCAAAACGATAATGTGAGAGAAGTACCACTGCATCCAGCATATGAAGTTTATAGGTATTGGGAAAAACTAATTTCTCATTTGTGCTTTTTCTTCATAGCTTCACTTCGTTATACACAGTTTGGACTTCCCTGTCTTTCATTCTCTCTATCCCTGCCTTCCCCATTTAAAGACTTAAAATTCCCAGTATTCCAAAATATAGGAGCTTAACAAATTACCTCTGATTAAAAGGAAACTTTGTTTTGTTTTAAGTTGCTTTCAATTCCATCACCCAGTCAAATGAATAAATTTATCTGCTGTTTTGGCTTTTTGTCCCTGTCCATGTGTATTTTCAGTTTTTATACATGAGATGTAATTTGTTCTTTATTTATTCAACAAATAATTTATTGACTAATATCTATGGATCAAAGACTATTTTAGGTTCTAGGGACACAATAGTAAACAACACCAAGCTTCCTTTCAACCTGTATGGAGTTTGCATTTTAGTAAGAGATACAGGCAGTAAGTAAGTGAATATGCAATATAGTGTCCTGTGGAAATAATGAAAAACTGTAAAGCCAGGGGCGCCTGGGTGGCTCAGTGGGTTAAAGCCTCTGCCTTCAGTTCCAGTCATGATCTCAGGGTCCTGGGATTGAGCCCTGCATTGGGCTCTCTGCTCAGCGGGGAGCCTGCTTTCGCCTCTCCCTCTGCCTACCTCTATGCCTACTTGTGATTTTTCTCCTCTCTGTCAAATAAATAAATAAAATCTTTAAAAAATAAAACAAAACTGTAAAGCCAGGTTAGGGGCTAGAATGTTACAGAATGGGGATAGAGTGACAGATAGTTTAGTAAGTTCCAAAGGGATCTCTCTGAGGATGTGCCATTTGAAAAAAACAGCTGCATGAAGTGAGGGAATGAGCAGTACTCAATTCCTCTTTATATAGCATGACCCAAATTGCGTGGGGTATTGTTTTGTTTTGTTTTTACAAAAATGACATTGATAGAGGCGCCTGGGTGGCTCAGTGGGTTAAGCTTCTGCCTTCAGCTCAGGTCGTGATTTCAGGGTCCGGGGATCAAGCCCCACATCGGGCTCTCTGCTCAGCAGTGAGCCTGCTTCCCGCTCTCTCTCTGCCTGCCTCTCTGCCTGCTTGTGATGTCTCTGTCAAATAAATAAAATAAAAAAATCTTTAAACAAAAAAAAAAAATGGCACTGATATATTTACTTTTCTCTGGCACTTGTAGTTCTTACTTAACAGTAAATGAAGACCATCACTTAGTCAGAAGAAATAGACCTAACACAGTTCTTTAAATAGCTGTGTGCATTTCTATAATATGGATATACCACAGTTTGTTTAACTTTTGACTAATACGCTGATGGCATTTGAGTTGCTAGCAATTATTTTACAGTGACTGAAAATGCTCTAGTAAACATCCTATACAAATAGGCTTTCCTACTCATGCTTCTATGTCTTTAAGATATGTTCCCAGAAATGTCATTGTTGTGGCAAAGAACATGTGCAATTTTTATTAGTAATATTATCAGAGTACTTACCAAAAAGGTCTTGAACACTTCATATTCTCATCAGCAATATTAGTGAGTTTCCTCTTCTCCACAGCCTAACTGGCATTAGGTAATTTTGTACTATGTTTTGTCTGTTCCCTTTGACTGATTTTTTTTAAGTTAGTTAACATACAGTTAATAATTAGTTCCCAGTGTACAGTATAATGATTCAGTGCTTCCATACATCACCCAGTGCTCATCTCAAGTGCGCTCCTTAATCCCCATCACCTATTTCACCCATCCTCCCACCCACCTCCCCACCGGTAATCATCAGTTTGTTTTCTAAGGTTAAGAATCTGTTTCTTGGTTTCCCTCTCTCTTCCTATTTTTTTTTTTTTTTTAAAGATTTTATTTATTTGACAGAGAGAAACACAGAGAGAGAGGGAACACAAGCAGAGGGAATGGTAGCGGGAGAAGCAGGCTTCCCGCCGAGCAGGGAGCCCGATGCGGGGCTCGATCCCAGGACCCTGGGATCATGACCTGAGCCGAAGGCAGCCGCTTAACGACCGAGCCACCCAGGCGCCCCTCTTCCTATTTTTTTTTCCCCTTTGCTTATTTGTTTGGTCTCTTAAATTCCACATATGAGTGAGATCAAATGGTATTTGTCTTTTTCTGACTGACTTATTTTGCTTAGCATAATACTCTCTAGCTCCTCCATTCATGTCACTGCTAATGGCAAGATTTTGTTCTTTTTGATGGCTGAGTAATATTCCATTCCATATATCTACCACATCTTTTTTTCCCCTTCAGATCTAAGGTTAGGGTTAGAGTTAGAGGTGGGATTAGGGCCAGGGTCAGGCTTAGGCTAAGTATCTGGTATCCTGCAGTTCAATGACCTCAAGGTTAGAATTAGAATTAGGGTTAGGGGTTTGTGGTTAGGGGTTAGGGCTCGGTGCTAAGGTTAGGGTTATTGTTAGATTTAGGGTATGTACCTGGCATCCTGCAGTTCAGAGACCGCTCCAGAGAATAAAACCCTAGAGTTCTGCTGGGGTGAATATAGACATGGCCGCCATCTACTGAGCTGAGGCAAACATTGGATTTGGGGCTATAAATACTTTTTAAGTAGTTATTCTTTTGATTATTCTGTTTTTAATTCTTTCTTCACTGTTTTAAGCCATCTGTCATCTCTCTCCCTGAGGTTCAGTTTGTGAATTCATGCACTTTGGAACAATGGAACAATGTGCTCTTATAGAACTAAACAGACCACTTTTTAGCAATTTGCTATACTTTGTCTTAATACATGTTCAAGTATATGTCTTTACCTACTCTGACCCCCCAAAAGCTTTAGGCCTGTTACACTTTTGGAGGGCAGCCTGGGTAAATACTTGGTTTCGAAACCAAATGTACAAGATATTTTGGTTGCCAGGCATGTTGGATTATATGTGCCATTGATTTTTCTTTGTCAGGGCAGATAAGAGTTCACTACATATAAAAGGTATTACCTGTAAGGTCAAACATACTTTTTTTTGGATCCTATTTCTCTTTGTGTTTTAAGGATGCATTTTTTGTGTATTGCACATCACTATGATGAGGGCACAGTTATATTTGTCAGATTGTTGCTGGCTTCTATGCATTTTTTTCTGGATCCGAAATGATATATGTACTGTAGGTTTGTCCTCTGAAATTTTTTGAAGTAATATTGTTGATATTTTACTGGACAGGTGTTTTCACCCTACTGTGCGATGTGTAGCAATGAGCAGAGGTCAAGCAAGGCAAAAGCTGTTTGTCATTTGCCAAGCTGTTTGTTACAGCCAGATAAAAGTGTATTCCCATTTTCAGATTTAAAGTGTAAACAAAGTTCATCTCTAGCCTCAACCAGTGTCTAGTTTAGAATCACAATGTTGAAATGTCCCTTTGCTATCAGCTAGCCAAATCTTTTTTTCACAGCCACCCATCCAGAAGGTAGTGTTTATAGTATATCTGGGTTTCTGACATTATTTATTCTTCACGAGAGCTGGAAGCTATGGTGACCCAGCAGGAGCCTGAGTGACTATAAATGTAGTCTACGTTAGTAGCTGGTCTCTAGAGAAAAGGGAAAGTGTGATCCCGATTAAGCCCTGCTTGACAGAGATCATGCCTTTAGATGGTGAATCTCAAAGATTATTCATTTCTTCACAAGTGCAAAGAGCCAGATGGTATTTCAAGTTTTTAATGTAGGACAAGCGTTGAGGGTCTTTGGAATTGCTTTTAGTGATGTGGATATATAGGAACCTTAAGGGATATGCCATACTGTTATTGATAGGTAGTGAGAGAGAGTATACTGATGAACTGAAGAGACTTCACAGTTTTGAGAATATAGGCAGAATGGAAATGACAAGTAGGGAACATTATCACCTCTTCAAACTAAGTCTGGAGTTGTTTTATACAGAGTAGCCAATTCTGTTTCACCTTCTTATTCCCTGTTTTCCCATTCCCTATCTTATTCATTCTTACCATTTTAATGTGATCTGAGTATGCACTGCTCATCTACTGTTAGAGATTCATATTTTGGTTTAGAAATTGAAACCTGCAATCACACTTCTCCAGGTTCTGCTATTGATAACAGACCTCTCAGCTCTTAGGTCCTTTATTGAATCTTACTATTTAGTTTGGACCACTTTTCTTAAGATAGCAACTTCTTAATTTAGATTTTTTTATGTGTAAAATCATTGATTATGTTTTCCAGTTAGTTTTTTTTTTTTACCTTAACTGTTTTCTTTCTTAGCATTTTCTACTTTTGAAATGTTTCTCAGTCTATTTTATTGAATGTCTAAGAGATAAAATTCAGAAGTAAAGAATGTTATATGACCTCTAGATAGCTTAACAGTTATTTTCTTCTGTTTTCCTATTCTTTCTTTTCCTTTTTTTCTTTAATACTAACAATCATATTTGAGGATTACTTCTAATTCCCCAGATAACTGATGAAGCCTCTTGTTGTAGCAAAAGGCCAAGCAATTTACATAATATAACCTTTTTATTTTAAACTAGAACGTTTACATTTTCTCTGAACCTACTTCTATCAAATACCCCTTTCATCTTTAGTTACAACTATTCTTTGCCTAAGGTATTACCATTTTTCTGTCTCCTTAGCTCCTTTCCCTGACTGCACTACCATATCACCGTCAGCTCTTCTGGTTAGTTCCTTCGGCTGCTCTTTTAAACTTAGTTTTATATCGACCCCTTCATAATCTCCATAATGCTTATTAGCTACTTCAGCTCATGTGGCAGTCATGGACATGGGTGGCAGGCAGGTTCTTTGCCTCTCAGCATCCATCAAATTGCCATTATGTTTTCACATAGATAACTTGTAAGAAATTAGATTTATATAGGGTTTCTTTTTTCACCTTACTGGTTCTACTGTATGAAGATAGCCATATAGATTTTTTTTAATGTCATCTTTCTGTGCCAGTATATAATTAAGTTATTGTAATGTGGAAAATATTAAAAGCATCATTTCAGGTAGGGGCTTTATTATATATAACCTCTTATGATATAAATCTGTTTTTTATTATTCCATATAATACCTACTTTGTGATGTTGATTTAGGTTTTATTATAGAATTATTTACATTTTCATTTACTGAGACCTGTAATTAGTAAACCTAGGACTAGGTAAGACACTTCTTATATGATAGGTTTGAAAAATTCCTATATGCATGCAAATGCATTTATTTCCATATTTGTTTAACAGAAATTCATGTTCTGGCCATGATTCTTATACCTTTTGTTAGATAGAATTCTTTCATTCTTTTTTTTTTTTTTTTTAGATTTTGTTTATTTATTTGTCAGAGAGAGAGAGTGAGCACAAGCAGAGGAAGCAGCAGGCGTGGGGAGAAGCAGGTTCTCGCCAAGCAAGAAGCCTGACGTGGGGCTCAGTCCCAGGATCCTGGGATCATGACCTGAACTGAAGGCAGAGGCTTAACCGACTGAGCCACCCAGAGGTCCCAGATTCTTTCTTTCTTGGAAAATGTTTGGGTTCGTATATATTTTTAAAAGTCAGAGCAGAGGGCGCCTGGGTGGCTCAGTTGTTAAGCGTCTGCCTTCGGCCCAGGTCAGATCCCAGGGACCTGGGATCGAGCCCCGCATCGGGCTCCCCGCTCAGCGGGAAGCCTGCTTCTCCAGCTACCATTCCCTCTGCTTGTGTTCCCTCTCTCGCTGTGTTTCTCTCTGTCAAATAAATAAAATCTTTAAAAAAAAAAAAAAAAAGTCAGAGCAGATATATATCAGAGCTATACCAAGAAGGCCACTTAGACGAAGTTAACTTCTTGCAAAAAAAGGAGTAAGGAGAGATTAGACAGAGCGTTTTTATATTTAATACAGGGAAAAACTGTACATAAAGACACGCACATGTACATACACATACAGACATCTGTTTCATGTTACAAATCAAAGACTGAGGTTCTCACTTGTTATATCAAAAGGAAAGTGAGCCTTCTACAGTTCGTTGCCTAATCCTAATCATCAAGGAGAAAATTTATTAGTAAAATAGAAACTTGAGAGCATTCAATGTATAATTTTAGAGTTTATGATAGCCAAGGGAAGTAGTGTTTGGTGAGTTACATGTGTATTCTACCCTATACATTAGAAGTAGAAGCTTCAGAAAACTCTGCAGGAAAAATAAGTGTTTGTTTCAAGGGGAATGGAAAGATCAACAGAACAACACAAAATATGCTGACACTGTTATCTGTTAATGACCTGATGAGGAAGCGATAGAAACTCTGTTATAAGGAGTGCTATAAGTAGAGTTTTGAAAGGGCAAGTACAAAAAAATATCTGTAACTGTAGCCACAAGAAGTGTGATGGCAGCAAGATAGGGGGCCTGATGTGTTCCCACATAGTCATTAAACACATACCAAATTTGTGACACACTGTGTACGTAATAATTGTCGAAGGCATCTAAAAACAAGTTCTAACAAAATGGCATATTTAAACTATGAATGGAACAAAAAGCCAAAATGGAACATTGCTCAAATCCGTATAATACTAAAAAGACTGCATCTCAAAAGGAGAGATGAAATTTTTAAAACTCTAAAATAATACAAAATGGCTGTCTACCTTTGTGTAGGAATTTATGTGTATGTGTATATTTGATTTTTCTTAACTAGATAAATATTCGTGGGTATCAGATATGTTCTTATTTGCTAATATGCCATAGAGTAAATAGTATTTAATATCCACACAAAGGCTAAAAATATTTGAAGCCTAAAAATTTCAAAAGCTTGGGGTGGCACAGTTGGTTGAACAGCCAACTTTTGGTTTCGGCCCAGGTTTTGATCTCAAGAGTTGTGAGATTGAGCCCCACATTGGGCTCTGTGCTCAGCACAGAGTCTGCCTCAGACTTTCCTGTCCCACCACCCCTACCTCAAATAAATAAGTAAATCTTTAAAAATTTCAAAACCTTAATCCACTGCTTGAGAAGACAGTATATTTTTAGTGGCCGACAGAATATGACAACTGTATTCCTTTCTTTTGCTCTTATTTTTTGAAGAGAAGTACTTTTAAGCTGAAAATCTAAAATAAGCCTGGACAAGAGGGGACATAAAATACTCAGCAAATCTAAAAATGGCCCAAGTTTCTGGACACACCATTCTTTATACCTTGTTGTTTCAACCACAGAAGAGTCCTTTCTCTCCTTGTCCTCATTGCCACAGCAAGAGGCCAAAACATGGCCCTGCTCCTGGCATCTTGTCTGGACATAGAACTCCTCAGATCATCATCACTTCATTTTATTGTCATCTTATTCTTAGGTTTACTTAATACTAAATAAACAAAAGGATGCCTTTTGGTGGTTTTTTTTTTCTCTTCCTGTTAGTAATGTTATTGTTGAGGCATATATTTTCATTCCTTATACAGTCCAGAGCTTATTATTAGTCTTTACTGTATCTTGAAATACTGAAATTTTTCATAAGAAAGCTATAATATCTAAATAGACATTAAAAAATCAGACATATTATTTAAAACGCAAAATTGTTACGCGTAGGAGATACTTATATTCTATAATAGGTAATTAATAAATAATTATTATGTTGATTTCCTGTATTAGGTAACTCTCATTTATATTTTCATCACTTGGAAAAAATCTTAAAGGTTGACAAGGGGCAAAAAGAGCTGATGTCACTTGGGATAATTTTAAGGGCAAGACCTAGAAGAGGCATATATCACTTCCACCCATTTGCCACTGACCATCTGTGCCAGTCATGTGACCACCATCAAACTGCAAGGGATCCTGGGAAATGTAGAGGAGCTCATGCATATTTGGTGAGCAGTAACTATGTCTGCCACAGACGATTAGATTCAATTAAATGTTTATTGGAAATGGTGTGCATATGAGTTTTCCAGGCACAGGGGTAGATAGAAAAATGAGTAAGTTATGATATCTTCTCTCAAATGGATCATAATCCAAGACTTATTGTAGACTATTGCTTGTTTTTAGTTTTAGATTCTCAAAATAAATATTGTTTATATTTATTTTGCAACATTGCTTATTCTTAGTATTATGAGACCAATAAGTATTTTTTAAAACAACCAAATGAGTTGTATCTACCATCTGTATTGGGATTCAGGTAAGACACAGATGGTATATTCAAATTAGGTAATAAAGGTACTATGTGACTCTGTGAGCAGGGTCTCAGAGGGAAACCACAGGGTGTAGGAAACCACAAGTCCAATAATGGAGGTCTAACAGCAGAGTTTCTCCCACCTCCAAGGGCGAGGGGAAGAGTGGTTTCTGAGACCTCAAGTTGGGACTTGGGGTTAAAGGAGACAAGTCAGCCCATTTGATCTCACAGAGAGTAAGCCAGCAAAATACATTCTCTGGCCTTATTCTTCTCCTTCTTTCTGGTCTCCCACTGGTATTCTCTATTATTATTTGAATCCCACTAGAAGCCAGAAAGCAAGGAACCTGTTTATGTAATTGATATAGGTCAGCTTTCTGGGACAGAGGGCAGAAAGGTGGAGACATCTGGAGGGTAAAAAGCACGCTTCCCTAAAAAAATTTGTTTTCTGTCTCTTTGGCAAATATTTTCGAGGGTCTGTTCATTATAAAACTGAGTACTATAGGGTATATATACCTTCAGGGACCTTGCTGTCTAGTAAGGAAGAAGAAATCACAAACAGAAACTAAATTTAAAGGTAAGTCTTCAGAAGATCTGTGTTCAAGCATTAGATGAAGCTTTAGTGAAATAGTTCAGAAGAGGAAGAGATTATCGTGCTCTTGAATTGTTAAGGAAGGCTTTTGAAAGAACCAAAACTTGTCTATGAATAGGTTGGCAGAGTTTTTATAGAAAAGAAGGACAAAGTGATACATAAACATAACTTGAGGTACAGCAAGTATGGAGTCTAGTTGAAGGTTGCAATTCATACAAAAGTTAGAGGTAAGTTTAGAAATAGTTTGAGGTCAGACTTTAGAAAATCATACAGAGAAAACTGAGGAATTTGTGCTTTTTAAAACCATCATAGTTTTCTGGGAGTGGTAATAAGGTGTTTTTTGGTAAAAGGATTCTGCAGTGAAATAAATTTAGGAAATGTGTACTTTCCCAGGGTGCCTTGGTTGGGTCAAGTTGGCTAAGCATCTGCCTTCAGCTCAGGTCATGATCCCAGGGCCTAGGGTTGAGCTTCCTGGCAGGTTGGGAGTCTGCCTCTCCCTCTCCCATCTGCCTCTCCCCACCTCATGCTCTCTCTTGCTCTCTAAAATAAATAAGTAAAATATTAAAAAAAAAAAAAAAGAAATGTGTACTTTCCCACCCTTGGATATGTGTAACATGTATTTTAACATATTAATAGATCTGAGAAATCTTGCTATACAGAAAAACCACCTTTTCTGTTAAGCTACATTTGACAAGAGACTCCGCCATCTTCCTTTAAAAAAAAAACTAAAACATGTTAAAAATCTTTGAAACTCTAGTATCCTAGAACTGTGATTTGGGAAATGCTTTCATAGGTAATGGGAAGCCTTTGAATAGTTCTGAAAAGAGTTATGACATGAATAAAATGATATTTTAGCGAGATTCTCCTGGCATGATGGGTTGGAGTGCTGATGAAGTTGGACGAAGTGGATGATATAGAAGCTTCCGCTCTTGCAATAATAGAGGCACGGAGTGCTTGCTAATCTGCAGTCAAGGGTGGTAGTAGGCTGTAAAAAAGGCACACTTGGGAAGGGCATTAGGAAAGAAGTGACTTGGTAACTGAATGAATATGGGTGATAAGCAGGAGGGAAAGGGAAAGTCAGGTAGAGGAGGGAGGAGGGGAGGCAGGTGTCACGAATGACACAAACTAGGACTTTTAGGCCCAAATCTTCCCATTCTGTTTGTTTGTTAAACTGCACTCAAAAATGTACACAGACCGTCAAGAATAAGGCATAAAATAGGCATTTGAGAAGTTTAAGTGACAGTACATGCAAGGCAACTTAATGCCTCTTCTGGAAATGAGTTTAGAAGAATGTGTCCTAGAAATAATTGAATCTTATCAGCATGGTATCAAAACTGATTCAGAGAGCAGAGTTCTGGCCAAACGAGGTTGATGGACCAGACCACAGGGTTTATATGTACATAGGCAGTTCACACTGTGTGTTTTTTGGTCATACCTGTAAATTTAGAATTTTTATCACTCCCTTCCCCCCACCCAAAAAGAAGAATTTTGGCACAGAACCAGTTTAGGGTAAGAACCTCTTATGTATTTGAGGTTGTATTAACAGTAATTACCTGAGAACATTGCTCAGTCTGGGTCTCCTGAGTGGCTCAGTCAGTTAAGTGTCTGCCTTCCTCTCAGGTCATGATCCCCAGATTGAGCCCCATACGAGCCCTGCATCGGGCTCCCTGCTCTGTGGGGAATCTGCTTCTCCTTCTGCCCCTCACCCCACTCATGCTCTCTCTCTCCCTCTCATGTGCTGTCTCTCTCAAATAAATAAAATATTTTCTAGAAAAGAGAACATTGCTCATTCTTATCACATATTGTTAATATACTTCAAACCAAAATCATGTTAGCAGCTAGCTGCTGGAATAATGTGTATTTAGAGCCATATCCTAAAGGAAACTGGTGTTGGACAAAAAGAATAATACTATATAAACCTTTAAAAAATATTTGTTTTTAAGTCAAAATTAATCTTTCGAAAGGGAATAACTCAGCAACAACACTGTAGCATTATTTTGGGGACTCATATATCTTAATTGGTACTCTCATTGCAGCTGTAACTTTTTTTTTCTTTTCATTTCATATGCTTGCTGTCATTTGCCCATTTCTCTTCTGTGCATGAATGCTTTTTCCTTATCTTCTTATATTGTGTTTTTATTTATAGAAGACAAAGTATAGTGTGATGCTTCTTTATTACTTGCTAAATTCCTTGTTTACATGCTAAATCCCTATTTTAATGTAGTTTGGAGATAAATGTACTGAAAATATTCAGTGCTTATATTTTCAGTTTTGAATTTATTCATATTGTGACAGTAATTGGTAGAAAACTGTTTCTCACAGCTGACAGGCCAAAAAAAAAAAAAAAAAGGCTTGGGGACAAAGCTACCACATGCCAGGGTGCTGAGGACCCATCAGATATTTAAAGAAGTGGCATTTGTACTTGCATTATTTAAGCTACCGTTGAAGAAAGAGATGAGAAGAGACCACGTTTGTAGCAAGCATATTATAGAATTCATTTTCTGAAGAATCAGGTTTTTAAAGAAGGTATAACATCTATCAGATATTTTATAGAGCACACAAAACAAATACATAAAAGTTCTCCTCAAAAAGAACTGGAAACTATGATGCTGTGACATAAACATTCTTTTTAAATCCCAAAACTGAAACAAATACATCTACTTCCTAGAAGTTAGTAATTAAGGCCAAATTTTAAACCAGGTGTTGGTGAATAATTTTATCATTTTATGCCATAGAAATACTGTTTGGTAAACACTGTAAGTAAAGATGTCTTTTTATTCTCTGTTTTGCCAGTTAACTCAGATCATTAATTGTTAAACTGTGATTTGGGAGACCTCTGGTATCTTTTTTAAGAAGCCCTCAGATGATGGGATAACTGATCTTTGATTTTGGTGATTATAGCCGTATTTCTGGTTTTTTCCCCGTAAGTATGAATAACTCTATTTAATAAAAAGAAAAGAGCATCTTACTGATGTCTAATCAGAGAGAAAACTAACCTTGCCCTTATAATTCTGATGAGATATGCTACTGCAAGCAGGAGTAATGGAACAGTCCTCTTTATTTTGTTATTTTTAATAGTACATGGGTGAAATTTCAAGGAGTCAGTGATGCAGATCAGGACACAATAACGCTTTTAGACTTTGAGGATATGCTATTCAGTCATTTCAGATCTGTTGTTGAACTGAGGATTTGTACAACCCCTAACTGAATACTTCAAGAACATTTAAGAAGTAGCCAAGTTGTGCTCTTCCTCTGGCCTTAACAATGAAACACAAATTGTAAAACATTTCAGCTTGAAGTTTACACAGTCTGACAAGTTTTGTTTGTGTTGTTTTGCTTTTTTTTTTGCTTTTTTTCTTCATACGTGGTCATTGTGGTTGATTGAATAGTGTCCCCAAAAGTTCACGTCTGCCTCAAATCTCAGAACCTTTTGGAAGTAGGATCTTTGCATATATGATTAGTTAGGATAGGATCCTCTTAGATTAGAATAGGCCCTAAATCCAATGAGTAGTGTCTTTAAAAGAAGAAGAGAGGATACATGGAGTCGTACAAAGGGAAAAAGGCCACATGAAGATGAAGTGGAGTGATTCAGTTACAAGCCCAGGAATGCTGAGGATTGCCAGTGCCACTAGAAGAGGCAAAGACACAGTGTCCCCTGGAATCATCCAAGGGAGCATGGCCCCCTGCGTACACCTTGATTTTGGACTTCTAGCCTCCAGAACCATGAAAGAATAAATTTCTGTTATTTTAAGCTACTCAGCTTTGTTATGACAGCTGTAGAAAACCAGGAGAGTTAATATTCCTAAACATTCTTCTATAAACTTATATATACTACAGCTTATTCTGACATACTTGTTTTATCCACTAAACTGTGACATCCTCGGGGGCAGAACCACATCATATTCATCCGTAGTAGACAGTATTCAGTATCACCCAAATAATTATTATCAAATAACTGTGAACACACTTATTTTTTTCCCCAAATACTTTTATTTTCTCAGTGTTACAAGATTAATTGTTCATGCACCACACCCAGTGCTCCATGCAATACGTGACGTCCTTAATACCCACCACCAGGCTCGCCCACCCCCCAAAACCCTCAGTTTGTTGCTCAGAGTCTACATTCTCTCATGGTTCATCTCCCCCTCCGATTTTCCCCCATTCACCCTTCCTTCTTTCTCACAATCCCCTCCATATTCGCAAATGACACTACAGACAAAGGTCTGATATCTAAGATCTATAAAGAACTCCTCAAACTCAACACTCACAGAACAGATTATCACATCAAAAAATGGACAGAAGACATGAACAGACACTTCTTCAAAGAATACATACAAATGGCTCACAGACATATGCAAAAATGTTCATCCTCTTTAGCCATCAGGGAGATTCAAATCAAAACCACACTGAGATACCACCTTACACCAGTTAGAATGGCCAAATCAACAAGATGGGAAACAACAAATGTTGGAGAGGATGTGGAGAAAGGGAAACTCTCTTACACTGTTGGTGGGAATGCAAGTTGGTGCAGCCACTTTGGAAAACAGTGTGGAGATTTCTCAAAAATTAAAATGACCCTATGACCCTGCAATTGAACACACTTATTTTTTAAGGTTCCCAGATGTGTTCTTCATGAACAAACATGTTAGCTTTTATTAAATTTGCATATTTGAGGAGGATAGAATATAAATAACCACAAGGATATTCTGTATGGAAAGGTTATAATAGATAATTACCAGGCTTAGGTTTTAATAGTTAGCAAGGTATGTTAACTATCATTACCACTTTTTTAAAATTAGTAATACTGTATTTATTTACTTTTAAGGATTTATTTATTTATTTTAGTGAGAGAGTACGTGCGTGAGTCGGGGGGTGGGAAGGGAGAGGCAGAGAGAGAATCCCCAAGAAGACTCCCCACTGTGCACAGAGTTTGACACAAGGCTTGATCCTAGAACCCCAAGACCATGACCTGAGCTGAAACCAAGAGTTGGCCGCTAAACTGACTAAGCCCTCAGGTACCCCTTAATAATACTGTATGTAAATAAGTCACTTTTTCAACATTGGATGTTCTGTGTCATTCAAAAAGACATAGAAATCAATATTGTATGTCAATGCTAAAATAAAAGCAGTTATTAATGATAGTCTATATGAACGTTTATAAAAATAAAGCCACACTTAATACAGAACTATTATAGATATATATGTATGCTTATATACACATATCTGAAGGCAAAAATTATTGAGTACTGAGTGGCTCAGTCAGTTAAGCTCTGCCTTCGGCTCATGTCATGATCCCAGGGTCCTGGGATCGAGCCCCACATTGGGCTCTCTGCTCAGCAGAGAGTCTGCATCTCCCTTTCCCTCTGCTGCTCACCCTACTTGCACTCTCTTGCGCTCTGTCACATAAATAAATAAAATCATTAAAAAGCGATTCCAGATCTAAAGGCATATATTTATTAATGTATAATATATAAAACAAAGGTTTTATTTTTTCAAGTTTTATTTAAATTCCAGTTACATACAGTATAGTAATAGACTATTACTACCACTTCTTTATCCCATTTTTGCAAAAGATAAGATCTGAAGTGAATGAAATTTCTAAAAGTCTTCCCATCTGAATTCTCCATAGAATATTCAGTTGGTCACAATTTTGCTCTGACATTATAGAGCATGGGTGAAAAGAAATGATTGCTTAAGTTTCAAAATTCTAAAGCAGAGATCATTATAAAGATTAACATTTTTTTGTAAAAGAACTAGAAAAATAAAATTTAAAGTAACAAGGTGTTTTATGAAGAACTGATATTCTGGGCTCCTGGGTGGCTCAGTTGGTCAAGTGACTGCCTTCAGCTCAGGTCATGATCCTAGAGTCACAGGATTGAGTCCTGCTTCAGGTTCCCTACTCACTGGGGAGTCTTCTTCTTCCTCTGACCTTCCCGGCTGTTATACATGCTCTCTCTCAAATAAATGAATGAATGAATAAATAAATAGAATCTTTTAAAAAAAAGAACTGATATTCAAAAATAACGTCTAAATGGATATTTAAAAATTTACATTTTTAATCCTAAAGAATAAGATTGTAGCCTAGTTTCAGAAATATGAAAAATGATCATTAAATGGTATTCTTATGTCTCACTTTAAATTTATTCTCCTTTTACTAGTATTTTATCTCTCTCTTTTTTTTTTTTAAAGATTTTTATTTATTTATTTGACACAGAGAGAGATCACAAGTAGACAGAGAGGCAGGCAGAGAGAGAGGGGAGAAGCAAGCTTCCTGCTGAGCAGAGAGCCCGATGCGGGAATTGATGTCAGGACCCTGAGGTCATGACCTGAGCCGAAGGCAGAGGCTTTAACCCACTGAGCCACCCAAGTGCCCCTGTATTTTACCTCTTTAATTAGAAGTAATTTTAAATTGTCCCTTTGAATATTTCTTACCCACAAGTTGAAATATTGCCAATAGAAGTGCTAATGGCTGTTTGAGGTCTTTGTAGACTGTTTTCACCTTTCCCAATTTTTTCATGAATTTTAATATACAAAGATTCCCAGTCTTTATATATGAAATTCTCACCCTTTTTAGAGAGACTATAGGTAAGAAATATTAATTGTTTAACTCATTACAGGAAATGGACCAGAGTAAAAGAATGCTGGATTTAAAAACTTGGTGAAGACCTAAATGTATGACTCTTTTAGTTACATAAAATAATGAATTATGAATTACAAGCTCATTTTAGTTTATACTACCAGGTTAGTAAACATCATTTGTAATGGTTAATTCTTTGTATATCTGTGGGCAGACATTCAGATTATCTTCTACTAATAAGGAGGAAAGAATCATTGCTTTTAGTTAGTAGAGGACATTCTTTCCAGACATTTGTTCACAGTTTGCTAGAGGAAAGTGATGATTTTAAAGGCTACTTGGTAATTATTTTCTGTCCGCTTTCCAATGATTTTTTTTTCACATGCCATGAGTCAAAATTTAAATCCCGTGGCAGCCATGGGCTAACCATGTATGCTTCTGGTGTACTGACAATTTTCCTGATATATTGACAAGTAAATCATATGGATAAAATTATCCGTTATAAACTCAATTAAAAATCCAGGTATGAGCGAGTAGATTTGTCACTAATATGCTGAATTTTCTTTTTTTGGAAATATTTTTTAAAGATTTTATTTATTCATTTTAGGAAGAAAGAGAGCTAGAGTGAGCCAGTGCTGTGGGGAAGGGTCAGTGCTGTAGGGGATGGACAGAGAGAGAGAGAGAGCACACGAGCGAGCGCTGAGGGAAAAGGGCAGAGGGAGAGGAAGATAGAGACTGTCAAGTAGAGTCTGCACAGGGCCTGACAGGAGGCTCAATTCCATGATACTGAGATCATGACCTGAGTTGAAACTAAGAGTTTGGGGTTAACCACCTGAGCGAACCAAGTGCCCTTGTATTTAGACTTTTAGACTTAACTCTTATTCTAGATAACCCAATGAGCCCAGTAATCTTTTTTTTTTTTTTTTTTTGAGGGAATCTTATACACACACACACACACACACACACACACACACACACACACTTGAGAGAGAGAAAGTGAGAGAGAGCATGAGAGGAGAGAATATCAGAGGGAGAAGCAGACTCCCCATGGAGCTGGGAGCCCGTGTGGGACTCAGTCCCGGAAATTAAGGATCATGACCTGAGCCGAAGGCAGTTGCTTAACCAGCTGAGCCACCCAGGCGCCCCAGAGCCCACTAATCTTGATAGCACTATTTTAGCGGTAGGAGATTATCTGTCTTTTGTTTGAAATTTGTTAGTCCTTTATAAACAAATAATTCCATGACTGTGATTTAAATTTCACTTAACTCCAAGTGCTCATTATTAGAGGACCAGTTATGGAATGATGGTACATATACATAATAGGTATATCTGCAAAAAGTAATGAGAATGTTCTTCATGTATTAATAGGGGAAAATCTAATACATATTACTAAGTACAAAGGAAAATTGCAGAACAGTTTGTAGAGTAAGCTATTTGTAGAGAAATAAGGGGGAAAATTATGTGACTGGGTATATGTGTATAATATGTATCCATACATTTATATTGACTTCTTTGTGTATAATAATAATGTCTGGAAGGATAAACTAATAAAGAAGGGTTGCCAGTTGTATGTGTGTGCAGGGATAGGAACTCAGGACATAGGCATGGGAGGGAGTTTTTTCTCTATATAATATTTTATGCTCTATGTTTGAGCTGTATGACTATGATAGATAGATAGATAGATAGATAGATAGATAGATAGATAGATAGATAGAAAGAATATTTTGCTTTTAAAAGTATGCTGGTGAATTCTGCTTTAAGAAAAACCCAGGTGGCTCAGTGGGTTAAAGCCTCTGCCTTTGGCTCAGGTCATGATCTCAGGGTCTTAGGAGCCTGCTTCCCCCCTCGCCCCCGCCTGCCTCTGCCTACTTGTGATCTCTCTCTGTCAAATAAATAAATAAAATCTTAAGAAAGAAAGGAAGGAAGGAAAGAAGGAAGGAAGGAAGGAAGGAAGGAAGGAAGGAAGGAAGGAAGGAAGGAAGGAAGGAAGAAAGAAAGAAAGAAAGAAAGAAAGAAAGAAAGAAAGAAAGAAAGAAAGAAAGAAAGAAAGAAAGAAAGAAAGAAAGAAAAACCCAGCAAGTGGAAACCAACTTTAAAAACAGTTACATTTGGGAATTGATATGAATTAATCAAGAAAATATGTACAACAACTGTTATGTGTAAATTGCCATAGTAGACATTGCTGAAGCTACCAAAAAAAAGTTTAAGGACAAAATGACAGCCTTCTAAAAGTCTACACTAGTTATATTAGAAAAATGTATAACTGCAGTGCAAGGTGCCAGGCTTATCTGAACATTGAGTAGCAGGACTTGCCTTTGCCCACCTTTCCCTGTTAGCAGCGAAACTGCCAGTTCTGAAACATAATCTTACACTCCGTGATCAAAACCTGATGTATGATGGCCCTTCTACTCCCACCAGCCTCATAGCTCCCTAGGGAGAGCACTACAAATCTCTATATTGCTAAGGCCTCGGATAACCTGAGTGTTCTCTCTTTAAGTTCAATATTAAAAATTCTGTTTAGTCTGTAGTGTGATTTTTAAATGATAACCAAAAGAATAATTTACAATAATAGTAATAGCTTATACATGTAATACTTACTAAGTGCTAGGCATTATTAGCAGTTTACCTGTAGTAACAAATTTTATCCAGTGATCATATTTTTTCTTATTATCCCTATTTTATAGGTAGGGAAAGTGGGGTATAAGGGAAGTTACATAATACTAAAGAAGATAAGCCCGTAAATTTCAGAGCCAAGGCATCTCCTTCCATAGTCTGTGCTCTTAAGTAATTGCTTACGCAGTAAAAAATATCTGAAGTTTATTCAATGTTGCTTTTCCGCTTAGCTAGTGTGAAAGCATTCCAAGGTAATCTTTCCTAATTGTAGGGACCTGCGAAGTAAGACAGTGCCTTAACTGTTGGAGGTGAGGATTGACTTCAGTCATTTCTGAACCAACTCATGCTTTGCCCTAGGTGCACACTGCCTGCGGACCTCAGTGTTGCAGCAACCATTTTCCTCTCTTTTCTCTGATGTTTCATGTTGTTTAAATATGAGAATCTTGTCTTTTTCAGTAGGATTATAACCTGCCCCAGAGCCTACTACCTAGAAATGAATCAACCCAGCTTGTCTCAGGGTAATGTCTCATCCATGTAGGGTTTCCTGCTGAGATATTTAAAACTGGGAAAAGTAAAAGAGGTAAAATGGAGTGTTTGGGTGATGCTGTGAATGCCTAGAATTAGCTGAAGTGGCCTTCATCTTAGAGTATATACTGTCACTATGGTGAAAGGAAAGCCTTTCTAGCCATGTGTCAGTGATTTTATTGTCCTTCATGACAGGTAGAGTGAAAGAACAAAGAAAGTTTATTCACAGATCAATTTATTAAACATGAAGTGCAAATAATCAAGAGTCTTGTTTCTTATCGTATTTTTCCCCTTTAAAATTGTCTTCTTGTTTTTGACAAATGTATTCATTTCCCTTTCATATCACAAATTTAAGTGTGTCTCTGAGTAAGACCCAGTGTCTAATTTTTTAAGTGCTCATATATACTGTAACAGTTTAAAAATTCACCCCCCCAAAAAAAAATTTTCATTCCCTTGGCTCTTCCTTCTTTTTGCAATTTGGAGAGTATTATAATTACGTTTGGGTAAGACTTTCAGTGAGGAGATATGTTTGCTTGTTTATCCATTTTACATCAAGAAAGAAAACAGATAAATATTCATATCACTTCTTGGCAAATAACTCAGTTGTCAAATTATTTTTGTATCCTGGGGTTGGTGCTTACTCAAAGTTTTTGAAAGGAGATTGAGTTTAAAATGTGGATCTTTAATCAGATAGGTTACTTTGAATAGTTTCAAAGACATGGGTAGTTTTTGTTTTTATGTGAAGTGAGGAATGAGGCATTAGAGTTATAAAATTAAAATTCTTGTTGAATAAGCAAATTTGTTTAAGAATGGGGTAATGGAAATGCTTACTAATTTGCACTAACAAGTTGGAGTTGTCAGAAGCTAACTCCTAGGCAACTAACTCTCTTGAAGCCATTTTACCTGGGTCGGTCACCATATTTCCAGATCTCAGCCAAGGTGATCTTAATCCTAACCTTTCAATAAGAATATTCCCCATAACCTTTGCTTTTTTTTTCTTGATGAGATTATAACAGAGATTATAATAGAGAAATGTCATTCATCAGTCTTCTTTGTAATTTAGACATTACTCTCATCTTTTTGCTAGAAGCAATCAGGCGGTGCAAAATATTGTCTTTGACACTGTAAGAACACCAGATTTTGACCACACTGCATTAAAATGGGTGATTTGGAAGGTGAGTGGTGGCAAAGGAACACACAATTGGGGCTGTTTTGTCAGGCTTTGTGGTTGTGTCTCAAGTTGTTTTTGACACAACATACGTGGTAAAACCATCCGTCCGTATTATCCTCCCCGTCTCTGTGGAAGCCAAGGTATATTAAAAACCAATATACATTAATCTCCCAAATTAAGTATTTTGCATTTATATCAGAGTTTTATATTCTTTGTAAAAAATATATGTATATATATGTAAATGTTACATATGTATATATATATAGAGAGAGAAAGTATTTTAATCTGCAACTTTAAAGATCAAATATATCCTTGTGGATTACAACCTCTAATTATATGCTATTTGAGTCAATATATTCATGTAACATTTTATTAAAAATGGTATAAATAGATTACAAGAGGATGTAGTAATTTTTTTTATAAACTCAGCCTTACTTGGTATAAAGAGTTTCCTTTAATAAGACCATATTTAAAAAAATTATCTCCAGGTAAAAATTGGTTTTAGTGCATGTAATTTAGAACGTCATTAAGTACTAAAAAGTTATTTGAGGAGTAAAACATGGATTTTTATCTTCCATGAGGGCTAACTGTGCTGTTGATGAGAAGGATTCAGTGTACCCAAACTTATTTTTTTTTTTAATTTAAATTTTGTTAGTTAACATACAGTGTAATATTGCATACAGTGTAATATTGGTTTCTGGAGGAGTATTCAGGTCTTCAGCCATACCACCCTGAATGTGCCCAATCTCATCTGATCTTGGAGGCTAAGCAGGGTTGGGCCTGCTTAGTACTTGGATGGAGTAGTATTCAGTAATTCACCACTTACTCACAACACTGGTGTTCATACAACACTAAGTGCTCATCAGCCCATCCCCCATCTAGCCTATCCCCCAGCCCAGACTTATGTTTTTGTTGTATAAAGCAGTTTAACTCTTTTGTTTATATATTGGTTGACACCACAGGGTCGTAGAAAATGTACATGCACAGGCTGTGATGCCATATAGACTGAAATTAAAATTCCAGTTTCTCTGCCAACTAATTGTGTGACCTTGACCCAAGTTTATTTTGGGACAAGCCTCTGTTTCTTCTTCTGTAAAATGCAAAAAATAGTATTAGGCTTCAAAGTGGAAATTAAAAGGAAGAACTTAAGAAAAGCCCCTAGTACCATGCCTTTAACCCTGTATCTCTTTGATCCCAAAGTTTGGCCTATTCCACCTTATAAACCCCTCTCTGGATAATTGTGGTATTCTGGTATTCCAGTCTTTCTTTCAGTTCGTCCTCAAAGTGGTCACCAAAGTATTTCTTTTAAAACACATCTTTGAACCAGTTAGTGTCCTGCTTTATGAAATTTGACTCCCTGTTGTGCCAAGGAGAAAGTCCAGGTACCTTGTCGCGGCGTACCTGGACTTTCCGAGGTCTGATTCCACTATCTCTTTCATATTGCAGGCCTGGTAGGTGAATTGTTGGCCAGGTGAGAGGAGCCCTGAATCACAAGCTTGTTGCCTTTTATATATCGTTTTAGTCTATGGTGCTGGTGGTGGGAGAGTATATCCATTCACATTGTCTCCTGCCTTACTGTTACCATAAAGTACTTTTCTTGCAGCACCACAATTAAGGAATTACTGTAGTATTTTATTTCTTCTTATTTGTCGGACTTGTGTGAGGTTTTAATGCAGTCAGTAGCTGAGACTAGCCACAACTCTTCATGCTGTAGCACTTGGCCTTGGGAATCTTCAAATGCCAAATGTATATGAGGATTTGTTGTTGTTGTTGGTAACTGAGGTAAGAAACATGTAACAGAATTAACCAGTTTAAAATATACAGTACGGTGGCATTCAGTACATTCACATTTTTGTGCAATCCTCACCCTTGTCTAGTTCCACAACATTTTATCAGGACATTTTTTAACCTAATGCATAATGTCTTTGAATGAGTGGTGAAAGAATAATTTTAGGAGTGTTAAGAAAAGGTCAATCGACAATTATCACATGTTCTCTGTGATATGAAGAATTTGAGAGGCAGGGCGGGGTTCATGGGGGGTGGGGGAGAGATATGAAACAAGATGGGATGGGGAGGGAGACAAACCATAAGAGACTCTTAAACTCACAAAACGAACTGAGGGTGGCTGGGAGGTGGGGGAGGGGGTAGGGATAGGGTGGCTGGGTTGTGGACATTGGGGAGGGTATGCACTATGGTAAGTGCTATGACATGTAAGCCTGACGATTCACGGACATGTACCCTGGGGCAAATAATATATGTTAGTAAAAAGTAATTAATTTTTAAAAAAAGGTCAGTCGAGGGCCTCAGTTGGTTAAGGGTCGGACTCTTGATTTCCGCTCAGGTCACGATCTCAGGTTCATGAGATGGAGCCCTGTGTCAGGCTCCATGCTTAGTGTGGAGTCTGCTTGTCCCTCTCCCTCCATCTCTGCTTTCTCCCCCGATGCTCTTCCCCTTATACAGCACTCTGTCTCTCTCCCTCTATAAAATAAATAAATAAATAACATCTTAAAAAAAATTTGTGGTGGGGTCTCCCAAGTTTACAAAATATATAAATTATATATATATGGAAATACACAGTAAATGACACATAACATAAATTTATACCATCTTAACCATTTTTAAATGCACATTTCAGTAGAATTAAGTACATTCACTTTACTGTGCACCTCAATCCCCAGAACTCTTTTCATCTTGGAAAACTCAGCAACTTTCAGTTCCCCACTCCTCCCTCAGCCCCTGGCAACCACCATTTTATTTCCTGATTCTATGACTTTCCTTCCTGTTTAAGTCTAAGTAATATTCTGTTGTATCTGTACACCACATTTTGTTTATCCATTTGTCTGTCAATGGACATTTGGGTCATTTATACCTTTTGGAAGTTGTGAGTAATGCTGCTGTAAATTCAAGTGTACTACTGTCTCTTTGAGACCTTGCTTTCAGTTCTGCTTATAGGCCCAGAAGTGGAATTGCTTGATCATATAATAATGCTATTTTTAATTATTTTGAAGACCACCATATTGTTTTCCATAGCAGCCACACCATTTTACATTCCTGCTAACAGTGCTACAAGGGTTCTAATGTGTCCACATCTTGCCAACACT
Organism: Procyon lotor; assembly: GCA_028646535.1. Classification (NCBI taxonomy): domain Eukaryota; kingdom Metazoa; phylum Chordata; class Mammalia; order Carnivora; family Procyonidae; genus Procyon; species Procyon lotor. Next base: position 93,031,936 of record CM053607.1, on the reverse strand, counting down.
TCTCTGACTTGGGTTTTGGTGTTTTTCTTTTTTTTTTTTAACAGAAACTATCCTAGTGGGTGTGAGGTAGAGTAGTACATTTTAAATTAAAGTTTGATGAAGAGAGAATTATGATTTAATGTCTAGTATCACTCAGATTATAGCAAAAGTCTAAATTTGAAAACTTGTGCCAGTTGACCTTTTTCTACTTCACTGTGCCCCCAAATGATAGGCATTGTGTAAGGTTTATGACAGCTTTGGAAGTCAGGAAAATTTGCCTGGGAATTGACTGAAACAACATCCAACAAAATCTCTTCAAGGTAGTGTGAAAAAAAAATCACAAAATTTATGTACTTTGAACGTTGTACAGAATACAGCTATCCTCACACCAGAGCTACTGACTTGATATAGTGTGCAAAAATAGGTTAGGAAGGTAGCAAGCTCAATAATATTTTTTCCTCTGCCAATTTCCCTTCTAATTTTCTACATAAAAGGTTAGAAAAAAGCTGATAGACAGTCGTTAGAAGCAGTATTACTGACTGGCAATAAGAAATAACTGAGTTATTGTGCTGTGGTGGGATCGTTTAAAAGTCAAAAAGCCAATGCCAGTAGAACCTATTTATGGTAAAGTACAGTATACTATGTTACTTATTTGTAAATAGCATGAGATCCAAAGATAAAGTGAGTGCACAAAGGGTGTGTAATTTACTAAGGCAGAAAAAAACCCTAAATTATTTTACAAGTATTTTTATTAAAATGATCCGACTGGAAGTATTTGGCTTTTCAAACCAGTCAGCTTCATGTATCTAAAAATGCTGTCCCTATGGATTAGCTGGTTTTTCAGTGGTGCCAAAAAGATGACATCCTGTTTAAAGTAGCATCTATTCAAGTACCCAGAAATATTTTCACCATCTTCCCTGTGTAAAATCCAATTGTCTTTATCATTTTCCATTTTCTGGAATGGTCCTTGAAATCTGTTTTCCTCCTCCTTTGTTTGCCTAACTCCTATTTGATGAATATCTCTTAGGAAAAGTTTCCCATTTCTTTATGCTCCACAATTCTAGGTTCCTTATTTTTTCCTGTGTGGTACCATAGCAGATAGCATTTTCTCTCTTATACTTATCTCTGTATTATAGTGAATCTGTATTCATGACCATCTGATCCCTAAGACTGCCATTATGTCTCAGATCAAAGACAAAGTTGTTGCTATCATGCTGCAAATTGTACATAGCATACGTCTTGGTATGTGGGTACGTTCCTCAGGGAACGTGAGGCCAATGTGAGTCACCCTGAAAAAAAAAAAAAAACTAAGACTGTTGAACCAGACTGTGAGTAACTTGAGCCATCTTTCTCTTTCTCCCATATACAGAACAGTGTTAGACCTAGGTACTCAGTGTATGTGTGTATATATGTGTTTATATAAATAAATATGTATTTTTTGCATATTAAAATTTTGTATTTTTTTTAAAATGAGTAAACACTAAGGTGAAGAATTTGGATTTTTAAGAAAAATATATGCATTGTGAAATTTTAAGTTTTGTATAGGAAGAGTGATAGAGTTGTGATACAATAAAACTGTGTCATAAAATCATTCTCTTCCTTATTCCAGAAGAGACAAGAGATTGAAGACTCGAAGATAGAGGTATAAGATTGCACTGAAGGGAGAAAGTAAAATTGGGGTGAGGGAAAAGTGAGGCCAGATAGGAGGTTGTAATAGAAACTCCAATTACCTACACGTTCTCTCCACGTGGCCTGCAAATGCATCTCTGAACTTTGTAGCAACCAACTCAAAAGGGGACAGCCTTCTGGTCAGAGCTTCACCATGGCTATGAGATCAGTTATCTAAACTGTTTTTGGAGGAATATGACCATTTTTTTGTCTTCCAAAAATAATCATAAACTCATTTTACTTTTATTCTGAAAAAAAAAAAAAAAACAAAAAAACCCACATTTCTTATTAAAAAAAATAATCAACCAGTAAAGAAAGTACAAAATCTCATGTAAATACTCCACTAGAGATCATTTTTGGCCACACACAAATGGTAACTTGGTAACACAATTCATTCTGGCTAATTTACATTCCCCAAAATATAAGAACTTGGTAATTTTCTTGCACTCTCGGTAACACTGGGTCAGTATTGCTAATCTTTCTTAGTCCTTTTTTTTTTTTTTTTTTTTTTAAAGATTTTATTTATTTGACAGAGAGAAACACAGCGAGAGAGGGAACACAAGCAGAGGGAGTGGTAGCGGGAGAAGCAGGCTTCCTGCAGAGCAAAGAGCCCGATGTGGGGCTCGATCCCAGAACGCTGGGATCTGACCTGGGCCGAAGGCAGCCGCTTAACGACTGAGCCACCCAGGCGCCCCGATCTTTCTTAGTCCTATAAGAGAAAAATGATATTTGTTATTTTTCTGTTATTCTTTGTACTGATATTTGATGTGGCTTTTTCCATAGTTTTTATGATTAGATTTTATGCAATGTAATGAACAAGTATCCTTGACAACATCTTTTGATAGATTTGTTGTGTTTCCTTTTGCAGTATTTTTTATGATAACACTAAAATATGGGTAATAATATTTTACCAGATTTTTAAATTCAGTAACAGCCTTCCTGGGGCCAATATGATATGGCCTGGTATTCAGTGTCTTTGTCGGTTTAGATTTATCCAGGAGTGTATTTGTAAAGACCACTAGCTTTCCACCAAAATCCACTATCTCCTTCCTGGACACATAAGTAGACGACATTTACCAGTTTCCTTAAAATGAGGTGTGGCTATATGACCACATTTTCTCTAGTGCATTGTTAGTCGAGGTAAAGTGAGTCCTGGCCTCACCAATACAATCTCCTTTTGTTTTGTCAGTGCTCTTTCTTCTTTCTGGCTGAATGAAATGGCAGTGCTTAAGAAAACGTTGGAAATCATGTGTTGAAGATGGCTAGAGAGCCGTCAGTCTGGATCCTTAAATGGCTGTATGGGAAGAGCTGGCTTACCTGAACATCCACCCAGGACAGTTACATAAGAAAGAGATATACTTCTTATTTAAGCCACTTTATTTTTAGAGTCCATTTGCTACCACAGCTTAGCCTACTCTAATAGAATACTTTAAAAAATATAACTGAACAGAAATTGAACTAGATTCAAGTGCTCAATATCATGAGGCTATGTTTTCTGTATCACATGACTCTTTCTTCCTCCAAATTAGCTTCATTCATAGATAGGTTTTTCTCCACTATGTAAGGTAGATGGCCCCAGCAGTTTCAGGTCTATGTGGTCTTTATAAGTCATGATCATAGAGGTTAAGAGTCTTTGCCGGGCCTCCAGCACAGTATCTCAGGAATTGCTGATTGGCCCAGCTGGTGTCACGTGCCCATCCCTGAGTTTTTGTGGCTGAAGATTTGTTATACTATGGCCGAATTTAGTTCACAGTCCTTCCTTTAGATGGGGGGGGGGGGGCGTAATAGCCTCCCCCTCTCAACCTCATTGGACAGAGCGTGATCAAAAGGAATGAAATAGTGAATGGTTCCCTAAAGAAAGGACTTCTGAACAATAAAGAATAGACACCAGAATACAGTATGGTTAGAAAGGATTTTCATTTAATATAAGCATGAAATAAGAGGAGCCTGGATAAGAGTGGTAGTGTAAACATTAAAATAAAAAGAACAAATCAGAGAGGAACATTAGTATATTTTTGTTGTTAAAAGGTTGGCATTGCTGGGGAGGGAGCTAGTAGTAAAATCAGTTGATGTTTTTAAAAAATAGTTCCAAAATTTTTCAGTTGTGGCAGACAGTGCCTCAGGGTGGAGGCAGTTGCATGGGTGCGGCACTGAGGGGAGTGAGCTGCGGGCCTGGTGGGCTTGCCCCGAACTTGCCCGGCCTCCATACCCGCCCTATGCTGCTGTGCGGGTGCTGAGCTTCCTTGCTGGTGGGGCAGTGTTTCTTGGGCCAGAGTGTGCTCTGGAGTTCCTGAGACCACATGATTGCTGCCTTCTGGCAGTGGTTCCCAAATCCCTACAAAAGACATGTCTTGAGGGAAGACACGGTGCACAGGGAGGTGACCCCTGACCAGGAGCTCCAGTACCAGGGTCTCCTGACCAGGACCAACAGGGTGTCCTGTGAGAGCCCAGAGACTGCTTCCTGCCCATGTTACTCAATCAGTGTAGTGTACATCCTAGAGGATTCTGTTGTGGACCTGCAGAACCAGACCATGACCACCTTCACATGGAACATCAACCACGCCCAGCTGATGGTGGTGGAGGAATGATGTGTTTACTGTATGAACTCTGAGAATAGGGGCTGGATCGAAATCCACCAGAAAGCATGGGTCTACTCTAGGGTGCCTCCCGAGCTGTCCAGGAATTTGGCCTCAACCTGATACAAAGCAAGATCAAAACATACAAAGATCAAACTTTGATCAAGCCTGTAAAGGGCTTTGAATACATTTTGACCAAGCTGCAAGGGGAGGCCCCTTCCAAAACCCTGTTGAGATAGCCAAGGAAGCCAAGGAGATGGTGAAGGAGAAGGCAGTGGCAGCTACAGAGAAGGCCAAGGACCTTGTCTGCAACGCAGCCACCAAGAACAGCGATAGCAGCAGTTTGTGTAGCTAACCCAGGCCCTGAAATGGTGGGACGCCTGACAACCTGGCTCAAATCCCTCTGCCCTTTCCAGCTTGTACTTTATTAGTAGAAGTCAACTTCCAAACAAAATTTCTGTTGTGGTAAAAAACAATATTTGTCAACCTAACCATAAAAATGTAGTGTTAAGTATATTCATATTGTAAAAACAACTGAAGTTTTAAAAAAAAGCTGAATTTTTTGAATTAGGAAACCAGTAAAATGATAGTACTGTCAAAGGATTTGAGAGATTTGAAAGAAAAAGCAGTGAGGAATAGGGAGAGATGGACGTCATTTACTGATGAAACAGCCAACACCATAGGTTTCCAAAGTGTTGGGGACCCAATAAAGTACTGCTGGGTAGGTGCTTTGCAAGGCTGGAATATAGCTAACAGTGAGGAGAAGGTTATACACCTGGGCATTGGACATCAGGATTAGGCCACAGACAGGTCTCACGGAAAGGGAATAAGGTCTCTCTCTCTCTCTCTCTTTTTTTTTTTTTTAATTTTATTTATTTATTTGACAGAGAGAGAGGGATCACAAGTAGGCAGAGAGGCAGACAGACAGAGAGGAGGAAGCAGGCTCCCTGCTGAGCAGAGAGCCCAATGCGGGGCTTGATCCCAGGACCCTGAGATCATGACCTGAGTCGAAGGCAGAGGCTTTAACCCACTGAGCCACCCAGGCACCCAAGGTCTTTCTTTGTAATCAAGAATAGGCTCTGTCCAAGCTGATGAGAACATTTTTGGTTACAGTATTTATGGGCAGTGGTGGTCTTTTCCTGCCTAAAAAAATTGGACTCAAAATAGAATTTCAGGAGGAGTTTCTAGAACTGAGATGCAGGGCACACACCAAGGGACAAAAACATATTGCTACTTGATTGGTACCAGCAACAAAAGTAACTTTATAATGACCAATTTGCTTGACCAATCTTACATGTTTCTCCTGTTTCAGCACAAAATTTCCTCACATGGGAATTCACAGGACTTACCATAAAGATAGGACTTCAAGGCTTAGATACTTAGGATATATTACATGAAGATATAGAACTCTCTGTCACAGAAGTATGAGGACATCCAAGTAGAGCATTGCTTTAAACAAAAGTTGATGATTAGAGCTCCTTAAGTGATTAGAGTTATAAATGTTATCCTGGTAGTTTTCATTGTAGAGATAAAAGAATAATGGAAACTTCCTGTATCACTGGTGTAACTTTAATGCGCCACTGCAGAATAGCAATGGACCTCATCATTATCATCAACAAATATTTGAGTGTTCTACTGTGTGTAGTACAAGATTCAAATTCCGCAGGACAAGATTTTTATCAACTCTGAACGAGGGTGGAATATATGCTGTATTGCTTTGTGTTACAATTCTGTTCCTTTATTTGCCTTGGAAACCACAGTGCAAGACTTTATATTTTTACATGTTTTAGTATTAAAACAAGTTTCCAACCTACAAATTACTTGAATCCCAAAAGTTCCATGTAAGCAGCTTGTTCAAATTCAACACATTTTCCACTGAAATTGTGTTATGAATGGTAGTTCAAGTTCCAGAATAATTCACATTCCTTTTAATCCACAGTTCATTTGAAATGCTGCACATTAGCAAAAACACATACTCGTTAGCAATGGAATCAAGAGAGATGCAATAACTCTGCAGGTTTTTAAAAGGAGAGATGGAGAAAAAAGATGTCCTTATGAGGAAAAAAATTTTAAGTGGACTTAACTCAGCTGAAACTTTTTTCAAATAGGTGTAAATAAAAGGCAGAAGATAAGGAAAATTCAAATTATGCATTCATTAGTCAGTCTCTGAAGGCTAAGGAAGCAGGTGGTATTTTAGGTTATCCCAATCCCTTTACAGCCAATAGGTGGTGCTGTTGTCATACAATAGTTAGGTTGCTCTCCAGTCTCAAAACAAAGGGAGGATTTAGGAAGTATATGCAAAGTGGTTTTAAACTGGATTGTTAAAGGGAGGCAGGAGAAATAAGGGAGGTGGTATGAATTTGATTGTATGTGGATGATGTTGGTTCATCAGGTTTTGTAGCAGAAGAGGTGACTCTACTCGTACATTTTCTTAAATTTCTGTGTGAAAATTAGATATAGACTTGAAAACACACCTTTTCTCATCAATAATATTTTCTTTGAGCTTTTGTATACTCAATTATAAAAATAAAGATTGTTGTGAGAAACAAGAAAATAAAAAATGTCTAATAAGTGCCACAAACATAATCTAATATGATGATAACTGGTTGTGTTCATCTCCTAAATAAGTCAGATAAAATTAATAAACTACGTTCACGTAATGTTATTCATATTTTGCAAAATTAGACTAAAATAGATGATCTCTGGACCATGGAATCTTATAAAGAAGTAGAAAAAATTTTAAGCTTTATTATTTATTACTAATAATAAGAAATTCTTAAGACTTTTTGGTTCTTTTGGTTCTTTTGTAGGTAAGTATCCTGATAGGCATTACCAAGTACACCCTTGAGTAGATGTAGTCTATGTTTGTGCACAAGAGATTGGGACACACCTATCTTAAAGTAATATTAACCGTTTTGTAGTTCTTCACTATTTGTGACTACAGTCTTAACCTTTTTGAACATCACTGGAAAGTAAGAAATAAGTAGGGAAAAATAACAGGATAACACTCTTTATCGCAACCTGCGCAAGCAAAATGTGACCATCCTTCACCCTTCATACCTCTGCAGGCTTCCTTTTGGTGAAGTCACAATTAGCATTGCTTTCTGCCAGTGAACTGGAGTAGAGAACGTAGGTAAATTTATGTTATCCAGTTTTATTAGTTATTAGCCAAGGTAAAGCTTTATTGTAGAGAAGGTTAAAACTAATGACTAAAATAGTGGGATACTATAAATAAATCTCTCTTACTAGAATTTCTTTCCTTTCCCGTGTGTCTTTTCATTGCTTGGGTTGGCCTTAGACTACCCCAAATCCTTCCCCCTCACTGGATCTTCTAGGTTTGAGGGGCTGAAGGAAGTGTTACCAGTGCTTCTCTAGTGAAGGCCTGCCTCCTTGAGGACCTGTGAATCCAAGAGTTTCACAGGACTTCTTGTTCACCAGTGAGAGAATGATTTCCCACTGAACTCATCTTGTTTAAACACAGAAAGCAGGCCTTAAGTCATGCTCCAGCCTTAAATCATAGCTCCACATGTGAAGTAGGCCTTAGATTTCCTTGGACTGTGGAACCATCGGGAAAATCCTGCACTGTCTTCCACATGATTACTCAGGAGTCCTGACAGATGCCTTGATGAACTCTGTGAAAAGTAAGGAGAAGCAAAATACCTGATGCCCTTTCTGCCATTCGCAAGATCTGGATTTTATTTAGGGAACCAATACATGTGCTTGAATGCATTTCGCAGTCTCAAAAGTGTGATACTTGATCTGACTCTGTGATATTCATAGGGCTTGTTGGCTCTCCAAAGTATGAGGAGATTGCCTCCTGGGAAGGGGAGGGGGCAAAAGGTGAAGTGATGTTGTGGACCCCTGTCTCAACTACAGAAGCTGTGCTTTGAGCAGTTTCATAAATTCAACCTCTGTTGAAGATCTTTTAAAGAAGAGTTTGAAAATTATTGACACCTCAACCTTTTGCCAGCTGAGCCCATTTTATACTCAGGATCTAGTTCACAAATACTGGAATAGTTCCTTTTAAGCTGATGTCTGTCACAGTTCATTAGGTGATTATGTGATTTCTTTCTATATCAAAATAGATTTCTATTCATTAATGATAAGTAGTGCCTGATTGTAACTAAATTAAATAGATTAATGAAGGGTATTAGTAATTTCATGGATTAATAAATAAATATATATATTTTTAAAATTAAGACTAATGTACCACAAAATGTACTCTATTTATTTTCACTAAATTATTCATATTTAAAACTGTTATATATTCTGTGAATTAGTAAGGGTAGCTAATAGAGTAGTCCTCGACTCCTTTATGATCTTTGGTAAAATGACCAAGTACTACTCGATTTCTGTAAAACTCTTTGGATCCGGAAATCAATCAAATAATCAGCCATACCTTCTACATTTCAAATCTGAAAATAAAGTTTGGGGGGCGCCTGGGTGGCTCAGTTGTTAAGCGTCTGCCTTCGGCTCAGGTCATGATCCCAGGGGCCTGGGATCGAGCCCCGCATCGGGCTCTCTGCTCTGCAGGAAGCCTGCTTCTCCCGCTACCATTCCCTCTGCTTGTGTTCCCTCTCTCGCTGTGTTTCTCACTGTCAAATAAATAAAATCTTTAAAAAAATAAAATAAAATAAAAAAATAAAGTTTGGGCTAAGCCTAAGCTGTACAAGTAGAATAATTTTCTAATTCTCTAATTAGAAAAATTCTAAATTTTTAAAATTTTCTAATCTTCTTGTTTATTCCTTCGGTTTCTCTCTTCACCTATTGATAGCCCCAATTGTTCAAGACTCTTAAAGTGAAAATCAAATACTTGATTATATTGGTTTATACTGTACTAATAGTGTGCTAATTTTGAGAGGGGAAATATTCCTTTTTATATTAAGGATGTACCAGATTAGAATTTGCATGCTTACATAGTGATTGTCACTAAAAATAAAATGAAGATTTTTTCAGTCATAAATTTCCTCGCTGTAAAATAGCCTTTTTAAGAAGCGCCTGGATGGCTCAGTCAGTTCAGCCTCTGCCTTCAGCTCAGGTCATGATCTCTGGGTCCTGCCATTGAGTCCCACATCTGGTTGTCTGCTCAGCGGGGAGTCTTCTCCCTCTCCCTCTGCCCCTCCTCCCCACTCATGCTCTCTCTCTTTCTCAAATAAACAAATAAAATCATTTTTTAAAAAATAGCCCTTTTAAAGCCTGAAATTGCCGTATGATATTTCTTAAAACCTCTTTAATTTAGCTAAAAAAATTTTAGTACCCCCTTTTATTCCTTCCCTTTGTATGCGTATTTAAGACATTTTAACTCCTGTGTCATAATTCAGACATAGTCATAGCAGGATCACTGAATGCTAGTTTTCTTGTGTTATTTTGTTAAATGTTCAGATTCTCAATTATAAATATACTTTATACACTGGAGGTAATTCAGGCTTACAAAAAATTGTAGAATGTATTAGGTGAATAAAGTACTTTCAAAAACTGATTACTTGCACATCAATCAAAACCTGAAATGGCTGCTTTTCTTTTATTTTTTCAGAGTGAACACATTATTACAGGGACTAAATAGTCATGAATCTGTCATCTGAAGTCTTCTTTTTAATGTTTACCTCCTTTTGGGGGTGGGGAATCAAGTATAATTACAGCCGTCCTTTTTCTGAGGGTCGAAAATCCCTTGCCATTTGGAAAACAAATGATTTTTACACAAAAATGTTTGATTTCTATAGTCATAGAAAGGAAGTAAATGCAGTAAAATACTAGATATTTCTAGGACCCCCATGCTTAATTTGGGAATGCATTCAGAAAACTTATTAAATTTTTTACTATAAATCTTCTTGGGTTTAAATATAATAGACTGTTCAATATATATTTGTTGGCTAAATAACATAACATATTTTTAGAACTTTAAGTTTTGTTTGCATATAAGATCACTATGAAACTTGAAAAATAACAAATAAGAGTTTATTGTCCAAGTGGAAATGGCAGGCACAAATTTGCAATACGTTCATCTTTTTTTTTAAACTATAATCTTCTTCACACGTACTTTTAGACTTAAGTTTTGCAAATTGTTTGCAAATTTGCAAATTTATGGCTTTTAAAAAATTAATGAAGTCAACAAATGGTGTTGGGAAAACTGGACCATTTCCTTACACCGCACACAAAAATAGACTCAAAATGGATCAAAGACCTCA
>CM053607.1:92930509-93021028 GCA_028646535.1 Procyon lotor | reverse complement strand
AACAGTCAACAAAACCAAAAGACAACTGACAGAATGGGAGAAGATATTTGCAAATGATAGATCAGATAAAGGGCTAGTACCCAAAATGTATAAAGAACTTCTCAAACTCAGCACCCAAAGAACAAAGACTCTAATCAAGAAATGGGCAGAAGACATGAACAGACATTTCTGCAAAGAAGATATCCAAATGGCCAACAGACACATGAAAAAGTGCTCCACTCAGCATCAGGGAAATACAAATCAAAACCACAGTGAGATACCACCTCACACCAGTCAGAATGGCTAAAATTAGCAAGCCAGGAAAGGACAGATGTTGGCGAGGATGCGGAGAAAGGGGAACCCTCCAACACTGTTGGTGGGAATGCAAGCTGGTGCACCACTCTGGAAAACAGTATGGAGGTTCCTCAAAAAGTTGAAAATAGAGCTACCCTACGACCCAGCAATTGCATTCCTGGTTATATATCCCAAAGGTACAAATGTAGTGATCTGAACGGGCACTTGCATCCCAGTCTTTATAGCAGCTATGTCCACAATAGCCAAACTATGGAAAGAGCCTACATGTCCATCAACAGATGAATGGATAAAGAAGATGTGGTGTATATATATATGATGGAATACTATGCAGCCATCAAGTGAAATGAAATCTGGCCATTTGCAACGACATGGATGGAACTGGAGGGTATTATGCTAAGTGAAATAAGTCAGTCAGAGAAAGACAATTATCACATGATCTCTCTGATATGAAGAATTTGAGAGGCAAGGCGGGAGTTTGGAGGGGTGGGGGAGAGAAATGAAACAGGAGGGGATGGGGAGGGAGACAAACCATAAGAGACTCCTAGACTCATGAAAGGAACTAAGGGTGGCTGGGAGGCGGGGAGGTAGGGATAGGGTGGCTGGGTTATAGACGTTGGGGAGGGTATGTGCTATGGTAGGTGCTGTATAATGTGTAAGCCTGATGATTCACAGACATGTACCCTGGGGCAAATAGTACATTATATGTTAATTTAAAAAATTAATAAAAAATAAAAAATAAAAAAAATTAAGTCAGATTTAAAGAGTTAATTTTAGATTTCCTAAGATAGAAGCAGAGATTCCTTTTGGGAAACCTCTAAGTATGAATAAGCTAATAAGATTTTAGGTAATCCACTGAACTAGTTGGCCATCTTAAAAATTCTGAAAGCTTATCTGGAAGACCTCTTTAATTGCTTTAAAAAAAAAAGTATTACCTGCTGTGACCTGCTGAGATAGTCATCCATGCTCGTATAAATATATGTAGAATATGTCAAATTATAGAATCATCACATTTTCAAGCAGAAATGCCTCATTTGATCACTATGGAAAATAATAGCTTATGATTATGAATAAAATGTTAGTTTTTAATTGGATATCTGTAGTGATACTGTATGCAAACTTTGTAAATGCTAATTTTAAAATCTTAAATGGGAAATGCTTAGGGGTGGAAGTCAATAAAAATGCTTAGGTTCAAATGCTGGCTGTTAGTACTTTAATTGGCAATATACATTTGTATAAGCTAATCATCCTGTGTCTTTTTTCCTCATCTGTAAAAGATGCTTTAAAGACAAGAGATAATATCTGGAAGATACCTAACACTGTCTGGTACATAGCATGCTCTTAATAAACAGATGTTACGTCTGAGTAACTTCAGTCAGATTATCCTTTAAGTCATATGTGAAAATGGCTTTCAGTCTAAGAATTCTTATTTTAGTACTCTTAATTAATGTTTTTTAAATTTACGATGCTTCAGCATAACAAGGTTAAAAGTCCCCCGATCTAACCAGTGGAGTGTGTGGTTCTTGGCTTTCAATAGCCCTCACTTTCATGTATTATGCACCAGCACTTCTAAGCCTCCTTTCGTATGCAAAATTCAGTCGTATCTATATCACCAAAGTGATTTAGAATTATCACCTGGTTGCACTCATCACTGCCAGTGGGGTAAAGGGCCAAACATCAGTAAGACAGAAAGGGTCTTAACCTTGGCCATCCTACCACCATTTCTCCAAGCCAGGGGCTCCTGTCAGGATCAGTCTTGCTTATTTATAGGGGGATAGCTCTCTCAGAGATGTGTCACCTCAGTCAACCCAACCTCTTTTTTCCACCCCAAAGCATTCATCTCCCCTCCTGCTGCCCCACCAGTGGGAAATACCGAGTTGGAAGTAGGCAGCTGGTTGGAAACATCACCAAGGATTTTATGTGCTTATGGGTCACAAGCAATGTAGGCCTCCACCTTTGATTTGGTAATTGTAGAAAATCCCTTCTCCAGCGTGATAGATACTTATGAGTTCTGAAGCTCCAAAATTTAAAGATTAAAGGCTGTCCAATTATCTTTCCGGGACTAGGGAAGGAGCAGTGGCATAGAAAAGGAGAGATGCCTGAGTCTGCTGTCTCATTCCTCAGGGCTGCCTGTCTGGTACCTGTCAAGGGTCTTATAGGGTTGCTAAGACCACAGGAAGGCAGTATTTATAGGTACCAAATTACTAATTTTATAATTCCTAATCTAACTATCTTTTAAAGATTTTTTTTTTTTATTTGACAGCGAGAAACACAGCGAGAGAGAGAACACAAGCAGAGGGAATGGTAGTGGGAAAGGCAGGTTTCCTGCTGAGCAGGGAGCCCGATGCGGGGCTCGATCCCAGGCCCCTGGGATCATGACCCGAGCTGAAGGCAGATGCCTAACAACCGAGCCACCCAGGCGCCCCTAACTATCTTTTAATATGTAAACCTATTCACCTTTCAAATGTGTAAGAACACCCTATATACAGAGGAAAGGGAAATTACTTCCAAATAAAAAAAAAAAATCCCCTTCCATTACTCGTTCTTACCAGAACTGGTCTTTTATCGTGATGGCTACAAAATGATGGTATTTCAGCTCTGGCACTTCTTCATTTACTATTCAGTATTGTGGTAAGCAAGAGCCCTTTTATCTCCCCAGTTTATTTATCCATCTATTTATTGCTATCTTTTAGTGGTTTGGCTTTATGGATTCCTTTTTTTTTCTTAGTGGCATATTTAGTCTTCAAGCATTTTGGTCTGAAGATCTCTTTAAACTTTTCAAAATTATTGAAGGAGCTTTGTTTATGAGGTATGTATTTATATTATCATATTGAAACTAAAACCAAATATTAAGTGTTTATTCTTTAAAAATAAAACTAGTACAGGGCGCCTGGGTGGCTCAGTTGGTTGAGCATCTGACTCTTGCTTTCAGCTTGGGTCACCTCTCATGGGTCCTGAGATGGAGCGCCTTGTTGGGCTCCATGCACAGCAGGGAAGTTGCTTGAAGATTCTCTCCCTCTGCCCCTCCTCCCACTTGTTATCTCTCTCTCTAGAAAATAAATCTTTAAAAAAATAAAAATGAGGGGCGCCTGGGTGGCTCAGTGGATTTAAAGCCTCTGCCTTTAGCTTGGGTCATGATCTCAGGGTACTCAGATCGAGCCCTCTCTGCTCAGCGGAGAGCCTGCTTCCCCCCCCCTCTCTGCCTGCCTCTCTGCCTACTTGTGATCTCTCTCTCTGTCAAATAAATAAATAAAATCTTTAAATAAAAATAAAAATGAAATTAGTAATCTATTACATAAAGAAGATACTTTGTTTCTTACATAAAGAATGCATTTTTTTAATCAAAAATAACTATACGTCTCCCTGATTTCTAGCTTAATAAAAGACAGCTGGAGTTTTTCTTATCTGCTTCCTTAGTCTGTTGCTATATCACATGTAGTCTCTGGAAAACTCTACTGTACATTTGTGAAAGAATGGAAGTGAAAAAGGCAGATAACATTCTTATTATTATTAAAATAGTGTTGGCCTCACAGTCCCCTTAAAAGGGTCCTAGGCATCCCACAGAGTTCCCTGTAACAATTTGAGAATAGCTGGTCTGTGATTCCTTAATTATTTTGGTACTCAGATTTATCCCAGATTTAGCAAATACTAACCCCTGTAATCTGGCTCAAGTTCTTGTGACAAGCCCCTCTTTTATTTTTTAAATTTTTTTGAAAATTCTCTTACTTTCTGGCAATAGCAAGATGTTCCAGACTCATCCTGAACCCATTCTGCTGTAGGCCAAAACTTAGCCATTTGTCTGACTGCAAGTAGAACTAGAAAGAGACATGAAGTTTCTCCAGGAAAGACTTGATATTTATCAGTCATTTCCCACCCACAGGAGTTTCTTATTGGTTATGTTCGCTCCTGTGCCCTATATCACCATGTGTGTTTCTGAGCCTGATTCTGTAGAACAGTGTGGTTTCCCAAGTGTGGTCTACAAAGTGACTTTAGGTGATCCAAAAATACCCATTAAAATTGTAAGATTTATATCTATATATGTTTAAACAAAAAATAAAACTACTATTGACGCTTGAACAGCACGGGTTTGAACTTTGCAGGGCCACTTATATAAGGGTTTTTTTCAATAAATAAATACAATACAATAGGTGTCTTTTTTCTTCTTTATAATTTTTAGTAATTTTTTGGGCTCACCCTATTGTAAGAATATGATATAGAATACATATAGCATATAAAATATGTGTTAATAGACTAGTTTTGTTATCAATAAGCCTTCTGGGCAACAGTAGACTGACTATAAGTAGTTAAGTTTTTACGGTAAGCCATTAGTAGTTAGCCAAAAGTATAAGGTAGATTTTCTTTTCTTTTTTTTTCTTTTTTTTGAATTTTATCTTAATTCCAGTAGAGTTAACTTTAGGCAGTTCTTCTTTTAATTAAAGATTTTATTTATTTGACAGAGACACAGTGGGAGAGGGAACACAAGCAGAGGGAGTGGGAGAGGAAGCAGCAGGCTTCCCGCCGAGCAGGGAGCCCAAGATGTGATGCGAGATGCGGGGCTTGATCCCAGGACCCTGGGACTCTGACCTGAGCCAAAGGCAGACGGTTAACGATTGAGCCACCCAGGCGCCCCCCCCTCTTTTTTTTAAGATTTTATTTTAGGTGGGTTTTTAAATGCATGGAGAGATTGGTTGTGACTCTGCCACCCCTTCCCACATTGTTCAGGGGTCAAATGTCATGACCCCTGACAATGTCATGACATAATATAAGTCAAGCATTTCATGGTATTTTTTAGGGTAAAGTAAAAGTGAATATTGAAAGGGAAAAAAAGCAAGCCAAATTAAAGAAAAATATTAAGAATGTAATACTATAAAGTGTGACAGAAAACACAAAGCTGGATTGAATGAAAATTGAATGTCTGATGTTTAGGGCTCTCTGCTCTAGATCCTTCTTGCCCTGTCTGTGTCCACGGTTCCTGTACCCTATTCCAGAAGTGAAACAGATGAAATCTATCTTTTACCTAAGCCTGTCGTCTACCTAATACCTGGACATCTCCTTTTTTTCCTCCTATTGTTTTATCTAAATAGGTTTTGTATTTTTCTAAACAGGAAATAGGAACAGGAAATCTGCTATCCTAGGACAATTAGCTTTAAATCCATGGAAGTAGCTTTAAAATTTTTTTTAAGTTTGTGAAATAATGGTGTTACTTCTGCAGTCTTTAAATCCCTATACCATTGACCATTATATACATGAATTCAAACTTTTTGACTATTTTAATTAAATCTAATGTTTTACTATTAAGTGAAAAAACTATGCATTACTTTATATAATAAAACTCATTGGGTATACCAGTGTCAATTGTTTATTGTCATATTAAGACTTGTTAAGCTTATACATATCTTAGATTAATTAATCTAAATAATTAATCAAAATAATTTTAAATATGAATTAGACCCCAAATTTTTGACACCTGTCAGGTATTTAAAATTGCTCTATTTGCAAAGGTGGAAATTTTTTGCTGTGATGTCTTTACAACTATTGTATGAAAACATACAATATTTTTGTATAATTAAGTGAACAGTTTGTGCATAATTTCTTACTCAGTGGGAGGATTAGACTTCATTCCCAGTTCTTAAAAATTATACAAGTAGGACTTATTACAAAGAATGGTGTAGTTTTAGGGGTGCCTGGGTGGCTCGGTGGATTAAAGCCTCTGCCTTCAGCTCAGGTCATGATCTCAGGGTCCTGAGATCAAGCCCCACATTGGGCTCTCTGCTTAGCGGGGAGCCTGCTTCCCCTTCTCTCTCTGCCTGCCTCTCTGCCTATTTGTCATCTCTCTCTCAGTGTCAAATAAATAAATTTTAAAAATATTTAAAAAAAAAGAATGGAGTAGTTTTAAAACAATTTATTTGGGGGGAGGAACTTACATCTGATCATAAAAAAATGTATTCGATAAACTAATGGCCTTATTCTGTACCAAACTTTTTATGCATCTTTGATGTCATCTATTGGTAAACAAGATTTTTTTCAGCAATTGTCAAGGAATTAGTTAAACTAACTCATGTATTAGTCTGTCTTTTCATGTACACACAAATAGTTATGATTTTTGATTTTTAAAAATCTTAGGAGACCTTAAATTAACTTTATAGACCGAAGGGTGGGAATAAGATGTTAATTTTTGTGTCACAGACATTTAAATATATCTGTAACATATATGCCTTTAGTGGTGCTTCTAGGACTGGTAGACCTTTCTATCATCTTCCCACATGCTCAGTTTTTGATATACATTTAAAAGCTTAGAGAACACACACCTACTTTCAGAACTCATTTGTTAGGATTTTGTTTTAGAAGATAGTTTTCTTTTTTTTTAATATTTTATTTATTAGAGAGAGAGAGATTACGAATAGACAGAGAGAGAGAGGGGGAAGCAGGCTCCCTACCGAGCAGAGAGCCTGATGTGGGGCTTGATCCCAGGACCCTGAGACCATGACCTCATCTGAAGGCAGAGACTTTAACCCGCTGAGCCACCCAGGCGCCCCTAGAAGATAGTTTTCATTCCTGTACTGGTTATTGCTAAAAGGACATATATCTTGATATTTAGATAAGAATAATATGAAGGCATTATATTATAGGTATTATAATTCTTTCAAACATAAAATTTTCATGTAAACATAGTTTAGTATATGCTAACTTTATGGTAGCTTTAGTTATGATGGTGAGTTTATATATGTGGATATAAGTAGCATTTTAGTAAAGACACACATACCTATTTTGAGCCTCTACTATGAGAATAATGCAGCTGTCATTGTTATAGGCTCTTTTTATCCTGACTCATCCCTACAACTTAGGGACTTTACTACTAATACCTTGACTTATTGCAAATCTATTTAGGATAAGGTAAGCAAAAGGTAACTCCCCTTTTTAAAACTTGAGGAACATCTGTGTTAGGATCAAATCAGCTTGATTCAGTGAGTCCATAATGAAATGTAGAATTTCCTGGGGCGCCTGGGTGGCTCAGTGGGTTAAACCCTCTGCCTTGGGCTCAGGTCATGATCTCAGGGTCCTGGGATCGAGCCCCGCATCGGGCTCTCTGCTCGGCGGGGAGCCTGCTTCCCCCTCTCTCTGCCTGCCTCTGCCTACTTGTGATCTCTCTCTCTCTGTCAAATAAATAAATAAAATTAAAAAAAAAAAAAGAATTTAACCCCACACTTCAGAGTTATTTCCCATTGATGGCTTGCCCATGAAATCTCAACCTTACACTTATTATTACTAAAGCAAAGAAAATAAAATCAGTCACTCATTCTTCTTAGGCTGCCTTTTTTGCTTCCTTTCTCTTGCATAGTCATCCCCAGGAATTTCCTTCATTGGCAATTGAAGGAATGTTTAGTTGGTAGAATTTCAGGTAGTGTGGGAGAGAGATTTGCAACAAGGTCATTTGTTTAATTATGTCACTAAGTCTATTTAGCATGGTGTAAGATTGGTCCAACAGTGGGAAGAGAAGTAGTATTTTGAAAGGCCCAAACTTCTCTCCGTGACTGTTGTGCTCCTCGTCTCTTAGTTACTCACCACTGTCTTCCTTGTTTCAGCTTGCATTCCCTGAACAGGCAGGGACACTTGATAACTTTTAGGAAGTAAGAAGTTTACCTGGTTTCCCCAGGCACACAGGCCTAATGCCAGTGAAACCACCATTTTGACAAAGCTGCTTTGAAGGACATAATTGAGACTTTGTGGAAACAGAAGAAAATACCAAATAGTTTTATGTCTTTGATATGAACTTAAAATACATGCTAATCAAATTTTTATTATTGGGAAAGGTAAGCCTATTGCATTCTCATCCCATCCCCAACCCATCTACACCTTTTTCTTTATTGCTGCCTCTGCTCTCATGTTTCTACATTGCTACCATCCTGCACCAGTGTTGATCTCACACCTGAAGCATGGAACCTTAACTCACAAGCTTTTGCCCTCTTCCTTTAGATCCAGTGAGAGGTAGTTACTCATTTGGGTCATAGAATCCAACCTATGATTTGGTTCCCTTGGGTTTGCCAATGTAATGTGGGGACAGGGTGGCAGCAGGATCTTGTGACTCATTGTATACTTAGTAGGGGGCATGAATAACGATTCCCCTGGATAGTAGCAGCAGCCACGTGAACCTCTAATACACATACTTGCAGAATTTGAAGGATTTGAACACTGTTGATTATTAAAATGGACTGTTTTTTTGATTATTTAATTTTTTTTTTTTTTTTGGCTGTTAGTGCCTGAAAATTAATTGGTTGGTTTTTGTTTTTGTTTTTTTACACAGCATCTAGGTTTTTTTCTACCAAAATTAATTTTGCATGCTATGGCAGGGAATTTACAATTTTTGTATTAAGTTTAGAATTTGCTTTTTCTAACATACCTAATTCTAATGGAATCTTTTCTTTTTCCTGATAATTTTTTGACCATATGAGGAGATGTGCAATATCCAAAGAGAAAATATTACCTGTAGTAACTGCTGTGTCATGAGTTTATTTAAAAATAAAATAATCACTTTTATATTATAGGACAAACTATTCGAGAGAAAAGAATTGTAGAAGCAGCAAATAAAAGAGAAGTGGACTATGAAGTTGGAGATATCCCAACAGAATGGGAGGGTAAGTTTGTGTTTTCAGTAATATCTTCTGGAAGGCAAATTGTTTATTCAAAATTAGGTATTTATTCTTCTTACAAAAACATTGGTAATTTGAATCTATGAAATTTTTTTAATACTGCATTTCTTTGAAAGTTGTAAAGGTGTCACACTCTAGTACAGGAACACATGTCCCGTGAAAGGAACTTGTAAACATTAGCAGAGCTGGTACTACGGTGAGGAGAGTGAAGCTCCTACAATACGGGATTGAAGGAGTCACTCACTGTCATGGGCTGACTTCACACCATGCCTCAAGGGTTTAAATATCATTTCTGATACTCACTACCCACATGAACTTGGGAAAGTAAATTGATACTTCTCAGTCTTAGTTTACTCTTGTACAAATTGTGGATAATATTTACTGTCACCGTCTGGAATATTTGCTCAACTTAAAATGACCCTGGTAACTGACCCCCTGTTAAGACAAGGATGGACAATTGATCCCTATCAGGACTTTGGAATTAAGGTAAGAGTTCCAAGTGAGATAAAACAGTAGCAATCAGTCTTTCAATACGGCTGGCACCATAACATATAATTGTGGGTAGTTATCTTCAATCAACTATCTAAGCTTTGTTGCAGAAAAAGCTGATTTACTAAGAAGTAAATGGAAACCAGTCTGTAAAAAGAATATAATGAGATGGAATACTTCGTAGGTTTCCAGGAAGTTTCCAGTTCTCTGTTTCATTTCTTTCTAAATGAAGTTCAAATGCATATCTGCCTTTGAGTGCTAGTGCTACTCCATATTTCTTTTCCTTACCAGTTCTTTACCTAGCACCTGTCACATACTAAGTGCTCAGTAAATATATATTGAGTACATGAAATCCATCATTTTAAAATGGATTTTAGAATAATCTTGTTAATTTTTACAAAAACATCTCCTGGGATTTTTGGTGGGATTTTGTTGAACATATATATCCCTTTGCAAGAACTGACATCTTAACATTAACTATCTTCTGACCCCTGGACATTATATTTCTCTTTATTTAATTTAGGCCTTCTTAATTTCTCTTATTGAAGTTTGTAGTTTTCATTATACAGATGTTGTACATCTTTTATCAGAATTATTCTTGAGTATATCATCTTTTTGATGCTATTGTGTATGATAATTTTTTTCTGTGTTAATTTTTGATCGTTTGTTATTATCATAAATGTGCAATAGGTATTTGTATATTATCTTGTATGCTATGACTTAGCTAAGCTCAGTTATTAATTGTAGTAGCTTTTTTGTCAACTTCAGCAGGTTTTTTTTTACTTAGAAGATCATGTAGCCTGTGAATAAAGGCATTTTCTCTTTCCAACCTGATTGCCTTTAGTTTTTTAAAATCTTACCTGTTTCCACTGACTAGAACTTCCAGAATACAGTTGATCAGAAGAGATGTGAATGGACATTCTTGCTTTGTTCCTGATGTATTACTCTTTTTTATACATTGTTGATTGGTTTATTTAAAATTTTGTTTAATATTTTTATCTTGAGGTATATTGGTTGGTAACTTCTTTTTCTTTTTAATTTAATTTAATTTTCTCAGTGTTCCAAGATTCATTGTTTATGCACCACACCCAGTGTCCATGCAATACGGTTTCTTACAATGTCTTTGGCTTGGGTTTCGTGTCAGTGTAAGCTAATCTCATGAAATTAGCTTGGACGTATTCTTTCTTCAATATCTTGCAGAGCTTTATGTACAGTTAAAATTCTTTTTAAAAATATTTGATAGACTTTACTACTGAAGCCATCTGGACCTGGAGTTTTAACTACAAATTTAATTTATTAGATTTAGAATACTCAGGTTATCTCTATCTTCTTGAGTGACCTTTGGTAGCATGTTTCTTTCAAAGAGTCCATCCATTTCATCTAAGTTTCTAAATTTTTTTGCATAACACTGACCATAATATTTCCTTATTATCCTTTTAATATCTTTAGAATCTGAAGTGATGTCATCTCTCTCATTACTAGTTTTTATGGCTGAATTGTGTTCCCCCAAAATCTGTGTTGAAGTCTTAACCCCAGCACTTCAGACTGCATTTGGAGATAGTATTTGGAGATAGAATCTTTAAAGAGGTAATCAAGTTAAAATAAGGTTATTAGGATGGGTCTTAATCCAATCTGACTGGTGTCCTTATAAGAAGAGATTAGGACTCAGACATATACAGAGGGAAGAACATGTGAAGACACAGGGGAAAGATAGTCATCTACAAGCTGAAGTGAGAAACCTTAGAAGAAATGGACCTTGCCAACACCTTGATCTTAGACTTCTACCTTCCAGAATTGTGAAAAAATAAATTTCTATTATTTAAGCCGCTGATGTTTGATACTTACCTTTGTTATGGCAGCCCTAGCAAACTAATACATTAGTATATTAGTATTCAGAATTGTTTATGATTCAGTTTTATTTTCTGTTGTCAGTTATAAGCTGTATCTCCACCGCTTTTGGTTTTATAGACTGCATCTTCAACATATCAAAGTCAAGAACCTTACAAAGGTGTACTGCCATTTCTTCCTTCTAACATTTCTGTTATTGTAGTATATTTTAGTTCTGCTTGTTACAAACTACACACTGCACTGTTGTTTTTAAATAGTGAACTAGTATTTACAGAGATTTAATCAATAACAAAATATGACATATTTATTCATATTGTTACCATTTCTAGTCCTTTTCATTCCTTTTTGTAGATCCAGATTTACATCTGCAATCATTTTCCATTAGTGTCTAATGCTTCCTTTAACATTTCTTTAAATGTGAATCTACTAGCATTGAACTCTTTCAGCTTTGATATGTCTGAAATAAATATCTAGATTTGGTGGGGTGGCAGAAGGAGAGGGAGAGAGACTCTTAAGCAGGCTCCATGCCCAGTGTAGAGCCCAAATGGACCTCAGTTTCACAATCCTGAGATCCTGACCTGAACTGAAATCAAGAGTCTGATGCTTAACTGACTGAGCCACCCAAGCACTCCTGTCTGAAATATAAAAATATTCCTCTGGCTATAATATTCTAGGTTGATAGTTTTTTTTTTACATTTCATACTTTAAAGATACTTTACGTGGTTTCTGTCGAGAAATCTATTGTGCTTTTCTTTGTCCTTTTGTATGTAATGTGTGTTTTTTTTTTCTTGTGGCTGTTTTAAAGTTATTCCTTTTTTAACTGGTTTTCAGAAATTTGATCATGATGTACCGTTATATAGTCTCTTGTGCTGGAAGTTTCATGAGCTTCTTAGACCCATGGGTTTGTAGTTTCAGTCAGTTTTAGAAATATTTTGCCCATTATTTCTTCAAATACTTTTCTTTGAGTCCCTTTCTGTCCTTCCTTTTGGGGACTCCATTTAAAATTTTAGGCTATTTGAAATTGTCTCATAGCTCACAAACTCTGTTCATTTGTGGATGTTTATTTTCTCTTAGTTTCATTCTGTATGGTTTCTCTTGCTGTATCTTCAAGTTTACTAATGTTTTCTTTTACAGTGTCAAATTCTTACCAGTCCGTCCAAGGTATACCTCATTTTACACATTGTAGCTTTCATCTGAACAAATTTGATATGGGTCTGTTTTATATCTTCCATGTCTCTACCTAACCTGTTCAATCTGTCCTCTAGCTTTTTGAACATATGGAGTACAGTTATAACTGTTTTAATGTTCTTATCTGCTAATTCTACCATCTGTGTCTGTTTTTAGTTGATTTTGGTTAGTTGATTTTTTTTTTCCTCCTCAATATGGGAAGTATTTTCCTACTTCTTTGTTGCTTTGAAATTTCTGATTGGATGTCAGACATTTAAAATTTTTGCCTAGTTGGATACTGGATATTTATACATTCCTATCTATATTGTTGAGCTTTGTTCTGAGACACAATTAAGTTAATTGGAAACAGTTTGATTCTTTCAGGGATTGCTTTTAAGATTCGTTAGTTGGGACTGGAACATAGTTTAATCTAGAACTAATAATTCTGCCCTGCTGATGCAAATCATTGCTGAGCACTCTCCTCTGCCCTGTCAGGTTTCCTACCCTGGGTGGTGGAAATTAACATTACTCTTGACTCTGTGTAAAATATGAGGACTGGTCCTCTGATCCTTTCAGGTGGTTCTTTTCCTGGTCTTAAGAGTTTCTTACTCACATGAACTCATTAGTGTTCTGCTAAATACTTGATAGCAGCCTCCTGCCAATCTCCACAGTTTTCTCTCTGTGTAGCTATGTCATGTC
The DNA here is from genome assembly GCA_028646535.1 of Procyon lotor. Taxonomy (NCBI): domain Eukaryota; kingdom Metazoa; phylum Chordata; class Mammalia; order Carnivora; family Procyonidae; genus Procyon; species Procyon lotor. Next base: position 93,007,886 of record CM053607.1, on the reverse strand, counting down.
TGGTAGTCTGTCCTGTGAATTTTAGTCACCTTGGTCTTTCTAGACTCCCAGCTCCATGTCCATAACACAGATAATGTGGTGAATTTTAGCAGGATCCCTTTCCCATGCCACAGCAAAGCAGTAAGCAAGGCATTGTGTCTTTCTTTTAATATTCTGAAGGGATCACTATATTTCATTACTTGATGTCCACTGTCTTGGAAATTATTGTTTCATGTAATTTGTCCCTGTTGCTCCATGTTGCCCAGAAGCAGAAGGCAGCTTTCCTTCAATTCATTTAATGCATTTGAAATTCATTTATGTATTTGCATGAATCAGCAGTTGATTCCTTTTGTTATTGCTGAGTAGAATTTTATCATATTGATATACCAGTTTGTCCATTCACCAGCTGCAGAACATTTGGGTGGTTTATACTTTATAGCATTTATAACTGGATCCACTATATAAATTCATATTTCTATTCAGGTATAAATATATCAACATAAATTTTCACTTCTCTCAGGTAACTACCTTGAAGTGGCATTTCTAGGTCAGGTGGCAAGAATAGATTCAACTTAAACTGCTAAACTGTTTTTTAACATGGCTATATTACTTAGCTTTCCCATTAGCAGAGTATGGAAAGTTTCAGTTGCTCCTCATCTTCACTAGTCTTTGGTGTTGTCAGTGTCACTAAATCTGATCCATTGTAATAGGTGTGTTGTAGTGTCTCATTGTGGTTTTAATTTTTATTTCTCTAGTGCCTAGTGATGCTGATCATCTTTGCATGACCTTGCTTGACATTTGTATACCTTCTTTACTCTAGTGTCTATTCTTACCTTTTGCCCAGAAATTTTTTATTTGGTTCATTTTTTTTTTCAACTTCTTTATTTTTGAGGGTTCCTTATTTATGTTCAATACAATTCCTTTACCGAGTATGTGATTTGAACATATTTTTGTCCCAGTCTGTGGCTTGTTTTTCCATTCTTTTGACAATGCCTTTTGGAGAGCACACATTTGTAATTTTAATGAAGTCCAAGTTATCATTTTTTCTTTGATATATCATGATTTTGGTGTTGTAAGAAATTTTTACCTAACCCAAGGTCATGAATATTTTCTCCTGTGATTTCTTCTAGAAATTTTATAGTTTATGGTTTTAGATTTATATCTTTGATCCACTTTGAATCTATTTTTGGTGTGGTGTAGGTATCAATTTCATTTATATGGATACCCAGGTTTTTCCAGTACTATTTTTGATTGTGGTAAAATAGACATAGCATAAAATTTACAATCTTAACCATTTTTAAGTCTACAGTTCAGTGGTATTAAATACATTGACTTTATTGTGTAGCCATCACTACCATCTACCCCCTTAACTCTTTTCATCTTGTAAAACAAACTGTACCATTAAACAATAATTCTCCATTCTTCCTTACCCTTCCCCAGACCCTGGCAACCATCATTATACTTTCTATCTTTATGGTTTTAACTACTCTCCCAGCACTCTTTCTGAAATGACCATCCTTTTCTCACAATGTTTTCACTTTTGTTAAACATCATTTGGCTATATAGGTGTGGGCTTTGTATTCTCAGTTCTCTCCATGGTTCTGTCTTTTTCCCAATGCCACACTGTCTTGATTACTGACACGTTGTAGTAAGTCTTGAGATAGGTCATTTGAATCCTCCAATCTCTTTTTCAAAACTGTTTTAATTAGTTTGGCCCCTTTGTCATTATATATGATTTTAGTATCAGTTTATCAATTACTACCAAAAAATCCTTCCAGGATTTTCACTGGGAATGTATTGAATTTATAGATCAGTTTTCATTGGGAATGTATTGAGTTTTCTATGAACACAGCATCTTTTCTCCATTTTCTTGGTCTGTCCTTCATTTTTTCATCTGTATTTTTTAGCTTACAGATCTGGCACGTGTTTTACTAAAATAAAAGCTAAGTGTTGGGTCACCTGGGTGGCTCAATCCATTAAGCGTCCAGCTCTTGATTTTGGCTCAGGTCATGATCTCAGGGTTGTGGGATGGCGTAGGGATTCTCGCTCAGCATGTCTCCCACTTCCCACCCCTGGGAACCACCATTCTACTCTGTGCTTCTATGAATTCATCTTTTTTACATTCCACATAAAAATGAGATCATGCAGTATTTTTCTTTCTGTGTCTAGTATATTTCATTTACCATATCTTCTAGGTTCTAATAGCAAGATTTTCTTCTTTTTAAGGTTGAATAATATTCCATTGTAAATATGTATGTATACACACACACACACCACAATTTCATTATTCATTCATCTGTGAATGGACACTGACATTGTGTCCATACCTTGGCTATTGTCAGTAATGCTGCAGAGAACATGGGAGCAGATATTGCTTCAGGATAGTGATTTCATTTCCTTTGGATATGTATACCCAGAAGAGGGATTACTGGATCATATGATAGTTCTGTTTTTTGATTTTTTGAGGTACCTCCATACTGTTTTCCATACTGATTGTATCAGTTTACATTCCTACCAACACATAAAACTGACTGGTTAGAATTTAAAAGAATGATGATACAAAGTGTTAATGAGGATGTAAAGTATCTGAAACTTTCATAAATAGTATGGCCAAAGTGTAAATGGTTCAACTACTTTGGAAAACAGTTTATTAAATATTTATAAATTTGAACATACACATATTTCATAATCCAAAAGTTCTGTTGGATATTAACCCAGAGATATAAAAACATAGATCTACCCAAACACTTGTACCCAAAGTTTTCATTAGAGCCTTATTCATAAAAGCACAAAATTGAAAGCTGCACAAACACCCAACAAAAAGTGAGTGGTGGGGCGCCTGGGTGGCTCAGTCGTTAAGCATCTGCCTTTGGCTCAGGTCATGATCCCGGGGTCCTGGGATCAAGCCCTGCGTCGGGCTCCCTGCTCGGCGGGAGGCCTGCTTGTCCCGCTACCACTCCCTCTGCTTGTGTTCCCTCTCTCGCTCTGTTTCTCTCTGTCAAATAAATAAAATCTTTAAAAAAAAAAAAGTGAGTGGTAAGCACACTGTCATTTTTCTATACAGTGGAATACTACACAGCAATAAAAAGAATGAACTGCTGCTATGCTCACTGTATTTGTTTTTTATTGCTCCATATCAGTATTACCACACACTTAGTTTAAAACACTGCATATTTATCTTCTCCCAGTTCCTGTGGTCACAAATCCAGGCACAACCTAGATGGGTTCTCTACTTAGGACTTCACAAGGCTGCAGTCAAGGTGTCAGCCAGGGCTGCTTTCTCATCTGGAGGTGTGAGTGTGGAAGGATCCACTTCCCACGTGTGTGGTTATTTGCGGCATTCATTTCTTTGCAATTGCAGTTTTTCACTTGATGCTGGCCAGAGGCCACCCTAAGCTCCTAGAGGTCACTGGCAGTTTCTTGCCACATAGGATCCTCCAACATGGCCACTTTTTCCCTTACAGCCAGCAAGGGAGAGGCTCCAGCAAAATGGATGTGTAACCCTACCTAACATAATCATGCATGCATAGATATCTCACCACCTGTGCCCTGTTATCATAGTTAGATGTAAGTCACAGGGCCTGCCTTCACTCAAGGGGAAGAACCCACACAAAGGTATGACCATTAAGAGATGGAGGCTGTGGAGCCTACCTTAACAGATTATTTTCCAGACACAGTTACATGGATGAACTTTAACAACATTATCTTGAGTAAAATAAAATAGATGCAAAAGAGTACACGCTGTAAACCATTTATATGAAATTGTAGATACAGCAGAACTAATCAACAGTGACAGAAAGTATAGCAATAAATAATGAGGGCCTGTGGATGGATTAGGGTGGGTGTTTGCATGTGGTCAGACTCATTAGACAACTGATGGAAGTGATGGAAATGTTCTATATACTGATTGTGGTGCTGGTTAGAAGGTTGTATACCTTTTTCAGAATTTATGAAATTGCACACTTAAAATGGTTTCACTGTATTGTTTATAAATTATATCTCAATGAAGTGGATTAAGAAAAAGAACAGTAATCATCATGAGCATCACAAAATATTTAACTTAAATGTGCCCACTAAATCTAATAATATCCTTAAGATATGCCCAAGGGTCAGTAAGCAGAAAGTGACTTGTTTTATATCATTTGAAGAATTTTCATAGTTAAAAAATATGGATTCTCATTTTTTTTTTTTTTTTTAGTAAAAAATATTTAATTAAAATAATTGTATCCTAGATTAATACATTTGGTTATTTTTTTTTTTTGCATTTGTTTCTTGGATTCTCATTTTTATAGTTTTTCATAATGTATACACACCCAGAACTGGCAAATATCATTTTTTTAAAAGATGGGGCTTTATTATAGTGTTGTCTTTTCCTTGAGTGAAGTAAACAGCACTTACTTCTAATGTATTATCTTTTGGATGCAGACTGTTGACGAGCTTTCCATAATTTTGGTTCTGAATGGTCACCTTACTGACTCTAGTGATAAATGTCTCATTTACCTTAACCCCAGGTGGTGTGCTTCTCAAAGTGTGTTAGCCATTTTCAGTGCTTATGGAAATTAGAAGACTGTATGCTTCATGAAGTATTTTCCTCCTTGCTTCTCCCAGTCTCTTTTAGTGATTAATGGGAGCTTTAATTTGCATGCTCACTTTTACGCTTATTATAGTGTGTTATGTTCCAATAAGAGTATTAAAGTTCAATGAAAATCTCATGCATACTGATGAGAATGCAAATGAACATTGATGAAAGAATGCTAGGATCTTAAGGCATAAACTGTCCAGTTATCTTGCTAAATTCTACTCAAACAATTGTTACATTATAATGAAGACTGATACAGAATCCACCATACAGATATAATTAGCAATGGCAAAATCATTATATAGTTTATAATTGGATAGAGGTTCAATTCCAGATTGTTATGAGGATAAAAAAAAGAAATGTAATGATTTGATATTAATGCTTATTTTTATTCCTTCCTCTTCCTAACCTTTGCCAACCTTCAGCAGGATATTTCCTTTGTTGCATATAGTGATTGGGAAAGTTACAGAAGATTATATAAATGAATGATCGCATTGAATATTTCCAGCTGTAACCTTTATTGGATACATAGCAGTAAATGGGCATCAACCATCATCTCAAGAACATTTCAAGTATCTGGTTATTATAGAATTATACAAATTTATCTCAGCAATTGCATTTATTTGTCTAGATAAAACAAAGATCTTTTTTCCTTGAGCCATTTAAAACAGAGCTAAAGAAGTCCTGTATCTTTACTGAGAGAATAGTGCGTCCCATGAGGGTGACTATTCTAGGCAGTTCTTAATACGTTATCTGAGTTATACCGCATTCTTCCATGCATGAATTTTATAAACTTATACAAAACCAGTAAACTTTAGAAAACACACATCAGAGTTATTCACTCTGTTAATTTACTTGGGGATTTTTTAAAATTATTGAGATTCTAGTGAAGTATTTTTCTAACCTTACCAAAAAACTAAAAATGCTGTTTTATAGACTCACCAATAAGACAGATTATTGTTTTAAATTGTTTTTGTCATGGTAATAGTAAGTATGCTTTGTGCCTTTGCTTTTTCAGTGTGAGCTCATGCCAGGAGTAGGTGGTCACAGACTCTCAAATACACGATATTCATTAGTAAAAAGTAATATTTAATAATGATTTTATTTAAAAATAATAATGACTTTTATTTTAGATAATATGAAAGTATTTTTGAATCAAGGCAGATAGTTCTTGCTACAAGGCCTTACTTATTTGTAGCCCTAGTACAGAGGTTGGCAAACTTTCTTTAAAAGGCCAGGCGATAAATATTTTGGGCTTTGCGGGTTCTACTATTTTTGTTACAACTTCTCAACTCTGCTGGTGTAGTGCAAAAGCAGCTATAGATAATAGATTATTTGTAAACAAATAAGTGTGGCTGTATTCGAATAAAACTTTAGTTACTGACATTGAAATTTGAATTGTATATAATTTTCATGTGTCATGAAATATTGTTCTTCGTTTAATATTTTTTTCACCAGTTAAAACAAGCGTTGGGTTGAATTTAGCTTGTGGGCTATATAGTTTGCTGACCCTGCCCTAGCAGTTCATTTTTCTGAATTAACTTTCTAATCTAATTTAAAACTAAGGATTTACTGCCTAAAACCTTTTAGAGGTATATGGCTCATGTTGAATTATTTCAAAAGAAGCCTCTGTCCTAGAAAAAATAAATGTCCATAAATAAAGTTAAGTAACCTACTTTGACCATTAAGAGGCAGTTGAAAATTCCATAAAGCACTAATTTCCTTGATTGCACGGAGAAGTCTTACTATTGCTGAGCTAGATTTTCTAACATAGGCAAAAGTTCCATTACAACAAATATTCATATAGTGGAATTATTTTATAGAGGACGTATTCATTCAACAGCTGTATTAAGTACTTACTATTTGGAGACATTTAAGTGGTAGAAGCATAAATCTCCCGTGGATGCATCTTGCCCCTGACAACCTTATAAGCCTAAGAAGGAACATAAAATCTGTACAAGTTGTGGCTAGAAATGGACATTTGGAGTGGAAGCTAAGGAGAAAGAGAATGCAGAGAACAACAACAGAGGTAAAAACTTAGAAGTTGGAGGGAAGAGGGTTAAAATGCTGGGACTGTATTAAAAATACCTTTATAGAATCAGTGCAAGGCCTGCAGTTGAATGTTGCTGTCTCTACCCCAATAGCCATTCAGTACTGGGCTTGTCGTGAGGACAGTTGTTGGTGCTGTGACTTGGATGACAGAAGGCAGGCTGGTGGAGCTGGTGGGAAGAGGAGGGAGCCTGTGATCAGATAGAGCTCAGGTTTTAGAGCTGAGGGGGTGGATTCCCAGGCTGTTACCAACTAGTTATGTGAGTTTAGGCAGATTGCTCAATCTTTTTGAACTTCTGTTTCCCAATCTGTAAAATGGGGTTAGTAATTCTTATTTTCCGACATGTAATTAAGGTTATGATCTATTCTTCTTCCTAGTTTTGTGTTCCTTGCTTGTTGCTTACTAAAATTTGAAAGGCTACTGAGTAGAACATGGCTAGCTCTTGGAGCTAGAGGCAGGGTCAAATCTGGACTCAGATGCCACCGTTACTACTTAATGTATAAATTTGAGAAAGTTACTTAATTTTTCTATTAAATAAGGATAACTCATAATTCTGTAATGAAAGCTAAATCAACTGAAGTGATCAAGTAGTTTTCTACTTTTTAAGGACCAAATTTTTAAAGTTTATTTTTTCAGCTTTCTATCTAGCCCCGTAGGCCAAGCAGATATTATTAATCTTAGTGTTTTTGAGTCTGTTATAAAAAAATATGTTTATGGACTAATAGTGATAATGATAATATTAACTTAGACTTAATGCTTCCTGTATGCCAGACTCTGAGCTAAGAATTTATAGCTATCATTTGGCGTTCACAACAAACTCTAAAATGTAGATACTTTTATAATTTGTATGTTACAGATGGGAACTGATTACAGATGGGTTACTGATTTTTAGAAAATTAAACAGCTTCCCCCAAGTGACACAATTAGTAAGTGGTGATGCTGGGATTTGAACCCAGATAATCTGATTGTATTCTCCTATATGATGTACTATGTGTCTTCCATGTGATTCTGATACACTTCCGTAGAGGTATCTGCCCCACTTCCTTCTTTTTTTTTTTTGCCCCACTTCCTTCTTATTGCTATAAAGCATCAGGTGCTCCGCTGAATTCAGACAATTATGAGGTCTGATTTTAGATATGGACTGTTCCCTCTTTAATAAACTCCCTTTGCTGTTGTACTTTTTTATGACACAAATCATGACCTGACATTATATGTTTGTGTATTTGTTTTCTGTTCCCCTTCACTAGTGTAAGTTCTGTGGGAGAGGAAGAAATTCATGTTTAGATCTTTCTTGTATGCCCAGTGCCTAAAACAACATGTAACAGTGCTAATAAATATTTGTTTCATGCATGAATGAATAAAATGCTTTTGCAAATTATCAAAAACTTACATTTAAGTATCTTTTTCTTTCTAGCTTGGATTAGAAAAACAAGAAAGACTCCACCTACTATGGAGGTAAGAAAACACAATGAAAATATTCAAATAGTATGTTTGTTAATGCTGTGTTTCTCAATTGGGAGTTTACATAAAGCCTCAGAATAAATATTATGCATCTTCCAGAGTGTTAATTTTACTCCACAGAAAACAATTTAAAACGTCTTTATAATAAATGCACAAGTTATGGAATATAACATGAAATTCGTATGAATTTTTAAATGAAATGAGAAAAATGCCGTACAATGCAAAAATACATTTTGGAAAGTTTAGACTTAGAGCAGTTTGCATCAGGACATTTTGCCTCATTCTTGGGAGCTGTGTTCTGAAACGGGCGCTTGGTGGAAAAGTCTGAGAAACATTGAGTCTCATGGTCCTGTCCATTTTGCCCTTAACTTTATAGCAAATGTAAAATTTTGTAATCTTATATGCATTTAACTCTATCAAGTATATGAAGAAACTTTAAAATATACAATTAGCATGTAATATAAAACACTCAGTAATTAATTGAATTTTTATTTTAAACTTTAAAAACATAGTTTTGTAGTATGCAGAGTATAAAGTATAGCAATGCTGTGGTACATTTTTAAAACATTTCATAATTTTTATTTTAAAACAATAGCATGACGTGTTCTAAAATTATTTTTTAATAAGTAATGTTATTTCAAAAAAGGCAAATTTCCAAATTCATCAGTGTACTGCCTATTCCTTTTCTTCTATTTAGGACTTCCCTCCTGTTTTCTCTCCCCTCTCCCATCACTACCACAACCCTGATGACAACAGAAATGGGCTCCCAACACTGGTCCCACTTGTTGAGAGGTAGGGTACTCCAGGGCAGAATTCATCATGACCCATAAATTGGCACACTTATGCTCCATTTCTCCTATACTGACTCTATCGATGTTTGTCAGGCCAGGATCTGAATGAGTGCATCTCTAGGCCCATTTCTAGCTTTGTATGTTGCTTCTACTTTGACCCTGCCCTACTCTTATCAGATCCTTCTTTCTAATATAATTTTTAAAAAATATTTTATTTATTTGACTGAGAGGTGAGAGATCACAGGAAGGCAGAGAGGTAGGCAGAGAGGCAGGCAGAGAGAGGAGGAAGCAGGCTTCCTGCTGAGCAGAGAGCCAGATGCGGGGCTGGATCCCAGGACCCTGAGATCGTGACCTGAGCTGAAGGCAGAGGCTTTAACCCACTGAGCCACCCAGGCGCCCCTCTAATATCATTGAACCTTGGAATAAAAAGGAAGAAAAGTCATTGTGATTTAAGATTCAGAAGCATCCCCAGTGGCTTACAGTGGAAGGAATCATCGAGGAAGACTCCAAAGTTCCCTTCTCTTGACCATAATAAGAGCTCCTAGTCTCAGAACTAAAGATGATTTTTCTATCCTTAGAACTTTAAAAGACTTCTTCCATGGAAACATTGATATGCAAAGTGATTCGATGGAGAAAGCTGCAACAATTAAGCCTAAAACACCCTCCCTGTAAACTTCAGGTTTTTCACACAAGCTGCAATTAGAACAATAAGACCAAGTCGTTCATCCATGGTGTTTACAATCTTGAACATCTGAAAAGGAGCCTTCCCTTGCCTCTTTTCTAAAGTCCTATCAATCTCACCCTTCTTTATGCTCTTCTGAACCCTCCCAGCACACACACACACACACACACGCACACACACACACACACACCCCTTTCTCTCCCTCCTGATCTTCTACATTGTGTTTCAGGAATTTCTGTTTCTTTTTAGCAAATTACCCTTCACCTTTAATATTTTCTTAGGAACTTTCTGTACCGCAAATCCTCAACTGAAATGTGTTTGTGTCTAAAAGATAATGAGCCTCTTCGTGCTCACTTTACCACAACCCACAGAAAAAAAGTGGGTTCAACTGCCCCTTTCTTTCCCTAGTTGCTTGCAAAAATATTCTTCCATTTTGTGGGCACAAGGGAGAGTAGTAACTTTGCAATCTAAATATATTTTTCTCTACCTGTTTATAATTTTGTCTCTGCCAACATCTAGGCCACTCCCCATACTAATGGTAGAAATGAGAAGCAAACTTACAGACTTCTCCTTCAGTGCCTTCCCAAGTCTTAGCAGTACAAGTGAACAACCACTTTGATAGCCACACCTTAGTTCTTTTTTTTTAACTTCTATTTTATTTTCTCAGTCTTCCAAGATTCATTGTTCATGCACCACACCTAGTGCTCCATGCAATACGTGCCCTCCTTAATACCCACCACCAGGCTCACCCAACCCCCCACCCCCCTCCCCTCCAAAACCCTCAGTTTGTCTGTCAGAATCCACAGTCTCTCATGTTTCATCTCCCCCTCTGATTTCTCCCAATTCACCCTTCCTTTCCTTCTCCCAATGTCCTCCATCTTTTTCCTTATGCTCCACACATAAGTGAAACCATATGATAATTGACGCTCTCTGCTTGACTTATTTCACTCAACCTAATCTCTTCCAGTCCTGTCCATGTAAAAGTTATAAAAGTTAGGTATTCGTCCTTTCTGATGGAGGCACAATATTCCATTGTATATATAAACTGTATTTTCTTTATCCATTTGTCTGTCAAAGGGCATCTTGGCTCTTTCCACAGCTTAGTTCATATCATCACCAAACATCATTCTACCACTAAAACTTGTAAACTCTCAAATTTTAGATTCTATAAATTCTACATATGTCACATTAAGAGAATAAAACCTACTTAATGTAAAATAAGACAAGTATACAGAAAACCATAAGATTAAATGTATAGCTTAATGGGTTATTATAAGGTGAATTCTGCACAGGTCAGAAACAGAACTCTGTCAGCTACTCTAGGATCATATGCCCTGTCTCAATACAACCTCCCCAAAAGAAACCCTGAACTTGACTTTTACAATAATCATTTTCTCAGTTTTAACTAATTTGACCACTTACATGTACATTGTAGTTTAGAGTTGTCCATTTTGTAAAAACTTCATATTTGATTTAAATATCTGTCAATCTATGTGGTTCTCCTCCATCCCTTTTATTTTTTGCTGAATTTGTCTATTGTAAAACCCAGCCCATTTGACCTGTAGAACTTGCTGCAGTTTAGATTTTGTTGATCTTATGTTCTTCATGTAGTTCAACATGTTCCTCTGTCTTGTTTCAGTTTCACAGCTGGATCCAGAGGCTGGATACTCATGTTTTGATCTTTTAGTCAGGATTGTAGAAAATGTTTGACAAGACTATGGGAGAGCACATCTGGTTGTCCCTCTTTTTGTGATCTTCACAGTTGCTTTGCTTAATGCCTATATCATTTCATTGGAAACAACCTCCTAATCTTGCATGCCTGTTAAAACTAGTTAGTTTTCAAGATGTTACCAATTGCTTGAGCTCTCTACTGTATTTCAAGTCTCTTAGTGAACTCCCACCCCGAAGAGACTTTTGTCCCTTTCACCTTTACACTATGGTTTTAAAAGCTAGCCAGTAATGCTTAAAATGCCCTTTACAGTAGCATCAGAACATAAAATACCGTGATATAAATTAAGCAAAATGTATGCAAGACATGTGCACTTAAAACTACAGAATTCTGGTGAGAGAAATTGAAGAAAACCTAAATTAATGGAGAGAAATATCTGTTCGTGGGTAGGAATATTTAATATTGCTGAGATATTAATTCTTCCAAGTTGATCGGCAGCAGCAAGTCTTATACTTTATCATGCATCAGAATCACCAGGAAGGCTTGTTAAAACACAGATTGCCGGGCCCCAGCCCTAGAGTTTTTGACCCACTAGGTCTAGGGTAAGGCTTGAATATTTCTATTTATAACAAGTTCCTAGGTGATGCTGATGCTACTGGTCTATACTTTGTGAACCACTGGTGTAGAGAGTCAGTCAAATAAAAATCCAATTAAAATCCCATCAGACTTGTAGAAATCAAGATGTATATGAATTCTAAAATGTATTTGAAAATGCAAAAGCCCTAAAGTAGCTGAAAGCAATCATGCAAAAGGAGACAAAAGTTAGAGGGCTAAAACTGTCTGACATTAAGATTCACTCTATAGTAATTACTATAGTAATCAAGACAGTGTGGTACTGGCATAGGGATACATAAATAAGTGAATGGAAAAGAATAGAGCATCCAGAAGTAGTCACTATACAGCCAATTGGCTTTTGACAGCAGCACCAAAGGAACACAATTACAAATGGAAAGTCTTTTCAACAAATGGTGCTAATATCCATGTGGGAAAAAAATAAGCTATCATCCCTACCTGACATCTTGTACCAATGTTAATGCAAGATGGAGTGCAGACTAATCATAAAAGCTGAAACTTATAAAGCTTCTTGAAGAATATGTAGTGGAATATCTTCACAGCTTTGAGGTAGACAGGACATAGAAAGCACTATCCAGAAGGGGGAAACATTGATGAATTAAACTTAATCAAAGTTAAAAACTAAACTTATCCAAAGAGATCATTAGGAAAGCAATAAACTAGGAGAAAATAGTCACAATCCAATCCATGTATTTGACAAAGGACACCAGACAGTATACAGAACACCTCAACTCAATGACTTAAAAGAAAAAAAAACAAAGCTAATAAAAATTGGATAAAAATCTTAAACAGTCACTTCATAAGATACAAGAATGATCATAAGCATATGAAAAAATACTCACCACCTCTAGTCATCAGGGAAACCATAGTGAGATGCCACTCACTGCACACCCATGAAAAGAGCTAAAATTCAAAAGATTAGCAATAGTTCTAACTAGATGGGCCACATGGGTGGCTCAGTCGTTGTGTCTGCCTTTGGCTCAGGGCATGATCCCAGAGTCCTGGGATCGAGCCCCGCATCAGGCTCCCTGCTTGGCCGGGGAGCCTACTTCTGCCTCTCCCACTCTCCCTGCTTGTGTTCCCTCTCTTGCTGTCTCTCTCTGTCAAATAAATAAATAAAATCTTAAAAAGAAAGAAAGAAAGAAAGAAGAGAAAGAAAGAAAAGAAAAGAAAAGAAAGAAAGAAAGAAAGAAAGAAAGAAAGAAAGAAAGAGAGAAACTCTTAAAAAAAAGTAGTTCTAACTAGAGCAACCATACTTTTCATACAGTGCTAGTTGTGAAAATGATACAACCACATTCTAAAACTGGCTGTTTTGTTATAAAATCAAACACACATCTATCCTATGACTCCACATTTTTTTCTCCTGGCCTCTTTGAATGCTTGAAGAAATAAATTTGTAGGCACACTTCTTGAGAAGCTCTAACCAAAAGAAGGTTTCATTGCTTAGCACACCATGCAAGGCCTCCTGATAAATGCCCAACTCAGTTTTCTTGCTTTCCTCCTTACACTTAGTACACTCACTCTCCTCTCCGAGGAACTTCTTGCTATCGCTCAGGTTTTTAGTTGGCACACTTCTGGTCATGCTTAATTCCCTATCAACATTTTTTGATGATTTCCTCAACTGTTTTCTCAACTTTTTATCTCCTAGAGTTAATTACTCCTTTCTAGATATAACTATACTGCCTTGTACAGCTGTATAGCCATCAGTCTTCGTTTAGTTCATCCATCTTTCTGACTATGAATATCCTTTCTGACTAATAATATCCATATTTCTGACTATTGTGAGCTCTATGGCACAAGGATTGCATCTCATTCGTTTGCCACAGGTACCTAACACAGAGCCTGATTCATTATTAGATAGGCTTTTGTTGACAGAGTGGAAATCTCTGTGTCATGTCACTGTATTACATGGTTTCCATGACAGAGTTTGAATTTCCAACAGCCAACTATAAAATGACCCTGTAAAAGTGAACATATTTTGAAGGTGAGCATTGCCTTTCGTGCTGTCCTAGAAATCCATATTTTACTCCATATTGTTGCCAATACAGTACAGCCCTTTTCATTGGTGTGGTACAAGTTGAATTAACATGTCGCAAGATTAATGAGGTAGACTTTTCCTAATGATGACTCTATTCCATTAGAAATCACATATAGCAAATATTTTTTAATATTGCCCCTCCTTTCATACTGAAAAAATAGTGGGAAACAAAGTAAAGTTTTACGTTTTAAAAAGTAAATAGATGTATTGCCAAGTATTAACAAAATACATGAGTGAGCAATAGGTTTAGAGACAGTAGAAGAAAGCTGTAATGAGAGACCTTACCTCCTTGCTCCATGAAAAAGGAAGAGGAAATTCTAGAAACCAGCAGAAAATGGAGTTGGAGATGGCGCTGGTGTAGTCAGACAAAAGGTTGGGGTAGCATAGGATAGTACTTCCCAGTAACTTGTTTACTTGACCGTGTTCTGAGATCTGAGCTGGAAGCTCTAAACTCGCTTTTGTTTGTGGCTAAGGTGAGCTGGCTCTAAAAGATAACACAATGACTAAAAGACATGCAAGTTTGAAGTAGTTGCCACAATTTCAGTATATTAATTTACAGTAGAAATTCATTCAGCACAAGAAAGAAACAGTAGTTTACCTGGTGAGTATGGCATTAGGATAAGGGGAGTTAAGTAAAATAAGTGTTTAATTGCATCAGGCCTAAAACTGCCTATTGTCGCCATCTCAAAATAAGGATAGTCTGACCCATAGGAATGGAAATATTTAAATAGAATCAGCCACAGTTCCCAACATCTGTCTCTATCCTAGGAATAACCTTATGATTTGGAATAGAAAAAATTGCTACATGATGGTTGAGGCTTTCAGGGACACACTATATGGATTGCCAGCATTTGTCTCTCTGATTGTCTTTTTTTCTTTGCTTCCCTGTTCTGACTGACATATTATTTCTTTGGCTCTTACAATGATTATATTATGATCAAACGTTGCTGGCCCTGCAGCTATTCTTTCCTTTATTCTTTTCATATCTCCGTTCTGGCCTATAATGCGTTGATCTTACAGTTTAACTTTCAGCGAGGAATCTTATTTCTGAATTCTTGAGGTCCATTTCACCATTGTCTCCAAGTAACTAACACTTACTGATTGAGTTCTCAGTGCCCTGTGTTATTATGTTCATTTTATAAGTTACATAATTGAAATGTCTTAAAATGGATATTTTTGCATATGTAACCTCACTTTCCTGCCACCTTAAATTGCAAAGATGGAGTGTATGTTCTTGTGGAAAAATAGACCCCTACCTCAAACCTCACACTGTCACTTCTGGTTATACAGTGGAAATGGGTGAGAAAATTGCAGCATGCTTGTACACTAGGTTACAGCATCATTCATTAAAGATGAATGACCTAGAGCTGTGTGTGTCAGTGGGGATAAATCTTAGAAACATAATGTCAAGCAAAAGAGCAAATTACAGAAGATGATCATCTAGTATGATATCATTTCTATAAAGTTGGAAAGCAAGGAAAGATTAATGGACCTTCAAGCAAAGTTAGCAAATTAAACTATGAATTTATCTTTTCAATCCTAATGAAATGACAGCAAAGGGATTTATTTTAAAAAGGATAAGCCTATAATAGGTCAAAGAAATTGAAGAGGCAAAAACAGCAACATTGTTTTGGAAGCTGGAAAGCAGATGAACAGGTGGTAACAGATTTAGCAAAATTGAGAATGTCTTCTAATCTGGCAGAGAAGAAAGCCCAGAAGCAAGCCGGTTTACATCACAGAACCCCCGAATGCTCAGTAATTGGCAATGCCAGGAAATTCTAAAAGTGGAGTTGAGGCCGGTGCTAAAAACAATGACCCGGTTGAAAATCTGTTTAAGAAGCAATTAGATACTAACCAATAAATTGTGGGCGAAATAGTAGAGTTGGAAAAAATCACCCTTTTTCAGTGATCATTGTAATAGCTTATTCAGGGAAAAATCATTGGTGTGTACCAAAACCATTGAAACATGTTTTTTTGGGAAACAGGCTATCTCTCTACAGAATACTTACCTATTAATTACAAACGGAGGGAGGTATGTTTATAGTAGATAAATTTGTGGATACCATCTTAACCAAGTGCTCAAAAGTTGTACCAAGTAAAACAACTTGACATCGTGTGTGCCCTCTTGTATAATACACAGAATCAGATAATAGTAATGTTATATTTCTTTTTTTAATATCATATTTCGTAAAATTCGTGAATCGTGAGGAAAGAACTGGAAAACCTAAATTGGAACACATTTCAGGTCATGTTAGTGTTATGAACAACAAAGAAAGACTAATCAACATGACAACTAAATGTAGTATGTGACCCTGGATTGGCGGGGGAAGGGGGGCACTTAGCTATAAAGGACAGTATTGGGGTAATTAGTAAAGTTTGAACATGAACCATATATTAAGTAATAGTATGATCTCAGGGTTAAGTCTCCTGAAGAAAAAGAGAAGGATGCTGTTAAATTCTTTTTGTGAAAGTTTGAAAACCCAGCAACTTCTCTACCCAACTGAGAACTGGGAGTTTATATATGGAAAAGGAAAAATAATATCCAGATAAATTTGAGTGAAGAGGTACCAATCTGAAAATTAGAGTGATTGAATGAACATACATTTACTGAACTTAACAAGTGAGGTTGGATTATGGATAAATACCTGGAGAAAACACAGAATTTACTTATTATTTCCAAGGAAAACAAAGGTTAGGTAGGAAAAAGAAAAATAATCCTGGTACACTAGATGACTTACTTGTTATACTGTGTATTCATAATCATATGAATATTGATAAACAACTATATTGAGAGTATTAAGTCTCAAGAAGGATGAGGTAAATCCTTTTTCGATAGTAAGTTAATATACAGTGCTTAAATTTGAAAAATAAGAAAGTCATAACATACAAATGTTATTTCAACATTGCAGAGGGGTCAGAGTCTCCTTTATAGCTGTCAAACATCTTCGTGACTCCCTTGTTTGGCCTGTGCCATAACCAGAGACATCAAGTGAAGGCATATAAAGTAGTTGTTTTGAGGGAGAGAGAACTATTTTTCATAATAGCTTTGTAGAACAATGTGGCCCCACAAATTCTGTGAATATGTAATTTTGATTTAAAGAGAATTTTAAAAGCCACATACACAGTGCTATAGATGAGAGGTAGCAGAGTTGCTCTCCAGAGTACCAGCAAGTAAATATTTCAGGTGTCGTGAGACACAGTGTCATTGCTCATATTCAACTCAGCCGCAGTAGTGTGAACGCAGTTACAGCGGGCAGGGCAGTACATGAACAAGCAAGTGTGGCTGTGTGCGGTCTAACTTTATTCACAAAACAGGTGGTGGATAAATCCTGGTTTGCTAGCCCCCCGCTGTTGTTGAGTGATTTTCAAATTGAGATACCTTTGCCGTTGAAAACACAAAGGCTTTCAGTGGGTTATGCAGGTATGGATAGCTTTAAAGACGTTAATTTCCATATTCACTCTTTTCCGTATGTCGTCTTTCCTAAAAATGATCTTTCTGGTCTGCCAGTTCTCCTTTCTCATGTCTTTCATAGTCATCTGTCTCCCACTTTTCAAAAAGGAATGCTTACCCCTTGTCCATGCTAAATCTTACTCTGGTACACTGCCTTAGGGTTAAAAATCTCCAGGGCACCCAACAGAGACTATTGGAGAGTGAATTTCTCTTGAGACTAAAGCAGAGAAATCTTCAGTAAAAATTACTGAAGGGGGCAGCACATTATTTCAGCCAGGTGACAAACTCATCGCCAGGATCCATGGCTTATAGTTTCTCTGTCTAGCTATCCATTGATCTCTCTTAAAATTAACATCCACAAGTGAGAAAGTTGTCGTGGGGACACATAGTAATGCATTTATTTGAATTTAAAAATTAAGTTAGACTTTTTCTGACAGAGAGCAAGTCACATTTGGTTGATTGGGTTTGACAATGAGGACTGGCTTTGCCAATTAAGTTATGTGGTTTTATTTTCCACCGATTGAATAAATTAAACTGCAGCTCCAAGGCTTTGACAAAAAACGTACTTAAAGGATGCATTCGATATGCAATAAACTGGAAAATACATCCTTTGCCATTATTTGTCAATTTAAATGTGCAAGATAGGTACATAGTTTTCGAAAGTCTATAGAGATGTGTGTGCCAACAAATTTATGAAGTCACTGCTCCCATATAAAGGTATAGTAAAAGTTTTAAAAACATGCATGAAAATGACAGACAAGAAATTGAGGGTAGTTATTACCTCTGGGGAAGGAGCATGTTGGGGGAGGGGTCACAGAATGTTTTATTGGTCATATTTGTAGTATTTTATTTCTTTTTTTTTTTTAAAGATTTTATTTATTTATTTGACACAGAGAGAGATCACAAGCAGGCAGAGAGGCAGGCAGAGAGAGAGAGAGAGGGAAGCAGGCTCCCCACTGAGCAGAGAGCCCGATGTGGGGCTCGATCCCAGGACCCCGAGATCATGACCTGAGCCAAAGGCAGAGGCTTTAACCCACTG
This sequence comes from Procyon lotor, assembly GCA_028646535.1. Classification (NCBI taxonomy): domain Eukaryota; kingdom Metazoa; phylum Chordata; class Mammalia; order Carnivora; family Procyonidae; genus Procyon; species Procyon lotor. Next base: position 92,989,514 of record CM053607.1, on the reverse strand, counting down.
AGCCACCCAGGCGCCCCTGTAGTATTTTATTTCTTAAGTGGGATCATGGTCATATCTGTAGTGTTTTATCTGTGGTGCTTTATTTCTTAAGTTGGTTATAGCCATAGTGTTTTGTTTCTTAAGCTGGATGGTGGGCAGATAGGTGTATATATTATTAACTATACTTATACACTTGAAATATTTTATTTAAAAGAATACAATGAAACCTTGTAATCCTATATTTTAAGAGAACATGTTAGGTCCCTAATACAAAAACAAGATATTTAGAATAAACTGAAAACGGAAATATGTGAAATTCTAAAATACTAAAAGCACTTAAGGAGTTATCGTAGCAGTATGCACAAGAAACAATCTGTGTTGGAGCTCCTGGAGGCTCAGTTGGTTAAGCTTCTATCATCAGCTCAGATCATAAGCTTCTGCCTTCCCGTCAGATCATGATCCCAGGGTCCTGGGATCCAGCCGCATGTCCGGCTCCCTGCTCAGTGGGGAGTCAGCTTCTCCCTCTCCCTCAGCCACTCCTCCCTCTTCCTGTGCTCTCGCTCTCGCTCACTCTCTCTCTCTCAAATAAATAAATAAAATCTTTAAAAAGAAAACAGTGTGGCTTAGTTTTTGGAATTCCTTGTTAAAAACCTTCGTGCTTATATATTTCTGTTATTCATTCAATTACTTACTAAGCACCTGGTATGTGCTTAATAGCTGTCGTAATTTTCTTGTAGATCTCTTTTGTACGTACCAACCTGTCTTAGATATCATAACTCTGTTAAATTATGTTTAGAATCTGTTTTTAGTATCTTTTTTTCCCTCTGCAAAAGCGAATTAGAGTGATTAATCTTTAAGGTTGCAAGGGAAAAATATTCACATATTGCCTTCAGAAATTAGATCTCATTGCGAGTTTACACAGGAGCATTACATTTTCAGTTGTACAGACATTCCGGGATCTTTGGTTTCCAAGACTGGAAAGGATATTTCCTTGAGCTTGGTCAACATCCCGTTCTTCAGTCACCTACTAGCATTTCTTCCACCCTAAAGATGATGTGTCTGGATGGGTTTACCACCATCCACAATGAAAAGTTCCTGTTGAGTGGAGTTATGCCAATTATTTGACTTCCCTCATGTGTAACACATTTGTGCCTGTATTTGATCAGGCAAAGCAGCAGTCTTCTCCCCATTCAGGAGCACCCGAAGCTCTGCAGTTTATCCCTGCCAGTATAATTATATTGGGCCCTTCTGTGACTCTGACGTGGCCGGAGTTATGATTTTGTTTCTTTTCCTTTGTTTGATTAAAAAATTAGTGTAACAATTTTAAAAACAGAAATAGTAAATTACACCAAATCCTATTGCTGGATGCACAACTCAGCTTTAACAAATTATTCATACATTGGTACATTATTGTAATTTGGGTGTAGTATTATTATTTCGTATTGTGATGTTTTCACTTAACTTAAAAGAATAAAACAAGTACTTGAAACACAGTAGCATAACACTTAAAGACACCTTTTGTACATACCTTTTTTGATACTGACCTCTAGCTTTGTAAAAGCTGAGATGAGGGGTGCCTGGGTGGCTCAGTGGGTTAAAGCCTCTGTCTTCGGCGCAGGTCATGATCTCAGGGTCCTGGGATCAAGCCCCACATCGGGCTCTCTGCTCAGCGGGGAGCCTGCTTCCCCCTCTCTCTCTGCCTGCCTCTCTGCCTACTTGTGCTCTCTCTCTGTGTCAAATAAATAAATAAAAAAAAAATCTTTAAAAAAAAAAGCTGAGACGATATAAAATTTGCCATGCTTCTCTACAAAAATGTGGGAGGATATGAAAGTGAGTCACTTGAGCATTTTGAGCTCCTTGGAGTCTACACTCAACCAGAAGCTACTGTGTCTCCCTAACTCTAGGTATTTATGAATTGTACAAGAAATTTTTATTCTAGTTTGTGTTGTGAACCTTTCTGGTTTTCAAAATATGATATTAGCTAGATCTTGCTAAAAAGTATCTCAAATTTCAAGCATCCCACCTTTCTCATTCTAAAAGGATTGATTCTTATATGCCTCTGTACAAAGCTGAGGTCTGAGTTTGAGCTTAGTTTATCCTTAGCACATTTTTTTCTTCTATTTTGATCTTTGAACTTTTAAGGAGGAAAGGTTTTTTAAAAGGTTTTTTTAAGATATATATGTATATAAATAAAGTATTTATACTTTTAGATTTGCTTATACTCAACTTCTCTGAGATTCATCATAACTTACTAGGTGCATATTAAAAAGTATACAGAATTAGTTCTGAATAGTTAACCTTCTGAGTCATATAATCAGTCACAAAGACAAGTCTCATTTAGGTTTTAAAACTGGGCTTACATCCAGAGTGAAAAAGGTTAAGGGAATTAAAATGAGGTCAGGGGATTTTTTTTGGTGTTTTGTCTTTTTAAATGCACTCTTTCTCAGTTATCTCGTCCAAAACAGTTTCTTGTGATTTTCCTCTTATTCTTCCATGCTGGAGAAGTAGTGATTTTTTTCACCATCTAAATTTCAAAAACAAAAAACAAAACTACTGATCCCTTCTATCAGATGTAACTTGATTTCTTTAAGTAGGGGTAATAATGGTACCTAGGAAGATTATATTGACGATGTACCCTCTAGGATAGCAAGCCACGGTTGACTGTCATAGTGAGGTATGCCAGATTTTATTCTCAAAAATTTATTTTGACAGTGATAAAATACTACACTAATTTGCTGTGTGTATGTCATTGCTATGGTAATAAGAAATTGGGCATTTTATATAATTTTTCTGATATACATATGTTCATTGTGTTTTATGTATTTAAATACACTTAATTCCCTTCTCAAATATCACATTCTGTTGCCACTGTGATGCATTTTTTTTTACCAGTATTCTAAAACACGAGCAAATGAATGTGTCATCTAGGGCAGGGTTTTTCAATTTATGTGCTATGTTAGAGCACTGTGAAATCAATTTAGTGGGTTATAAGTATTTTTCTTTTTAATAAAGTAGAAAAAAGTATGGACTAGAAAATACCAGCATATAAAACCTGACTAACAGTGAGTATTGTTTTCTGAAATTCTTGTTTCACATACATATACACGTATGTTTGTGTGCCTGTTGTAATGTAAAATACATCTTTTACTGCAATGGTCAGTCTTTTTTTAGATTATTTGTTTGTTTGTTTATTTTTGTGAGAGGGAGGTAGAGAGAGAGCGCCCACGCGCGCGCACGCATGTGCATATGCGCACAAGCTGGGGATGGGAGGGGCAGAGGGAGAAGCAGACTCCCCGCTCAGCAGGTTGCCCGAAAGGGGGCTCAATATCCCAGGACCCTGGGGTCATGACCTGAGATCATAGCCTTTAGCAGATGCTTAACCGACTGAGCCACCCAGGTGCCTGCAGTGGTCAATATTTATGTGTCAAGTTGACTAGGCCGTAGCACCCAGGCATTTGGTCAACCACTAGTCTAGATTTTGCTGTGAAGGAATATTTTTTAGCTGATATGAACATCCAAATCAATAGATTTTGAGTAAAGCAGATTACCCTCCATAATGTGGCTGGGCCTCATCCAATTAGTTGAAGACCATAAGAGAAAAAAGACTGCCATCCTCTGAGGAAGAGTGTTATTACCTGTAGATTCCTTTTGGACTCAGGCAACATCACCTCTTCCCTGGGTCTCCAGACTGCCAGGCTACCATGAAGATTTGGACTTCCTAACCTCCACAATTATGTGAGTCAGTTCCCTAAAATTAATCAATTCCCCCATATACATACATATTTTCATACATACTATATATATAAAAATATATATACACACACACACATTCAAACACATCTTTTTCGTTCTGTTTCTTTTGAGAACCCTAATATACTTACTAAAGGTCATAGTACCAAAAGTTGAAAATTACTAATCTTGAGAGTAGTTTTTTAAACCTAGTGAACTGGTATATATAAAATGGTTAGCCCATGCCTAGCTCAAGATAGGCATTAAATAAATGATAGCTGCTGTTATTTTATTATTTCTACTTGTTAGTATTTCAAGTCCATAAGGATCCTAATTTGATGTGAAGTTAGGTAGAAATATTTCTAAGCTCTATACTCATTTAAACTATCTTCTTTAGGAGGTTCATATGCAAGTGAGTATAACATTGTGGTATTTTGAATGTTTGCTTCGTAGAAATTACTGTGAAATTTTCTGCTTTGTTTTCTTCTCCACATTTGTATGACCCAAGAGCAGCCTGCATTTTTTTCCACCGTAATATTCAGAGCAATTTAATATTTTTTAATTTTCAAAAAGATATCCTTTCTTTGTAGTTCGAGGTGATTAAAATTCTTAATCTCAGTGCAATAAGGGGCAGGCATAAAAGAACCTAGTATCACATGCCTCTTGAGCCCTCCCTCACATCCTCTTGTCCTACTTTACTCCAGCCTAGCTGCGGCTACCGTCTTATCATATGTGTCACCTTACTGTAGCTCTGCTGAGTAGCTTTAGCTTTCCACTCTGACACCGTAGCATGGGATACCTGTGGGGAATTGATCCGGATTGATTACCACACCAGATGACCCTTGATCCATGGGGGATAGGAGCTAATGGATAAATGCTCCCGTTCTGCCCCTTGGGCAAACAGGTCAAGCACATTGAGATAGTTCAGACACATTCAACATAACTCCTCAAAAGGTTCCAGCAGGAATTGGGTCCCAGAATCCAGAGCACTGTCCATATCCAAAGCATACCTCTGGTTTGGCTTTCTTTCCCTATTTCACTCTCTCTAGATCTTACTCCTCTTCCCAGGAGTCACTTGTTCAGCATAGGATTCACTGAAACCAAAACTGTTATCTGTAGTACACAAAATTGAGCCCAAAATTGAAATGGTCAGTACCTAGTAATTAAATTCATCAGGCCAACTGACTTTGTAACGTGAGTGTACATTGGTCATGTTGGCACACAATGATATATTCCTTAGAAATATTAAAGAGAAAGAGTGTGTGTAGGTCCACCGGATGTACTTGAAAATATTGTGACCAGAATCATCTTAGTGGGATAAAATTCTGGAGTGTTACTCAGTACTTGCCTGGATACTTGAGAGATCCTGAGATTAATTTTTCAAGAACAGCTTGACTTAATAGACTTGGCCTATGAGCATAATTGAAGCTTAACTCATGCGAGAGTCCAGTGATTGGGTTTCCTTGTAAGAATCCTGATTGTACTTTTCTAGCTTGATAACAGAGTGACTGTCTTACTGCTGCCCATCAGGGATCAGAAGCAGGCATCTCCTCTCCGCATGGAACTCCACTAACAAACTGATGCCCTACAGAAGTATGCCTTAGATTATTTAATGTCTTGATCCTCCCAGAAGTGCGGCCAAAGGAAATTATGTCTAAAGAAGATCTTCTAGGATAGAATTACCCAGCTGGTGAGCCAGACCTGTATAGAGATGTTCCCGCAATATTGATCCTCTTAGTCTTCCGTTGGCCTCTTGCTTCCTGTTGTGAAAAATTGGGGAAGAACTTCCACAGAACTACCTGTGGATATAGGCCTTCACTGTGCAGTAGAAATATGTGAGCCACATATTTAAATTTTCTGGAAGGTCCAATAGAAAAAAGTAAAAAGAAATAGGTGAAATTAATTTTAATAATGTATTTTATTTAACTCAGTATATTGAAATGTTATCATTTCAGCAGTAATGCACATAAAAATTAATGAGATATTTTATATTTTTAATACTAATCTTTGAACTCTAGTGTTTATTTTACACTTACAGCGTTTTTTAAAAGATTTATTTATTTGAGAGAGAGAACGCGTGAGCACAATGGAGGGAGGGGCGCAGAGAGAGGGAGACAAGCAGACTCCCCCTGAGCGGGGACAGACCCCCGCAACGTGGGACTCAATCCCAGGACCCTGAGATCATGACCTAAGTCAAAACCAAAAGTTGGGTGCTCAACTGACTAAGTCACCCAGGTGCCCTGCCTTAGAGCATGTCTTAATTCTGGCTAGCCATATTTCAGGTTGTCAAAGCCACATGTGGCCAGTGTACACCATTGAACAATGAAGATCTAAGGGATATACTAAGTACCTCCTGTATCAAGTGCGATCATCAGACATATAGCTTCTCCCTCATTAAGTTCTGGCTTTTATGTTTTGGGCCTTTGATTAGCCAGTGAAAAGGATGGAAAATAATCATTTCTGAATCTGAAAGAGATTACTGAAGATGTTGGTTATTTTGCTCTTTATCTCTTATTTAAGAATTCTTGAAAACAGGGGCCCCTGGGTGGCTCAGTCGTTAAGCATCTGCCTTGGCTCAGGTCATCATCCCAGGCTCCTGGGATCGAGCCCCACATCAGACTCCCTGCTCAGCAGGAAGCCTGCTTCTCCAGCTACCTTTCCCTCTGCTTGTATTCCCTCTCTCGCTGTGTTTCTCTCTGTCAAATAAATAAATAAAATCTTTAAAAAAAAAAAAAGAATTCTTGAAAACAAATTCTTCATAGAAGTGTCTACCAGAAAAAAAGGTCTTTTCTCTCTAAAAGAATAAATATGTTTCCTTTTATTAGGTAAAAAGAGTTACATAATTTGTTTAGCTTTTTACCCAGGCTATAAGGACGTTGAGACTAAAAGGTACTGTTAAATTCCAGGAAATATATTAACATGTAGTTACCACATATATTTCCGCCTTTTCCGTATGGTTTGACTTTTTTAACAATTTTCTTTTACTTTTTTTTTTTTTTTTTCATTTCTTAACAATTTTCTTTTACTCCTTAAAGAAACAAAATCCCTAGATTCATTGACTAAGTGAATACACTCTGACTACGGAGAGAAATGTATGAGTTTACTCTGTTAAATGTGCTAATCTGTGGTACATTTCAGATGGTCAGATGTGCAGATTTCGGTACTGGGGTGGCATAATTGCAATGGACTTGACCTTACAGCAGTAGTAGGGAGCCACGGAGCATAGAGATTCCTCACAGAAAAAGGCATGAGGCATTTCTTTATCAAAGGGATAGAGAGAAGGAAGGAAGAGAAGAATGAAGGAGGCTAGATGTAGATGTAATTAAGGGATTTATATATTTCAGAGATTTGGCTTACATGATTTTAGGAGCTAGCAAGTCAGATATCTGTAAGGCAGGCAGGCAGGTTGAAAATTCTTGAGCAAGGGCTGATCCTGTAGTCTTGAAACAGAGTTTCTTCTTCCTCACGGGACTCTCAGTTTTGCTTTTAAGGCCTTCCAAGTGAATAGTTGAGGGTCACCCAAATTATGAAGGATAGCTCCTTTCTTAGAATCAACAGATCATAGATGTTGACTGCTTTTACACAATACCTTCACAGTGACACCTAGGTTAGTGTTTAATTGAATAACCGGGTACTGTGGCCTAGCCAAGTTGACACATAAAAGTAATCATCACGGATGATAATTAGTACTTATATTTTGATAATTAGTTTTTAGTTATATTTTTTGTTTTCAAATCCATTGGGTTTTTACCTGAAACTAATGTAACATTGTGTGTCAGCTGCACTCAAGTAAAAGAAAATGTTTAAATAAAGATGTCCTTTAAAATAAATTAATCTAAGTAAGAAAGTTAAAAAAAAATCCACTGGGTTTTGAATGCTCAGGAATTTTGATCTTCAAATTGCTTGCCAGGAAAGTATGAATATGACCCAGTGAAAAAAATTCTCACAAGAATATGATTCGTCTTTTAGGTACTAGTATTTGGGTCATGATAATTTGAATCAGCCTTTTATTCTGGTATTTTTCCTAGTTATTGGCATATTTTTACAATATGGAATTTCCTTGAACAAGAAACAACAATTAACACATTAATCATGTTTTGTTTGTACCTCCATTTTCCACAATTATTTCTCAACTTAAGTAAGATTTTATGTCTTTAATACAACTACCAATACGAGAAAAATTTTTTCTGGAGTTCAGATTCGTATTGGGAAATGAAAGATTTACAAATTTGCACATATTTTAAAAATTTAAGTACATTATCTTTTACTGACAAATGCTGCTGGCTAATTAACCCTTGGAGACCTTACTTCAAACATGTTACCACAATTAGCAATGAAGGTGTAAATGCGAATCTAATTAGTCAGTTGGCTTAGCCAGTTTCTCGCTTAATGTCATGTTCATATGCTTTACCTTTATAAACACATTGTATGGCAATTAATTTAAAAAAGAAAATTATAGGGGCACCTAGGTGGTTCGGTTGTTTAAGCCTTTTACTTGGGCTCAGGTCGTGGTCTCAGAATCCTGGGATTGAGCCCTGCATCTAGCCCCACATCAGGCCACACACAGGGCTCCCTGCGCAGCAGGGAGACTGCTTCTCCCTCTGCCTGCCCCTTCCCCTGCTTATGCATGGGCACATGCTTGCTCTCTCTGTCAAATAAATAAATAAAATCTTTAAAATAGAAATAAAAAAAGTTATAAAATATTAATTTAATTTTTAAAGTAAGGAAGTCTGTGTGTGGAAAGAAAAGAAAAAAAGACTTGAAGGAAATGTAAATACAAATTATTTGGGTGGTGGATTGATTTTCTTTGTGGTTTTATGTATTTTACGAATTTGCTACACAAAGGAAATATTTCTCTATAATCAGAAAATATTTAACTTTTAAAAAGGAAATTAAAAATGCCAGCTCAGTGGTTTCCAGTGATCTGACAGGTGGTGCCAAAGGACATGATGAGGAAGAGCCCACCATAATACCCTTTGGCCATTGGGATTGCACCTTGATTTCCTTAATTTAATATCTGTCTCTCATGCCTTGTTTACCTAAAATCTTGAGGCTGTTTCATTTGTAGCCTTAAGGTAACAAGTGCTACCACCACAAAAGTCATTGCAGTTCAACAAATATTTATAAAGTGGTGCCATATTCTGTTTATCAGGTAATTAACATTTTTCCTGTGTTTATCTAGCAAGACAGTTTATGTAAATTAACTTTTACTCTTTCTTGCATTATCCTTTTATATACTTATTTTTCTGTACCTACATCTTTGAATGACTTTCATTTCCAGTTTCTCAAGATTTTTCTTCAAACGTCAAATTATCAAAGAATTTCTGTTTTGGATATATTACCGTCTTATGATGGCTTTTAATTTCTATTATATTGTTATAATTTATAAATTTTCATCTTAAATTTTCTCTAAATAATTAGTAATATTCCCTATTTTTGATTTAGACTGTCTAGACCTGTCAAATGTAGACTGTCTGTAGTCTAATACAGTAGCCTCTTAGCCACATGTGGCTATTATAATTTGAAATAAGTTTCTTTTTTTATTAAAAAGCCATGCTTTTACCTTTTATTTGTATTTAAATTATGAAAAATATTAGGTTAAATAATTTCACCTTTAATATAAGAAGTTCTTGGTTCACAGTAATAAAGTTAAATGTTTTCTGAATGTTTCTGAATAGATATATGGTGAAATGTTAAAGAGGAATATAAAGTTTTTGGTCCTTTCTTCTTTCAAACTTTCTAGCTTTTCTAGAATTATCTGTTTGACAGTCTCTCTTCTTTAGACAGGGACAAAGTATTATTTTAGTGAGGACTCATAAGCAGAACAGTTCAGTAATTGCCCCCCCACAAAGTTAGACTAATTAGATTTTCTATGGTCACCAAATTATAATATAGCTTATCATAAAAATATTTAATTTCATATGTGTTTGTTGAAAATAACCTCACTAAAAAGATTTTCTATTGAATGAATTCCAAATTTTTACCACCAGATGGATATTTTTACGAAGAAATTTACATTACATGGTAATTTAAATGCAATAATTTTAAAAAGCCATGTCATATTATCACACTAGAATGGTATCTGTTAACAAAATTCATTTGTGTATTGAAAAATATTTGCATGTATTAAGTCCGCTGATATATTCGTTGAAGGTAAGTACATTGCATGGATTCACCTAAGAAAATATCACATTGCCTCTCAATTTAAGAAGCAAAAGTATTTACAAGTAAATGATAGAGTAGAATGTAAATATTTTTACCTACACTATGAAAATAGAACTTAGCTTTTGTTCCACTTAAATTTGTGTATTTACAGGTATTCATAAGAAAAGTTCACAGATAGAAGCTTTCCTGATTCCTGCCATAATTAAAAGATATTCATCTAAAAGGAAAGAGCCATTTTTGAGAATCTTTAAAAAAAGTACTCATCTAATCTGAGTATCAAAGAACTTTTTATTGTGAGAATGAAAAGGGACCAACCCTGATACCTTTGAAGTGAACTCTTTTATGTAGCAGGTGGCAAAATAGGCTATCCTAAACCTTCAGTTTGTATACTTATTAACTGATACTGTTCGAGGAACTATCACTATTGCTGAAGCTTGTGCCTAAATACCACTTTTTAAAAAATAAGTTATTAACTACTATCATAGAGGACATCCACAGAAACTAAGTTACAGGGGTGCCTGGGTGGCTCATTGGTTAAGCCTCTGCCCTAGGCTCAGATCATGATCCCAGGGTCCTCGGAACTAGCACCTTTTTGGGCTCCCCGCTCAGAGGGGAGGCTGCTTCTCCTACCTCTGCCTGCTCCTCCCCCTACTTGTGTGTGTGCATGCACTCTCTCTCTGTCAAATAAATAAATAAAATCTTTTTAGAAAATTAAAAAAACCCTAAATTATAAGTTCCTAACTTTTTGGGTGCTCTGGTATCTTTTTAAAAAAAAAAATATTTTATTTATTTGACACACAGAGAGAGATCATAAGTAGGCAGAGAGGCAGGCAGAGAGAGGAGGAAGCAGGCTCCCCGCCAAGCAGAGAGCCCAATGCCAGGCTCGATCCCAGAACCCTGAGATCATGACCTGAGCCGAAGGCAGAGGCTTTAACCCACTGAGCCACCCAGGTGCCCCAACACTCCTCCCTTTTATCCTAAATTAGTAATATGGCATGTCTTCATTTTCAAAGTAAATTAATAATAATAGATTTTGAAACCATCAAAATTCTCAAGATACAGTATGTGGATGTACCCTTGGATGTCATAAAAGCAATATTGCATGTCCTTGAGCCATATTGCAGCCCAAGGGGCAGCCCAGCCCAAGATTTACTGACCAGTCTGAGTGCAGTGATCCCTGACTTGGACACATTTCTTTTGGAAAAGGGGTGATAGAGATTTTCTAAATTGCTCTTTAGTGAAGGGTTAGTTTAACAGCCTCCACTATTCATTTAATCTTTTAGAAGGAACACTGTTCAAGAGAAAACTGACATTATGCCCCAGGAAGGAACTAAACTTTGTTCACAAAGAAATCTAGGAGTATCTATTCTATGGCAGATGTTGGAGGTGTAGTGGAAAATAGATGACCCAGGGAACATTGTGTACCTCATGGAGCTTATACTCTATTGGGAAAGATAGACATGTTACAAATACCAAAAATGGATCATTTGGACAAATTGTGAAAAGAGCTCTGTAGGAATAAACAAAGATTCTAAGAAAGAATAGTAAGGACAGCTTTCTTTAGATGGAGGTTTAGGGAAGCTGCTCTGTGAAGGTAATATTTAGGCTGACACCTGAAGGATAAAAAGGAACAAGCAAGCCAAAGAGTGAGTGACATGACACTTAAGCCACATACCATAAGGGAAAAATTGACAAATTTGACAGCATAACTTCTACTTTTTTAATAAAAATAAAATCCTAGACAAAGTTAAAAGAGAAACTAAAGACTGGGGGAGGGCGGATTTTAAAATATAAGACAAATAAGGATTTTTTTTTTTAATTGACATGTGGGAAAACATTCACCATAGGTACAGGTGCAAGTTGATGTTGACTTTTAGAGAGCAATTTTTCCCAATACATAGGAACCGTTTGATTCTAGTTCTGAGCAGATATCCTAAGGGACGATTGACAAATGTATAAAAATTTTATACAAGGGTGTTTGTAGTATTATAAAATATGAAGCACACTAAACATCCATTTGTAGGGGACTGAGTGAATAAATTAGGTTACCTTTGTGCAATGGAATATTAGCCACATTGCAGCCGTTAAGAAGGATATATACATCTACATATTTATATAGAAAGAGGTCTGGAAAATATTAAGTGGAAAGCAATTTATGGAACAATATGCATAGTGCGTACCTTATTCTACCTTATCAATAATTATAAACATGCATTTGTAAATGAGCTACATCATATTCATATTGTAAATGCATTTATATGTTTAAAGAGAAGTCTATAATGATATACTTCAGACTTTTTAACACTGGATATGAAATTGTGAGAGTTTTATATTTTTCAACTTTATGGATTTCTGTTTAAATTTCAGTATTTGTTTCCAGCTGTATTACTTTTGTAGAAAAAAAAAATGATTTTCATTTGAGGGAAAAAAAACATTTGAAAGGAGCTAAGAAATTTCTGTTTACTTCTTTACAAATACTCCCACGCTAGTTCAAGTCTCCTGTTTCTTAGTAAACCCAAAAGAGCTGGCTGGTTAAATGAGAAGGATATAGCAATGGCAGTCAGTCATCTCTTTACTAATATTCAGTAGCGATGTTATTTGTTGGTGTGTCATTTGTCTCTTCCTACTAGAATTCAAGCCTCAGGAGAGCAGGGACTAAGTTTTGTTCCCTGCCTTATCTAGAACAGTGGCTGGCTCAGAGTAGGTAGGTGCTCAATAGTATTGAGTGACTGTGTGAAAAAGTGAAAGAGAAGACTCCAACCTGTGTCCTTGCCGAGAACCATAAGAAGGCCAGTTTCTTCTCTGCTCTTGATTTTCTTTTGTCTTTATTCGTATTTCTTTTTTTTTTTTAAAAATTACTTATTTGACAGACATAGAGAGAAGCAGGCTCCCCGCTGAGCAGGGAGCCTGATGCGGGCCTCGATCCCAGGACTCTGGGATCATGACCTGAGCCGAAGGCAGCCGCTTAACCGACTGAGCCACCCAGGCGCCCCTTTACTCATATTTCTTAATGATTTTTTCCCCCCTACTCTCCCCTGCCAGTTCCCATGAGAATTCTCACCTACCTCGTTTCTTCATTTTCCTGACCACATCCCTGCTGGGATATCCCTGAGTCTCTCTTTCTCCTGGCCACCAAACCTAAAGGAAACTTGGCTCCTAGAGGACTGCAGATGCCCACTCGAGCTTACATTTGCTTGCTCACCTGACTGCCTGACCTTTAGAACTCACTCTACAACCCTAATTAATATTCTAGCCTTTTCATTCCCTCTTAGGAGAAAAGACGTTTCTGTGGTTCTTCCCTTTTATTGTCCCTCCTTCCCTCAATGTCATTTCGGTTAGTTTCATCAGCTACTACTCTTTTGGGAATTCTGCTCTCCTCCCAGTATAATTGTAGGCAGTCCTGTCTGTTATTCCGGCTGCGTAAAGTGGTTGTTACTGTTACTGCTGTTGTAGTGGTGGTGCTTTATGTAAAGGCCGCAATTCTAGCTGGCCACGTGGTCACCTTCTTCTGCCCCCTACCACTAGCCATCCTTTCTCAAGCCCGTGTTGCTACTTCTTCTACCTTCTCCCATTCCTTAATGGGAAGGAAAGTGCTTGGACTGTCTTGGGAGTTGGGAGGAATGGAGTCCTGGATTCCATCTGAAGTAACTGAGGGTCACTTACCCATCTACCTTCCCATAATACCTTTGTCTCTTTGGGGAGGCAGCACCAGCAACCTCTCTGAAATGCCAGCAGCCTGTTTTGACATAGCATCAGTCATAGATGCTATGGATGATGTATTGTGACTCTGCTGTGTATTTTTATTGCATATATGTTACACCATGGTTCAATTGTATCCGAGGCAGGGAATATACATATCACTCTAACACTATTTCTCTTTGGGGGTGGGGGGAATGTTTTAGGTTCAAAATAACTGATCCATTATTAAACTTTCCTACCTTGATGCCATCCAAAGTTGGGAATTTTGTGTTTGGGTAGTGATATATCTTAAGTCATATACTTACTGGTTGACAAGTGAAAGGTACAAAAAGAAAAAAAATTTTTTTTCTTAATTTTCAAAAGGACAGTCTGAGGGGTGCTTGGGTGGTGCAGTTGGTTAAGCATCTAACTCTTGGTTTCTGCTTAGGCCATGATCTCAAGGGTCATTAGATTGAGCCTTGCACTGGGCTCTGCACTCAGTGCTGAGTCTGCCTAGGACTCTTTCTCCCTCTCCCTTTGCCCCTCTCCCCACCATGCGTACTCTCTCTTTCTCTCTCAAATAAATTGATAAACTAAGAAGTAAAAAGAAAAAAAAGAAAAAGACAGTCATTTTTACCACATTGGTTTTATTCATTCATTCATTCATTCATTGGCCTGTTTAATGTGATATACCAGGCTGCTCAAGGCCTGGGTAAAGTGGGGAGTGCCCTGGAATTGGGCAGGTAGGCAGTGTGGGTGGTTTGCAGGCCCATACCTGACTATAGGAGAGGATGCAGAGTGGTGGGGGCTGGCCCAGGCATGCCAAGGAGGGTACCAGAAGGGTGACCCAGAAAGGCAGACCCAACAGGGGGATCTGTAGGCCAGACCTTAAAAAGATATCTAAGCCAGGTGGTGAATGCTCAGGTCAGAGCCTGGCCTGGTGAGACAGGGTTGGGGCTAGTTGGGGGCTCTGAGAGCCTAGGGACTGGCATCCTTACGGGCCTCCTTGAACTGGAGCTCAAGGCATGTCTGCCAGTTGGAGTCAAGCAGCTCCTGGAGGCGGGTGTGGGGGTGGTCGTTCTTCTCCAGATGGTTCAGACAAGAGTTGATCTGGTCCAACATGGAGTTAATGGCAGCATAGTCTACCTCCACGAAAGCCTTCGTCCTCGCCTTGTGCACGTACCTCCACTGTCATGCCCAGGTCCCCTTAGGGCCCAAGATTGCTGGCTCAGGGCATCTAAAGGGCCATGTGACAGTGGAACACACAATAGTTACACTGAGAGCTGGTACCCTCACATTGGTTTTAAAAAAACAGTATAAGCTTCCAAGAGTATAAATAAATGCGTACCTATCTTTTCTCACTTTTGAAGTTATTAAGGCTTTTTCAACATTATAAAGAGAACTTTAAGCCAGTTCAAGTCAAAATTTATTTTTATTAATGGTAGAATATGATTTATCCTTGATACTAGCTATTTAAGTTTAGATTTGACTTTATAAAACCATTACAAATTGCAAAGATAATTATTCATTAACGTGCATATACAGAGCCAAATTTATTCATTCCACAGATAGTTATTGAGCACCTATTACATGCTAGGCATTGTTGTAGGCACTGAGTGTGGAGGAAAGGGGGGGAGAAAGGAAGTAGAAAGGGCAGTCAAAACCCCATTCCCTTATAGACAGCAAAATATATATGCGTTTGCCCTCTGCCTTAGCAACCTAACTTCTAGAAATCCACTCAAAATTATCTGGTGAAATAAGTAATTTATCATAATTCACAGGGCTATTTGTAATAGCTTTAGTAAATACAGCAGATGGAAAGGCTAGAAACAACCCAAATGTCTGTTAATAAGCCATAATATGCCACTCAGTGGAGGCTGTCTGCACAGCACACCCTCTGTAGCTGGGAAGGAAGTGTTGTCTTGAGGTGGGAACTGTTCAGAGTATCTCCATATCCATATCTGCCTTGGGCAAGTTTGGATTTTGTTCTGAGGACCTATTAAAGTGTTGTTATTGGGAAGTGGCTTGAAAGGTCAGTGGTTGCTCTGGACACTGAATCCTAGAGGAACAAGGAGACCTATTAGGGACTGTGATCTAGGCAAGAAATGCTTTTGGCAAGGGACTTGGAGAGAACTGCTTGGCTCAAGATACACTTTGGAGGAAGAATTGGTAAGATTTAGTGCTAGGTAGAGGGGAGTGTAGGAATAGTTTTACCAAATGTGCACAGCCGTGTAAGCGAGGCTTATTCAGCTGCTGCTGGCAGAAGTGGGCTACTCCTGGCATGAGGACATCCCAGTAGCTGCTTGTCCTCTCAGGATCCACCCAGGCGCCCCGAGCTTGTCTGTGCCTTAGCATGTGAAGAAAGGGAACAGGATGAGGCCCGATTGAAGTGAAGTGAAGCAAAGCTGCCAGAGGTCAAGGCAACACTCTAGTCAGGCAGCACTCTTCTGAGGCCAACACTATGCGGAACCCTGTGTGGGACTTGCTGAGAAATGTGCAGGGCAGTAGCGAGTAGTGGAAAGAACATGGTGGAAGCAGATGCTTCTGTCTCAAGTTTAAACTTTTGGTGTGACCCTGAGCTATTCCTCTGAGCTTCATTGGTCTTGGATATATTTAATTTAAAATGTCCATTAGACATCCAAGTGAGGACATCAGTTAGATAGTTGGATACTATATCATTCTGGAGCTTGGAAAGCAGGCCTAAAAGAATAGATCTGAGATTTTTCAGCAAATGTAGATAGTATTTAAACTCATAAGATTGGAAATGATCACTTGGGTAGAGAGTATAGAAAAATGGGTGGACCTCGAAGTGAGTCCTGAAGCACTTCAGTATTTGGAGTTTTGACTGAGAAGAAGGAGCTAACAGTTTGATGCACAATGCTTGGGTATTTTATAGACATCTCAAATTCAGTGTGTCTAAAACAGAATTCCTCTTCTTCCTTGTTTCCTCCCATGGTTAATGGCATTACCCTGTCATCCATCATCATCAGAGACTTGGGGATTGTCCTGTTCTGGTTCAATCCTTGATGACCAAGACCTTTCTCATTTTGAATATCATCACAGTCTGTCTTTTCCCCTCCATTTCACTACCTCCGTTCATGCCCTAATGACGGCTCAGTCCCATTTCTGCAGTAGCATCCTGTCTGATTTCTCTATTCCAGTCTCGCCTCATTCTGATCTAATTTTTATAGTTGCTAGAGTCATTTTTTTTTTAAAGATTTTATTTATTTGACAGCGAGAAACACAGCGAGAGAGGGAACACAAGCAGAGGGAATGGTAGTGGGAGAAGCAGGCTTCCTGCTGAGCAAGGAGCCCGATGCAGGGCTCGATCCCAGGACCCTGGGATCATGACCTGAGCCGAAGTCAGCTTAACGACTGAGCCACCCAGGTGCCCCTAGAGTACTTTTTTTTTGAAGGTGATATAAACACATAAGTCTCCTGCTATGTTTGCCAGATTCTGCAAATAAAAATACAGGACACCTAGTTAAATTTAAGTTTCAAACCAACAATGGATAATTGTAAGTGTAAGTATATACCATGCAATATTTAAGAATTACATATGCAATAATTATTTGTTGTTTATTCGAAACTCAAATTAACTGAACTTTCTCCTCCTTTATCTGGAAATCCTACTCTTGCTTCACAGTCAAAATATTTCACCGTGGTTTTCAGGATAAAAGCTAAATGTCCTAACATCATATTGTAAGAGTCAGCATGTTCTCACCCCTGCATGCTGTATGAACTGCTTCCAGGGTTCTGAATTTGCTGTGCTGCTTTACTCCTCCGAACCTGTGAGCATGTACTCACCTCTTCCCAGCATGTGCCTCCTCTGTTCTCAGTTCTCTGGTTCATTCCTGTTGTTAAGACTCAGACCTCACCCTCTCTGGGAAGTCATTTCTCATCCCCTCCTCCCTACTCTATAGATAATAATGGGAGCATCAGCTTTTCTTCTGCAGTCTCAAAACATTCTTTGCTTAATATTATCACAGAATCTATCATATTGTAATTTCATTAATTTTTTTTTAAAGATTTTATTTATTTGACAGAAACACAGCAAGAGAGGGAACACAAGCAGAGGGAATGTTAGCGGGAGAAGCAGGCCTCCTGCAGAGCAGAGAGCCCGATGCAGGGCTCGATCCCAGGCCCCTGGGATCTGACCTGGGCCGAAGGCAGCCGCTTAATGACTGAGCCACCCAGGTGCCCCATAATTTCATTAATTTTTTAACCCATCTTTCTTCCTTAGATTGTGAATTCCTTGGGTTTAGGCCAAAGATTGTGTCTTCTCACTCTGTGTCCTTGGCACATAGTGGGCTGTCGATATCTAAGGGAACCAGTGAATGAGCAAATGAGAAAGTAGGAAAGAACTCATAAGCATTAGCCACAAAAATGACCACTGGTGTTTACCCAGCTCTTCCCTGCCTTGACTCCTGGATGAGCCTGTGTCGCAGCAGGCAACCTCATTTGTTTTCCTCTTGGGCCCAAAGGAAGCTCCTTAAGGGCAGAAGCCAGGTTTTGTTCTCTGTACCCCCAGGCCCTTGAATTGTAGGTGCTCATATATATTTATTCCATGAAAGAAAGAATAAAAAATTCATGAATGAATGGGTATACCTTGCAGGGCCGCAGGTTTATTATCCCTTGCATCAAAGGACAGTACCTCTGCATTAAGTCCTGGGGAAGGTGACCTCCATGGCCACGACATGTTCTTCCTCCCAGCTTCTTTCCTTCCCTCCCTCAACCTAGGAGAGTAGAACTGTTTTCTCCCTACAGCAGCTGGCATATAACAGTGTTAGCAGTCCTTCACAGATGGAGCCTCCTTTTTTCTCCAGGGCTCCAGCCTCTGCCCTTTCTTCCCCACTCTGGGAGCCCAGGCCTGACAAGCCATTGCTTTTCTCCCAGGGATAATGGGTTTCCCCACTTCTCACATAGGGGGAGCAAGGTTTTCTTTGTCTCCCACCAGGGCAGTGCAATTAAATAGGACTAAAGTTAAGTGACTCCAATTATTTTTTTATTAATGTTTAACCGCTATATTTCTTTTTCAATTAAGTAATTGTATCTTTATGCTCAAAGGTCTTTTTTTTCATATAGATGGAAGCGCATTTATTTTATTAAAAGAAATACCACCTGCAAAACTATATTAATGACTTGAGCTCTGTGATTATTTCCTTTTAGTAATATTTTGAGATGTAATAATTTATCTGGCTCAAGTTCAAAGACAGAAAACAACACCAGAAAGTCCTACCAGCAAGGAATATAAACAAATCTTAACAATTGTCCCCTTAAATAACAAAAATCCTTGAGATCAACTTCTTGCAATTAGAAATGTTTTTTAAAAATGTAGGAGAGAAGTTCAAGAAAGCATGTCAAAACAACAAAACTCAGTCTGCATTTTTGTGATTGTAATTGATCAAAGTCTGTTTGCAATAGATTTGAATGTGAATAAATTAAATGTGACATTGATTTGGCAGAAGCACACTAGTGATTGGCAAGAACACATAGCAAGAGCAGCTTCTGCGACGGGAGAACTTGCTTGCTTATTGTCTCATTCTAATAGATTTCTTAGCAACCTGGTACTGTCATACTACCTAAGCGTTGTCATTTATTTACCCTTTTGGTTTCTGATCCCATCATTTCATTTCATTTTTGATTACTGATCTAGCAGGCATTGCCTTGGGTCCAATACAGAGTACCTTTTGGTGACCTATGTGCCTCCCTGCTTTTTTTTCTCTCTCTCTTTCATATATTGAACAAACATGATCTAATAACTTTTTTTTCATCCTGGCAGTTCAACTTGTAGAACTAGAAAATATAGTTTAAATCAAGAATTTGGCAATATTTTCAAGCTTAGGTCTTGCTGTCATATTTATTAGGCCTGAATTATTTTGTGGTACGTTACAAAAATGACACTGTAGAAAGAATATTCGGCTTGGAACATTTTGAAATAGTTGTACACCAAATTCCCATTGTAATTATGTTGACTGTGGGGTGGGGGGAAGTGGCATATTCTGGGAGGCTACTTTCTGAATGAGACCACTGTATAGGAACCAAATGTGTATGGTTTGGGGACCTGGAACATACTTTCTGCAAATTTTCACTTACAGTGTATTTGGTAAATCTTTTGTATTCTTCAAAATGTTTTTTCTTAAATTGACAAGAGGCAGGGTGCTTATACTTTAAACTTCTTAATATTCATTAAAATAAAAAATACTCATTCATATGTTTAGTTTAAACTATGGAAAGAAATTAATGGAGATGTCAAAGTCAAATGTATTTATATTATATATAGCACATGTGTGGCAAGAGGTGAAAAAACATGAATTGGGGATTTGTACTTATTAAATATTTTAGAAAGTTCATCTCTTTCCAAGACCAAAACTTTCATTGTATCTTTATCTTATGTGCACTTTGAAAGCATATACCTAGATCCAGTAGTTATTAAAGTTATATTTACATTACACTTTTGCCACAAATATATTGCTAATTTATAATTTCAAATTAAAACTTTTAAGGACTTCAATTTCTTTCTTTTTGTATGTAATACAACTTGATCGTTATGAAATGGCCATGTTTTTAATCCTACAGAAGACTTGAAAAAAAATCTAGTGACATGGCCAATTTTATCATTTTGCGTAAGACTGACTCCTACGTCTTTGCTTGCTCTTGAATGTAATAAACTGTCTAACAATAAAGAACTGTTTAATTTACTTTAAACTGTATTTAGATTTTATCTTGAGATGTGTTTTATACTTAAGTTTGAACATAGTTATATATGGTATACTTGAATTCACAAGTAGTTGAAACCAAATGGAGACCGTTTATAAATACTAAACTCCAGGGAAGTGTGGAACCAGAGCATCGAAGAAGCATTGGATTATAGTATGCATATGTGTATTGTGCCTGCCTTTTTTCTTTGCTGGGTTTATTGCACTTTTAAAACAAACATTATAATTCCCTAATAAAGGGCTTACTGTTAGTTCTGTTCCATTCCCAGATCCATCTATATGAAAATTATCAAATAATTTAAAAATATGTTATTATGGAATTTTATATTTAACATGCACATCACACCATCAGCATAATATATGTATACAGAGAGTATTACTGAAATACTCCTTGATAGAAGAATTCTCAGTTGAAACAGGGTCAGGGGATTAGGATCTTGAATGATACCATGAAACTATTATTCGCTTTTACTTATACATATGGCACCTACTAAGAAATTTAAAAATACTAGTGACATTTTATGTATCTTTAATTAGTAGTAATGGGTAATTTGTAATTACCTTCCCTTGTTTACTAGAATATATTTGTAAAAACAGGTACTATTCCTAAGTTGTTCTTGTATGTATGCTTAGATCTATATCCAAATATTCAATTCCATTTCATAGTATATCAGAATTGTGCATTCCCACACCTCTGGTCCAAGTGTGGCCCCAGAGGTGCAGAATGATGTGGATCCCTGAAAAATCTTGGGTGACCTTTTTGACTCACTTAGACATTTCTCAGTCCTTCTTTCCTCAGTACTTGAGTAATCAAAACTTTCTTGAAGCTCTCATCCATCAGAGAGCACTTGCAGTCAGCTTTCTTCCTTCTCTAAGACACTAGAGTGGAGTTCCAAGGTTCAAGTTTACAGTGCCTCAGTTTCCATAATCTCTCCCAAGGCATCATTACAGAGATGTCTAGTCCTATCCTGCCATTTGTTTTACCTTTTTTTTTTTTTTTTTATAGTTCTATTATTCGGTTCTCTTACCTAACACCTCCGACAGGTATAACCGTATCAGAGCTGATATCTAATCCACCTCGAAAATTCATGTAAACTAGAATTTGCATAGGGGACTGTATGACTGAATTGGGATTATATCATTGCTAAGATCTACGAATAGCTGTTTAAGTCAGCATGTCAGTAGATTGCATTTTCAATCTTTTTGTCCATATCTTACTAATTTTAAAAAAACCTTGTCTTTTTTCGATACCACACTTTGCAATCTGCAACACTGAGTACAGTACTACAGCTACCAAAAGGGCTTTTAAGCAGAGCTTAGGCAATAAGTGGCACTGGAAGGGATACCTTTTGGGGCTTGAGTTCACATCGTTGAATTAATGAATTGCACACAGTAAATAACCATTAATGACTGTGCTAAAACAGAGGTGAGCTTTTTAAAGGCATCCAGAGCTTTTCCTTTTTTCAAAAAAAGTCTTAAGTGTAATCCTTCACAAACAATAATAATGTATAATATGACATGGAAAAATACATAAATTCAAACATTTAATACGTGGTACTTTTTACAACTAAATTTGTCTCTTTTCTCAGTTATCAAGGCTCCATAAAAAGTCTAAGCTAATTTGCTCCAACTGAACACCCTGCTGCCTGTTGAAATGAAGGAGATTGTCACAGAATAGTCATTCATTAACATTATATTCAGGGAAAGTTCTGAAATAACAGATTTTGCTATAGCTCATGCTTTCTGTTTGAGTATGGTTTCTTTCTCTTCTTCCTTGAGCTTAGTTAAAAATGACACCCTTCAATACTTCACTCTCAGGGTCTCTTAGATGTGAACTTCTCAGAATGGGGTTGACCTCATGCATGACTTTCTGACTGTCAACTCCTCTGGGCTCAGCGTCAGATGGAGAAGGGCCATTGCTGACATTACCGCTTCAGATCCCAGGCCAGGGAAGCCAGCACAATGGCATAGGACATGGAAGGTTTGGTGGGCTGAGGCTCTCTGTTGGATAGGCATAGAGAGGGAGTAAGGCATGTTTCCCTCTTGCCTAGTGCGGTTAATTTGAGGGCTGCATATAATCACAACAGTCCCATTGCCTTCAGGTTGTACTTCTCATCAAAGATAATGGATATCTTTGCAAGCCTTAAGAGGACCTTTTGGTGGGGGTAAGAATCATGTAAGATCCAAAGCAGTAGTGTCCATGGACAGTATGATGATACTCCTTGTGTGCTCAAGGAAATGTCCAGTGGGTGATGTAAAGTTCCAGGGCATCAAGCACATAGCATAGTATCCACAAATCTAGCATTTTTCTGTGCAGTGAGGTCCTCCATTCTGGTCATTTCTGTCACTGTTCATTCTGTTATGTAGATTCAAGTTTTCATCTTGTATCATTTTCCTTCAGCCTGAAGTACTTTCTTTAATGTTTCTTGTGGTAGGAGTTTGTGATAAATTCAGCCTTTGTTTCCCTGAACATATTATTATCCCTTCATTTTTGAAGGATATTTTCACTTCATATAGGATTTTATATATTTTAATGTATTTTGTATTTAAGGTTAGCAGTTTTTATCTTTCAGCATATTAAAGTCAATCCATTGTTTTACATTTGGCATTCTCTCTGATGAGAACTCAATAGTATTTATTTTTGTCTCTTCTGTAAATAAATCTTTTTTCTGTAGCTGATTTTAAGAGTTTCTCTTTATTGTTAGCTTTTAGCAAGTTGATTTTATGTATTATGGTTTTATATCTCTCCTGCTTCGAGTTTATTTTGTTTATTTTTGTTTTGTTTTTGTAGTTTCTTAGATATATAGCTTTATGTTTGCCTAGTTGGAATATTTTTACCCATTATTTCCTCCCCTTCTTGTGTTCTCTCTGTGACTCTATGTACATATTAGGCTGCTTGATATTGTCCCACAGCTTACTGAGCCTCTAGAACAGTTTTTAAGCTTTTTTTCCCCCCTGTTATATCAATTTGGATGGTTTCCATTGCCTTGTTTTCAGATTCATTGTTCTTTTCTTCTGCGGTGTCTAATTTGCTGTTAGGTAAATCTATTATGTTTTTCACTTCATATATTATATTTTTCACCTCTAGGTTCCATTTGGTTCTTTTTAGTTTCTATGTTTCTCTTTCTGTTCATTTTTCTTTTATGTCTTTGAACATATTTATAGTAGTTTTGGTAAAGTCCTTATATTTATCACTTAATTATGAGGTATTTTCATGATTTCTATCATGTGTGGTTCTGCTTCTATTGACTGGGTTTGGATCACACTTTCCTTCTTGATTGGATGATGAACATTAAAATAGTATATTGCTTACAGTCTGGGTTTTGATGTCCTGCCTTTAAAAATGTTGAGTTTTGTCCAAAGGACATGAAATTAAATGTTTATCATCCCAAATTTTGGAGGCTTATTTTTAAGTTTTGTTAGGGTGGATCTAGCAGTGGTATCCAATAGGAGTTTCTAGTCCTATTTAGCTACTAAACACTTGAAATGTGTCTAGTGCAATGGAGGAACTGAGGTTTTAATTTATTTTAATTAATTTAAAATGTGTGGCTAGTGGCTACTGTATTGGGCAACGCATGTCTAGAGTTGCCTCTACTCTCCACTTACTTTACTTCTAAAGAGTGATCTTTCTGAAATCTTTATACTGAGTACTTGTGTGTTCAGTGAGGCATCTCTGGCTGATTAGAACTTGAATGTCTTTTATTTTCATGCATGTTCCAGCAGTTACTCAGTTTACAGCTCCTTAGTAGTTAGTTATTCCTGGCCCTGTAGCATCTCATTCTACCCTCATATAGCTTAATACTCAGTGGAACACTTAAGTGGTCACCTATGCAGATTTCTAGAACTTTTTTTCTGTGCATTGTTGTATTTTGCCCCACAAATTCTGGCTTCCTTGACCTCTGTAACCAATCGTCTCCATCTCTTTAGCACAACTTCTGCTTGGGTTCGCCCACCCTATACAACAGCCCGTAATATGTCTGCAGGCAGAAAACAAGCAATACGGGGCTTATCTCATTTGTTTCCCTTCTCTCAGGAATCACAGTACTGTACTACCTATTGTTTAATATCTGAAAAGTTTAGTACTTTTTATCCAGCTTTCTAGTTGTTTATGGCAGAAAGACTAATGTGGTACCACTTACTCCTTCTTGTTCTCAAGCCAGTAGATGATGTTTTAATGACACCTCTATCCTCAGTCAAGTGGTAATGATTGCTGCCTTTGTCAAGGGCTGTGGCACATTAAAACACTGAAGATTTTTCAGTTCAGCAAAATCATGAACTTTATTTATTCTTTATAAGAATAGTCATTGATATAGGGATTCTATTTACAAAGTTTTCACAACAGTTATTCAATGTCACAAAATAGTGAGTTAAAATTTTAATTACTTAAACAAAGTATTGAAACTTTATTTCTACTCTGAAGTAAAAAAGAAGGATAGGTATTAATTTTGTATGTTTACTTTTAATGAAATGGAATAAATAATCCACCTGTTTGTTGACTATCTAAAGTCCACTGTTGAAAAATTCACCTGTACCCTCTTCTATTGTCTTATCACTTCTCAGCAGCCAGTTCTTCCCCTGTCCTTACAACAGCCCCTGGAAGAAGTCAGCATTGTTATCTCCATTTTACACAAGGAAACTGAGACACAGAGAGGTTCAGCAACACTGACAGGGCCACAGAGCTTGGACATGCCCATACTGGGATTTGTATGCAGGTAGTCCTGCCTCAGAGCCCATGGTCTTAACCACAAATTTTCAGAAGACCCAACAATGTGGACAGTATACATATGAGTATTTGAGGTGTAAATATTTATACATACACAGCCACTTTATTCCCATTTTCAGATAAAGAAACTGAGACTGAGTCTCAATGTGGTTTTGTTTTGAATTTCCCTGATGGCTAATGTTGATGAACACTTTTTCATGTGTCTGTTAGCCATTTGTATGTCTTCTTTGGAGAAGTGTCTGCTCATGTCTTCTGCCCATTTTTTGACATGATTATCTGTTTTTTTGGGTGTTGAGTTTGAGAAGTTCTTTATAGATCTTGGATTTGAGACAAAACACCATAGTTGTACTTACATTTAAGCCAGCTTTCCTCCAATAATATTTGCTATGTTGGTTAACCATGTACTTTGTTTTTTCTTTAAACTTTTATTCTAAATCAGTAGACCACTAAGGATCCGGGTTTCCATTTTTATCATACTTTCTACCTAGCAAAAAGGAAAGTTAAAAGATATTTGTACCACCTGTGTTCTCTTCTAGGATTTTATGGTTTTAGGTCTCACATCTAGGTCTTTCATCCATTCCCAATTTATTTGTGTGTGTGGTATAAGAAAGTAGTCCAGTTTCATTCTTTTGCATGTTGCTGTCCAGGTTTCCTAGCAGCATTTGTTGAAAAGACTATTTCCCACTGGATATTCTTTCTTGCTTTGTTAAAGATTAATTGACCAGCTATTTGTGGGATTATTTCTGGGTTTCCTATTCTGTTCCATTGATCTATGTATCTATTTTTGTGCCAGAACCATACCATCTTGATAACTAAAGCTTTGTAATGAAAAAAAAAAAGAGAGAGAAAAGAAAAGAAACTGAGACTGAAAAACACCTAAGTGACCTTCTTGGTGTCACAGTTCGTAAGAGATGGTTTGGCATGGAAATTATGTCTGTTTGAGTGAAAGACCTATGGAGATGGTCATCACAGTGCTATTTTTTTTAAATGAAAATGCGTAGTATTGGAAAACTCAGTAGGGGTGTTCATTAAGTAAATCGTGGTACGATGCCAAGTCATACAACCATCCTTTTTTTTATGTTGAAGAATACTGTCAGGGGAAAAAAGCAGCATATAAAAGGATATTTGTTTTAAACATATAAACATTTATATGAAGACCTATATATAAGGTCTTATATGAAGACCTTGCTTGCTCTTGGTTTATCTCTACACACTGAAACAAACATACTGTTTTTATTGATGAACATCCTTAGACTTAAGGTGGTGGTCAAAGGAAATGTAAGGAAAAATTCTTATTTTATGGTAATTCCTGCTGTAAAATAGGCTTTCTTACAAAAATGATTTGTTTAAGTCCACAGATTCCTATTTTTTCCACCTAACTACTTTCATTTTATCTAATCCAAATATTTACAAAACTAGATTTCCTTTCATACATGATTTATGTTGTTTAATTTTCCTGGAGGCTGTTAGGAGGGATCTGGTAACAATTCGTTTAAAAAAAAAAAAGACAAAAAGGAAATCCTTTTCTAGGAAAAATTATAATCTCCATGTTTCTCAACTCTGAAATTTTTAATCTATCTTTATATGTTAAAATAATTAACATATTCACAGTAGGTTTTTTATTCGCCTAAGTGGCTATTGTAAGAAAGAAATTTGGCAGAGTGATGGTGAGTAAAGAGAAATTATGTGAAGACAGAACAAAAGAAGGAACGGCTCTCTCTGTCCTCAATTGTCTTTGACACAGAAGCTAGAGGCTTACACCAGCTGTAAGACTGCAACAGTAGAGCTGAGGTAAATAAAGCAGGCGTGGGCAGCTTCAGGCCATGTGAAGTGACTGATCCTCTCACACCAGAACCAAACAAGCTGCAGACCAACTTCTCAGTTGCATTTTGCTACCTGTGGTGGGTTACTAGTATAAGTTCAACCTTGTCCCGTAGCTTTCATTCTGCTCAAGAGCTTCCATGAAGACATAGAAGGTACTGAAGAGTATGGAGATAAGAAGGATTTTTTTCTCAATTCCACTATTTCCAGTATCACATTGAGAGAGATTTCCTTTGTAATACATGGTCACCTCACCTGAGAATTCTATAGGGTACATAAAAGCCTCACTACTCTGAGTACCCTCCTTGTGCCTAAGAGCTGCCCTTAAACTCAGTTACTGTAGTTATTGAACTACTCATGGGGAACTGATCTGTGTTGTAGAAATTACATGAATATTTATAAATATTCTTTCCCAAACATGTTTGCTTTGAAGAAGTTTCATTAGATGTCCCTTTGTGCCTAAAAACTAATTCTATAATACTATACCCCCTCAAAAAAACCCTTTTTTTCCCTTTAAGTAGAAACCATTGTTTCAAATGTGATTTTATATCAGTGTTTACCTTTTTAAAGGACTATTACTACTTGAAATTCACTTTAGAAACAGAAAGGTGGCATTATACATTTAGATACCCAGATGGTGCTTTTAAGTGTCATATTTTAAAATGTTGAGATTAAAACACATAACTTGGAAGAACTTGTTTTTGTCACTCTTGTCAGATATTAGTTATATTAACATCCTATTTTTTTCATATTATAAATTCTATATGTTAAAGAAAAATTTAAAAATACAGGTAAGCAAAAAGAAAATTTAAAAATACTACCCATTCAAAAGTAATTGTCAAGAGGAAGAAGGAATCAATAAAGATAAAAGATGTAATGACTATATTTCATGTTTTTAAGATGCATATCTTTTCAAAATTTAACATCTCTGAAATGAGGATGTGTTTGCCCTTTTTTAGTGGTACCTGTAACAGTGATGCTTCTTTTTTATTTATTTATATATTTATTTATTTACTTACTTACTTACTTATTTATTTGATGGTGGTGAAGAGGAGAGAGAGAGAAAGAGTGCGCACACACAAAGGGAGAGCCAGAGAGGGAAAGGCTTCTTAAATCTTAAATTCGATGTTTCCATTGTATTCAATGAAATACGGTAATTTGGGTTATAGATCCTTACGGGTAGAATAGCAATTTTGAGGGACAAAACCCAGGTGCCTCACAGGACAAGTTTAAAAAAGCTATCTGAGGTGTGCCTGGGTGGCACAGTCAGTTAAGCATCTGCCTTCAGCTTAGGTCAAGATCTCAGGGACCTGGAATCAAGCCCGGCCTCCAGCTCCCTGTTCAGTGGGAAACCTGCTTCTCTGTCTCCCTCTGCCACTCCCACTTGTGCTCTCTCCCTCTGTCAAATAAATAAAGTATTAATAAAATTAATAAAATATTAATAAAAATTATAAAAACCTGCCCTGTGCATATCTACATATTATTTAAATGCAAAGCAAGTATCATGTTTATGTATATATTTATTAGCTATTTTACTTTCATAAAACCTATAGTTTGGGTTTTCTTCTAATTAGAAATTTAATAATTTCTTCCATTTATATATACATGCAGGAAATACTAAAGAGTGAAAAAAATAGAGAAGAAATTAAAATGAAAAGTCAAGACCTTTATGAAAAAGAAAACCTCCTTAGCAAAGGGAGCAGTGAAGAACTCTTGTCTCCACCAGTTCAAACTCAGATCAAAGGGCATGCCTCTGCTCCATGCTTTGGAAAGGAAGAACCCAGTGTGGCTCCCACCAGCACTGGTAAAGCCTTTCAGCCAGGATCCTGGATGCCACAAGGGGGCAAGAATCCCAGTCAATGAATACACTGTGGTAGTGTTTCATATGTATGTAACTTTTTTAACAATAAAAAAAGTAAAAATTATTTTCTGACTGTACAGTAAGTAGTTCTCTGTTCCATTAATCTTAAAAATTCATTTTTAGCATGCATAAGAAATGTGAGATTATGAACTATAGAACCCTTTTTTTTAAAAGTATTCTAGGGGTACTTGGGTGGCTCAGTTGGTTAAGCATCTGCCTTCAGCTCAAGTCATGATCTCAGAGTCCGGGGATGGAGCTCCATGTTGGGCTCCCTGCTAGGCGGTAAGTCTGCTTTTCCCTCTTTCGGTCCCTCCCCCTGCTCCTCGATCCTCTCTCACGCGCTCTTTCAAGTAAATAAGATTTTAAAGTAATCTCTACACCCAACGTGGGGCTCAAACTTACAACCCCGAGATCAAGAGTCACATTCTCTACCAACTGAGCCAGCCAGGCACCCCAAAACCTAACTTCTTTTATGTTTAACTCCTTTATTTGCTTTAGTCATCATTCTGTTTATGAATTCGCTTAGGTTTTCCCTCTTAGGATTGCTCCTTTTTGAAGTATCCTGTAGTTGTAAATGCTCAGTACATTTTGGATCTTTAGGATCATTTAGGAAAAGGTAAGGGTAATTAGCAAGCTCTCCTGAAGTACCCAATTAAAAAAAGAGAAAAATGAGAAGACTGCTATTTCTGGAGAGGCAGTCTGTAAGATTCTAAAGGATTAATCAAAAAACATGAACTTGGATAAAACATATGGAGGCCAAGAAAATGTAGCTGATAAATGAAAAGTCATGAAGACCGGGAGTTTGAAGAGAGTAATTAGGACCAAGAGACACGAAAGTCTGAAAGGACAGTAAACAGAGAAACGATACAATAACTGGAGTTCCACAGATTAAAAATTATTTTGAGAGCGGTGCCTGGGTGGCTCAGTCAGTTAAGCATCTGACTCCTGATTTTGGCTCAGGTCATGATCTCAGGGTTGTGAGAGCGGAGCCTGCTTAGGATTCTGTGTCTCTCTCTCCCTCTGTACTACTCCAAAAAAGAAATGAGCAAGAACAATTGCTTTAAGAAAATGAAAAATAGGAGAGAGTTTTCTGTGATTGCATGGACAGTGGGGATTCCAGTGGCTGGTATGTTGAAGAAAAATGTAGGTGGGTGATATTAAAACACCTATTATTATACAAAAGTATTTTTGAAGGGTCATACATTTTCTGAAGTGCACAACTAAGTTTTTATTGCTAATATAGACTTCTCACAATGTATGGCATTATAATAGGTGCTCAATAAATATCCACTGAATAAGTGATTCAAATTTTAATGCTCTATAGGAAATCCTTGGTTACATGTTTTAACAGTCAATTTCTAAAAACACACAGGTTAATATTTTTACTTAATAGGAGGTAAAAATTTTTAATTAAGAAGAGAAAAATACTTTATAAAATATAATATTAAAACAAATAATCAAATGTAATTACCATAACACACTTACTGAATGCCAGAAAAGCCCCTTGGTAAAAATACTACCAATTCCAGCAACCTGTTAATATGAGGTTAACCATTCTGTCTGTCATTACAAAATAATAATATTTTGCCATGTAGGCAAAAAAGGAACTAGCCACCAGGCAGTATAAAAGAGGTACAAATTGACTGTAAATTAAGATGTTCTTGAGTCCTGGGTTATAAGAAGAATTGCAAATGTTCTAACATGCTAGATTATTTCTACTGCCAAGTTCCTATTAGCTTATTAAATGTATTCTATACATATCTTTTTAGAAATGTTTGCCTTACAGTCTGTAAATATCTTGACATATAACAGAATTTACATTCATTTTAATTTTTATCTTTTCATTTTGAAATACTTGTTTTATTAACTATAAAGAACAAACTGATAATTACGAGAGGGGAAGTGGGAGGGAGGATGGGTGAAATAAGTGAAGGG
Organism: Procyon lotor; assembly: GCA_028646535.1. Taxonomy (NCBI): domain Eukaryota; kingdom Metazoa; phylum Chordata; class Mammalia; order Carnivora; family Procyonidae; genus Procyon; species Procyon lotor. Next base: position 92,958,904 of record CM053607.1, on the reverse strand, counting down.
GATTAAGGAAAGCACTTGTGATGAGCACTGGGTGATGTATGGAAGTGCTCAATCACTAAAGTGTACAACTGAAACTAATGTTACACTGAATGTCAACTAAATGGTATTTAAATAAAAATCTAAAAAAAAAAACCCTAAATAGATGAAGCATAAAAAAAAAATAAAGTAGGGGCGCCTGGGTGATTAAGCCTCTGCCTTCGGCTCAGGTCATGATCTCAGGGTCCTGGGATGGAGCCCCGCCCGCATCGACCTCTCTGCTCAGCAGGGAGCCTGCTTCCCCCAGTCTTTCTGCCTGCCTCTCTGCCTACTTGTGATCTCTCTGTCAAATAAATAAAATCTTTAAAAAAAAATAAAATAAAAAATAAAGTAAAAAATTAAATTAAATTAATGTTTTATATAAGCAGCAAAAGAAAATCTTAACCAAAAATTCTGGTGCGAAAGTACCTGAAGATTATTATACTGGCCCACCATTATTAGTAGAGAATGCACTTTTTTAAAAAAGATTTTTATTTATTTATTTGACAGAGGAGAGAGATCACAAGCAAGCAGAGAGGCAGGCAGAGAGAGAGGGGGAAGCAGGCTCCCTGCTGGGCAGAGAGCCTGATGCGGGGCTCGATCCCAGGACCCTGAGATCATGACCTGAGCCGAAGGTGGAGGCTGCATGCACTTTTTTAAAAAAGATTTTATTTTTAAATAATCTCTAAGTCCAACGTGGGGCTCAAACTTACAACACCAAGATCAAGAGTCACACATTCTATTGACTGAACCAGTCAGACACTACCCCTAGAGCATGCACTTTTAAATCATTTCAAGAAGTGGAAATGACATTTATAGTAATCCATCCATGCTCCTTTCCTCAAGAGTAACATTTTTTGGATGACTGGTGGCGCTGTTAGGTGGTATCAAAACAGTTAAATGTCCTATGTAAAAATTTAACTATAACATTGGCCTAATTCAAATTACCTTTCTAAGCAATCTTTTTTATATTTGGCTTTTATGCCAGACACATGCAAAACACAATTAAAGTATCAAAGTATTAGTTTGTCTACCATGTTGTATTTTAGTTATATTTTGGACATTTACAAGTTTTTTTTAAATGAAAATGTCTTAAAATAAGTAAATGAAAATGTCTTTATTTCTTCAAGACAGACTTTAGACCTATGCAAAAATTTTTTAAATTCCAGAAGTAAAAATGTTCATTTCAAAGTAATTAAAGTGTAATAAATACCTTATGTACTTTCTTAGAGGTAAACTGTTCTTGATTTTAGCAGATTTTTGACTGCTCAAGTACAGAAATGTGTAGCCTATTAGCTATCCCATGGATATGTGATGTTGAAACTCAATAAAAATGGAGGAAAAAATTTTTCCCATTATCTGTTATTCTTTTCCATTTCTACTTTTACAAACCAATTTCTGGCTGTCACTTATTTCATTTCTTAATCAGCCTTAAACCAATACCATTATATTTTTTAATGCTATCTCATAAACCATACTATTTAAAATGTAACCTGATCTCACCAAACAAAAAATAAAACACAAAAACAAAAATAAAATGTAACCTGAATTTAAACAGAACAGGCTTTCTCAAACTGTGTTTGTTCCTTGGGGGAAAAAACAGAAGCAAGAAGAGTCTATAATAGTCAAATTAAGTTAAAAGACTCCAAGAAATCACATAGGAATAAACCCTAAGTTCTATTTTATATTTCCCAAACTTGTGGTATTTGAACATGCAATCTGTTTTAATGTTTGAGAAAATACACACAAATATGTGTATATATTCCAGATATGAAGCAAATTCAAGTGATGCTACAACCAATTGCTTACACAGAAACAATCATGAAAGGAATCAGACTTCCTCTAACGTAATACCAGATGAGCTGTAAGTGCCCCTTGCCCCTTTCCTTTACATTCTGTATAAGGAGAGAAGGAATGGGTCAGGAGCTATTAAGTAAAATTTATCTCAACACTGGTTTTCCAGCTCACAGCATGGTAAGCTTACTTCATTTGCTTACCATAATTTCAAGAAATCAAAGTAAAAAAAATGCTATACTGAAAAGTATATCACATACAGTAATACCATGCTGAAGTTTATCACATGGATAGTATGGATCAAATTCTGACACACAAACCTTTTTTCTTTTTGGGTAAAATGTCTGTTCTAAGCAGCCCGTGTTTCTCCCAAAACCAGCCGTAAAAAGGTAACTGATTACATTAGTTCTCAAAACTTCAGAAACAACATAAAAAGCAATTTTTAAAAGATTATGGCTAATAGTAAATGAGATTCTTTCATCAACAGTACTATTTGTTGCAGTGAGAAAAGACTGATTTTTCTGAAGGATCCCAACCCTCACAATACTCTATTTTACATCCCCCCCACATCCCCCATACACATAAACATATAGACATACCTATTATAAAACCTATTGATCTTATATATAAAAAAGGCTCCATAAATGTTGGGAAAAGCTATAGCTGAAGAAACAAATGGCCTATGTCAAATACAAAACTGGCATGTGTTAAGACCTTAAATTATAGAAAAACAGATTTCAGTTAAATATCTTTAAATTATAACAAGAGAACCAATGAAAACACAGCTTTAATAGATAACTGAGAAATATGGTGAATATACCTTTTGCTTCAGTATGACTCTAAAATATGGCCATAGCAAGACTTAGGTATATAAATTCCTTTCACAAACAGCCTGATTGCAAAAACCCAAACACATTTTAGATGTATCTTAACCTCATTTTTTTCTTAAACTGTGCTCTGCACACCCAGGAGGACCAGTAGCTCTATAAAAGCATATTCTTAAGTTTTACGTTTAATGGTAATTTCAACTATTAAAAGTTCAGTGACAATAAAAAGATCACTAGATATCCTAGCTCGCTTAAGTAATGGAATGGAACACTAAATTATCTCAGTGCCTGGAGTTGCAATATGTTCGTTCCACTGGCACCATGTAGGAACTGACAGCCTAAAGTGAAAGTACTAAGTAGTATTCAGACCAGTCCAGAAGCATTCTCAGGAGTCCTTAGGTTTTCATAGTTGAGAAACAGTGCTCTTAACTTTGTAAGTAGGCTTTTAGCTAGAAATGAAACTAAAAACCCTTTGAAAAGTCTAACTTCTATAATATATCTAACTTTAATGACTTTATTAACACACCCCTTTAAAAAAAAACCCCAGGACCTCTTTATAAAAAAGTATCAAATTTATTTTCGTATCTAGTTTCATTTTTAAATTAAAGCTGGTGGACAACTTTTTGGAATTGAAAATTCATTATCAGAGGTGAGGAAATCATTAATAAGCTATTATATACTGATAGCAAATAAATTAGACACGCATTTATAAAAGCCATGTTTAATAGTAAAAAGTTCCAGTTATACTACTTAGCTGAAGGAAATATCCTTTAGCTCTTTATTTCTAATTTTAACACTCTCATTTTGACACAGTTTGCCTTTTTCACCCAATTACTAGTATGATGAACAAAATTTTTCCAAATGTTAAACCTTTACCACTTACACAACAGGACTTAACTATTACTTTTTAAGAATTCCTTTAAAGAAGTCTGAAATTTTAAATGTCACCATGAACCTGCTTGATCAGAAAGTATAGAGTATCACTATTAGATAAATTAAAATGAAGACTGGAATAAAAACACAAAAGTGGTATCTATATAATGAACAAAATTATGTGGTAAGACATTTTAACTACTTCCCATTTCTACATAGCACAATAAAGCATAAACTGGTTCCAAGGTAACACAAGGTTTGGCATTTTTACTGCAAGCTTTAAATTATAGTGTTATTCTACTCAACAAGGCATCTCTAAGAAAATGGCAGGTTCATAAGTACAAAACTGTTCTATCTGGTAGGTGGTATTCTACATTGCCAATAAGAGAATTCTTTATAAAATGAGATTTTAAAAAATGCAGAATGTCTGATAATTATCTCGAAGTTTACAAAGAGAAAAATGCAAAACATGGTCATTGGTTAGTACGTGGCTTTGAGAAAGCCAGAAATGATTCTATTTCAAGAAATAAGTGATAATAATAAAAGATGTAAATAATATACTATATACCTTTTTAAGCCAAAGCACACTTTTCACCTCAGGATAGTTTTGATTTTTACATTCTCAATTCCCTTCGTCCAGAATAGGACCCCATTCTAAGCCATTATTTGAACAGAGTTCATAATGTATAGTTATTTTTCTCCACAGGCTGTTTTCATTTCAGAACATAAGCTGCAAAGTGGCAAATGACTAAATCAATTATAAAGAATTTATAGCATACTAAATGCCAGTTTACAGTAACTGTCAACAGACTTCCACACCAAAATCTAAAAGTTGCTGCAGTAGAGGACACAACTAACATGATTCTTACAGGTGCTCTGACTTTGTTTACAACAAATTAATGCCTAAAAACCAGAAAAGAAACCTTAATGGGTCCTTTCAACACTGCATAATTTTCCAGATGATGTTCCTCTGGTTATATAGCCTGTTCATTCATTCCATCAATCCTTTTTTAGTCGTTTAGCTTTTGCAATATTTTCTTGACGTTTTTGCTTCTTCTTTTGTTCCTTTTCCCTGGCCTCAATCATCTTGGCCAATTTCCAGGACAGTACCGCACTTGCTAGAAACAATGGAGTAAGGGCCAGGATAACTGTTGTAAGGAAGCCATATGGGTCCTTTGCAGCCCATTCCACAACATATTCAGCCCAAGCCTTTATATCAAACATCTTTGTAGCCGTCTTTGGAGAAGAGGAGAGGGGCAACAAGAGAAAAGACTGTGATTAATCAAATTTTGAAAGAGTTACATCATACAATCAGTTAACTCAGAAATCTGTTATCACTCTTTAGCTTTTTGTTTTTAAAAAGCATCAATTAGTATTATTTTAATATGGACTATTACCTCCAGTGAAGAAGAAATAAACTAGGATAACACTTAAAATATTTAAGGTATAGAAGATAAAAGTAAAAACCCATCTGGAATCTGGCACAGGGACTACATTCTTTGCAGTCAAGACGAATTTTATTTAGCGCAGACTTTTATAAGAACCTTGAGTCTTAAGCACTCATTCCAGGAAACAGCGGAATCCTGTTAATTTTTTGACACAGCCTTAGTATTAAGTACTAATTAACAAAAGTATGATTCATCAAATTTGGTGTGTGAAAAGAACAAGCCACAGAGTACATGAAATGCTTGGAGAAAGGAAGGTAATGGAGGGCTGTTTCCAGGAATGAAAAGGACAGGGTATGGGAAGCAGAGAAATATCCACATTCATATGCAAAAAGATAAAAGCAAAAAAATGACATGCTATTTTATGCCCTCTTTCAGTTCTGAAGACTCCTACTTAAGGACATAATTTAATAATTGAGAAAATTACCCATAACAGGTGCCATGCATTTTGTTCCACTTTGAGTTGGTATAGGAGGGCAATCTGGTAAGTAAGGATGGTGTGGATCTGAGTGACATTTTCTATTTTGCCCCAGAAGCTTTGCAAACTTTTGCTTTGGGTAGACCTCTATTCAAAGGTAAAAATTAAGAATACTTGGGTAGGAATGGGTGTACATACATCCACAATTTCACCTGGGATTTAAAGTCATCTACCTTAGCTTGAGTACTTCTTTCCAACTTTGTCCTGGGATTATTAAAGGGCCAATTACAAGTTCAGATGACCCTTGCTTGTTTGTCTTCTTCTTTATTAATATCTATTTCTTCCTAATTTGAAGAAGAAAATCATTACTAAATTGCGAAGGCCCTCTAAGAAAACACTACTGGAGTAATTACAAGTATTTTACTAAATTATTTAAAAAATAAAACTACGAAGCTCACGGACATATAAAAAGACAAATTAGTTCATCCATTCCTTGGTTTTGAACTTTTTATACTAAAAATGCCACTACTTTATAAGGTTAGGTACATAATTAAAAATCCAACATCTCACTTTATTCTTTAAAGGTTTTTTGGTCTCCCTATTATACAGTTCATGTTCTTTACAGAAAACCAAAGCAAAATATAAATCACTCAATCTCATCACCTCAAGGAAATTACTACTGGCTTTAATATTCACCGGTATCTTCCGATTTTCAACAGAAAACACTAAAGTGCCGCTAGTATATTATTAAATAGTCTAGTCTCTGGCCCCTGCCCTTGAATTCTTAGGCCCACACAGAGATCCCATCTGTTCCTTCAAGCTTTTTCAACACAGTAATGAATTAACTAAGGCAAAATGCAAAAAAAGAATAACGCGGAAGCGAAGGACCTGGTTTGTGGCTAGATTTAAACCGTTAACACAAAAAAGTTACTGTCCACAGGCCACAGAGCTCCCGTGCGCTTCAATTTCAGACCCAAACGCACGTGCCTCCACTCTTAGAGGAATCAAGATCGCTCTTCTTCTTCCGTAAGGGGTCGACCAGGCTTGATCTCCAAACCAGACCTGCACGGCTCCTGAAGCTGCAGCGGATGGTACTTCACCGCGATCCGCACGTCCCGGTCATCCCTGTCGTCGCCCTGGCTCATTCCAGTCTTCCTATCCCATCCGGCCGCCCGCCCCAAGGGGCCACGTTAAGGCACCCTTCGGCCTCGGCGGGCAATAGCCCGGGGGCGGGGCTCGGAGAGCGGGCGGTTCTCGGGAATCCGGCCTTGGTCCCGCCACTGCTCAGTCCGCCGGCGCCGTGGCCACCTCCCCTGGGAACGCGGGCAAAAGAGGTCGCCAGCAGCCCACCCTACCTCACGGCCGGGGCTCAGACCCCTACTCCCAACTCACCTCTAGGCCGGAAGCAGGAAGGCGGAAGCCGCGGCTTTCCCGTCCCGCCCACAGGCCGGCCCCAGCCCCGAGTGGGCCTGAGGAAGTCGAGGGGCCAGTTTCCGGCTGCGCCATTGCTGTGTGGGTCCCGGGACTTGGACTTCGAGGACTCGCGGGGGCGGGGAGGGCGGCGCCCGGCTTCCCGGGGAGCGGCAGGTGAGGCCGCGCCGGGTTTGCGGCGGCTCCCCGGCTGGCCTCTGGCGGGGAGCCCGAGAGCAGCTGCCTCCTGCCGGACCAAGGGGCCAGCGTGGGAGGCGCGGGTGGACTCAGGTCTCCAAGAGCCGGTCCGGAACCTTGCGGGTCCTCTGCCTTTGCCCCCGATGTCAGCCAGGAGACAGCCCCCTGCCCTACTGGAGCCAGACCGTTGATGGCGGGCCCCGGTGGGTGATGTGTGTATCCCCTGGAAACAGACTAAAGAGCGGCGGCAAGAAACCACAAACCGCCCGAAGTCAAGGTGAGGGTCCCACAGAGACTGTTGAAGGATTCTGGCGAGTTCCTCCTCCTCGTTCACACTCCACCCCTTGCCCCTCTCATCTTCTGGTTGGACAATAGTTAAAGCCTCTCGTATTGCAGACAATGAAGCAGCTGGACCATGGTGGCTCCACTGAACCTTATTACTAAGGGAAAATGCAACCATGCTGTGTGAAGAGGGGGTTTTTGTTGTTTGTTTTTAGTTTGAGAACCTAACTCATTTCACACACACGCACCCCCACACAAAATGAACCATACTTGCCCAAAGTAAACTCGATAAATCAACTGTCTGGGCATAGAGTTCCCACAGAGATACTTGTTCTTTCAATACACAAATAAAGGGATGCAAAAGTCAACAAGCAGAAAGAGCGAGTTTACTATTCTCTTCTAATCTACAGGAACTGAAAGATTAACTCTGGTTTGGTTGGTGACCAAATTTTGTGATTGCTTGCACTGAACTGCTCTGTTTGACTACCGCTGAGAATGTCGCAAGACCTCTTCACTTTTGTGTGCCAAATAAAGCAGGTTTTTATTCTTGAGAGACTATAGAATGTTCTCTTTGAGGAGCAAGCTGTGACATGCATAACTAGTTTAGATATAACAACAGTAACTATTATTTACCAGGGAACAGGCTTTTGGCAGATAATCTAGTGATCTAAAATACTGTTCGTTGGGCATATGTTAATGTTTGTATGTTGTATTAGCAGCAGTTGTTTTCTTACTCATTCTTGTTTGAAAACTTGGATGATGGTTTCAAAGCTTTTGCTGCTTGGACCTAGCCTGTACCTGTAGTAGCCAGAAAAAGCAGACTCCGTCACTGGATTGTGTATACTGAAAACTTGACTTGCTAGAGGTAACTATGTGATCTCTAAAAACTGATTCAAATAGTAATTCCAGGAGGGGGTCAGGATGTATTTGAACATCCTTCACTCCAGAGGCCAAGGTTTGTGTGTTTTTTTTAATCATGTATACACAATATACCCAAATACTGTCTTCTCAGTAGTTTGTTCTGCTGCTTCCCTTGTTAAATGCATTGGAGTCTTGGGCTCCAAGAAAGGGTGCATAAGGAAGGAGCCTCTCTAGCTCTTTGGCTGTAGTCTAGACCCTGCCTTCACAGCCTAATACTACTGACCTAGTTTTCAGTTCCAGGACAGGATGCAAGCCCAGGAACACTACGGGTTGCCACAGCTAAGCCCCTTAATGCAGCCTGCATTGCCTTCATGAAAGATGGTATCAGTATTGTGGTATGGTATCAATTCTGGTATCAATACTGATGGTATGCAGTACTGTGCACTGTTTTCTGTAGTGAGGAATCTTAGCTTGAGAGTTGAGTTTCACAGGCCTTGTCTCTGCTGATCTGTCTGTATACACTCTAAGTCACTCTGAGCCTGTTTCCTCTTCTTTATGTGGAACATACACTAGGTCATCTCTGGTGTTGTTTCAGCTTTAAAATTATGTCAGTTGGACTGGGCTTGGCCGTTTCTCTTACTTATGCTTCGTAAGTGGCAGCAGAACAAGGAATATAGGGGAAACAGCCAATTTTCTTAAGGTCTTATTCTTTATTTGAAAAGATCCTTAATTGGATTTTTATTCTTTCACAAATGTCTTTAAGAATGCCAACTTAGGAAAAAAAAAAAAAAACAATGCCAACTTAGAATAACAAGGAAATAAGCAATGCTTGTATTTATTTTTAAGAAATCTTACTCATATAACTTTAACCAAATTAACAAAGCCTTACAATATTAAGGAGGGTTTGTCTTTGCGTAATTCCTGTGTAGGCTATCACACCTCCCGCCCCCTTTGCACTACGTATCTTGAAAAAGAGAATATTACAAAAATTTAACTGTTTTGTTTGTTAAGAAGGTAAGCCCTACTCTGTCATTTGTTTAAAAAGTCTTTTTCTTTGATGGTACAAAGTTGCATTTCCTCTTGACTTATGTCAAAATTGTGAATGAAAAAAAAATCATGAATGGGTAAAACCTGAATAAGATTCTATTATAAAAACCTCAACTTGACTAAAGATCTTGAGAACTTTCTTACCTGCTAAACATTTGTGTTTATTTCTCTGCTGTAACAGTTCACCAATTTGACTTAATTTGATGAAATTGGTTTCTTCCCTAAATTTTATTGTTAGTTTTTTCCTTTCATTGAAACATAATGAAAATAAATTTCTTTTTTTTAAGAGTTTATTTATTTGAAAAAAAAAAGTTTATTTGAGAGAGAGAGTGCACAAGGGGAGAGGGAGAGGGATAAGCATCCTCCTCGCTGAGCAAGGAGCCAGATGTGAGGCTCTATCCCAGCACCCCAAGATCTGAGCTGAAATCAGAGAGTTAACTGATTGAGCCACCAGGTGCCCTGAAAATACATTTCTTAAAGGGCACAGTTAATTGATTTAAAAAGTAATAATCAGGTCCTAGTGGTATTTGCAAGATCATATTGGAGAAGAATAATGTCTTAAGAGCTATTTATTAAGTATTTACTATATACCAGGTACTGGGCTAGATGCTTCAGATCTATTATTACTAATCGTAAGACTTAACAACCCCAAATGATATGTTCTTATACCCATTTTACAGATAAGGAATCAGAGACTTGAAAAGGAGTAGAGCAGGATTCTAAACACATCTGGCCAAAATCCCTGCTCTTCCTTAATATCCAAAGACTTATCAAAAAAAGTTGATTTCATGAAATGAAAGTATATTTTTTTATTCTGTAATTGTTAATTAACTGATTATCACAACCAAAATTTTTCCATACTTTAGAATTTCTTATTGCCCAGGTGGTGGCAGCATGTCTCAAAGAGCTAGTGTTGTGCAGAAGGTTCTCTCCAACTTTGCCAGTTGATTTGCTTCTTCATCTCACATACGTGATCTCTGTCAACTAACTCCTCTGTTAGGCTTTTACTACTATTAGACCAAGCCGTCATTAACTGTGTCTCCCATCCTCCCATCACCCTCAGCTTCCGTATGCGTCCTACTCTGCCAGTTTGCTTTCAGTCTGTTTTACTTAGAAAGAACCACAAAATTGCTGTTTTTTAGAATATTCATGTAGACCTATCCAGTAACACAAAGATTTTTTTCAAATATTATTATTTCTCACACATCGTTAAATGTAATTTGGAAGAAACATATACTAAAACAATGAGCTAATGTTATAAGATACTTATTTAAATTAGAAGACATGCTTCTTAAACTTATGGAATATACCAATTAAGGAGGTAATGAAAAGCTTTTAAAAGAATTAGTCTTCAAATTAAGAACAAGAACAGTCAGAAGGGAGCAGTGCAAGGTTAAACAATTCAGAAGGAATGCATATATAGCAGAATAACTAGTTAAACCTACTTCAGCCAAAAATTGCTTGGAACATTATTCTCATCTTTGCAGGGCAGATATTACCTCCTCATAAAAACCCTCTCTACCCCTTATCACTTAAATATTTTTCATAGCACTCCAATCTGACAACTTGTTTACCAGTTTGTTGTCTGTTTTTCCTGCTAGAAGGTAAGCAGTATGTGATCCTTTACCTCAGTACCTAAGAATATTGTTTTGAATAATTGATTCCAAGATAGAGCATTGCTCCCACAAATAAAACTGTTAGTTTTACTCTAATTTGTAGTTTGAATAAAGCATGAAGTAACCTAAATCCTGGGAAGTTGTGAAGTTTGTATTAAAGTACCAAACAGTTGTAGTATGTTTTCATACTACATACTGTATGTATTAGTAATAATGGATGCCCCAGTTAGAGGTCTAAGTATGAGTAGGTAAGGTGTTTGAGAAAGGTAAAGTAATTGTGATTATCTCATTAATGAAGGAACACTAGTTGCTTAATAATTTCCAAGTATGTAACAAGGAACATAGACTATTGGTGCTAAGATTTATGATAAGAACAAACTGGAATAGGTATCTATATAGAGGTCTTTGAAAATAGGGCAAAACAGTATATGCAGACTAGATGCTCTCTGTAGATATTTTCCGGTTTCATTATTCCCAATGCAGATTGCAGGAGAAATACTTAGATTGAACAGCAGATACGGCTCTTGTTGATTATTCCTTGCTGCCCAGGGCTTCTTGCATACATTTAGAAACATTCAGTGTGTTTGGCTACATATTGCTGCTTTGCATAATTTATAGAATTTTTTCACAAAATGCTGAAAATTAGGTATTTCTGCTTTTTTAACACTGTTTACAATTCTTTATCTTCAGAAGGTACTATACATGAACATGCAGCCAACTAATTCCCTGTGGATAGAAGGCATCATTTTGGAAGGGTAGAATTTCCAGTAAATCCTGTGAAGCCTTGGGTTGTAGTCAGTGCTGTTGAAGTTGTGAGATATTAAACTTCCTGTTGAATCTGGAAATTCAAATTTTAGGCCTGCCCCTAAATGATGAAATTGTATTAACCATGTCAAGTTACTTTTGTTATCTGTACTGGAGTCTCCTAGCCATTAAATAAGAATTGTTATTCCAATTAGGAAAACTAATCCATGTCTAAGAATCCTTCAGTGTAAAAATCATGTGTATTGCAAAAGTACCCCCTAGCAATATCACTATCACTGGGTAGAATTTTAGTTTGATACCTTCACCAACAAGCTGTTCAAAGTAACCATATAAAATATTTTAACCATATTTGTTCAATGATACTGTCAGGGACATTGTTCTCCATATCATAGAGTACCCTTCATATAAAGTCCCATGTAAGATATGTTAGAATGTGATTCTAAAAAACTTTTGGAAACCACTTTTTGATAGAGTTTTGGCTCTTTTTGATTTGACTGTCAGGATGCTCAGGAACCAAATTTCAAGTTCATATTTAACAGGATAGTTTAACAACTATCCTGACCTGTGTTCTTGAATTTCTTTTTAAACACATTTTTCCTAGGACAGGTATTGTCTATCTGTAATTATCACATATGTTAAGGTAGTAAGATGAGTCCTTGGTGAAATAAGGAACAGTTTGCTTGTCTGTTGATCAAGTGTTTGAAACTCACACTTAACAGAGACTTTTGATATGTAACAAGTAGTTATTTACTAGTAAAATTCTTTCACTGATTCTAATTTTTATGTCTACTTTAAAATCTTGTATTATAACTGTATCATTTAAAACTGGGGAACATAGGAAATCATTGTGTGGAATTGCATCCCAAAGTCTAATGTGAAAAGCTAGTTTGTGCCTTTAATAGCCCATGGAGTATAATGTGTATACTTGGAAACTAGTTTGAAAAATAAACAAAATTTACTTGTGCCAGGCTATAAATATATATGGTTTATGTTCCCTAAACCATCACTTAGAGACATATCCTACTCCAAATTCATAAATTGCTCTTGCTGAGTTTACAGTTTATGTTTTTAGGCTTTAAGTCAGGAAGTGAAACAGTCTGAAATCTAAAATCTTATTCAGATTCACATATGTAGTCTTGAAGTAATAAATAGTAGTGATGCATATGTTGAGTTTCTAGAGGCTTTGAATTTGAAGTTCTACTTAACTTTTAGATTTGACCTTGATCAAATTTTTTGTTCTTTATAATAAGCAGATAATAGTAATACCTCCTGCTATACAGAAAATTGGACCAATATTCTCTTGAGATTGTTTTCATCTCTAGGTTTTAATATACTCTTGCAGGGCTGTACTGTACACTGGTATTAATAGTGAATGTAGGTGTGTAAGAGTCTGATTTAATCTCTAGTTCTAGGTTCATAGTTGATTTCATGATGTGGAGCAAAAAAATCATCTACTATTTCTGTCCCGAGTTCCCATGTCCATAAAATAGAATTAAGACTACCTGTTTTTTGCAACACACTAGTCAATGAATAATTGTATGGTCTTCTTTTTATAAAAGGTTATATTTTATAGAATTCATCTGTAAATTGATTTTACACAGATTCCCAGGGAATTATAAATAGTGGTTATGTTCTTCATTTAGCCTGTAAATGCCTATTTGATACACAGTATAAGTGGAAAGAATGCCTTTGCATAAAAATGGTAGAGTATAATTTTCAAAACTATTAATAAAGTAGTAAAAGTTAGATGAATTTTTGATAGCTTTGTGCCACAGTAAGATCTTATACTGAGTGATGGAAAATGAATTTATCTGAATCCATTTCCCCCCCAGATCTTTACATCTAGATGGCATGAATGATTTGTCAGCACTTTCTGACCATCTTACTCTATATGCAGGATAATACATCTTAACCGTATATGCAGTGCAGGAATCACTGTTTGTTGCAGCTGTTTTCAAGTCTGCTAATACCATAGGAAACTAAAGCTACATATGGGTCTATAAATTATTCATGTGTGTATGCAATGCATATGGAATATATTCGTGTACATTAATCTGTGATATACCCCTTTTCCCCACTTTATTGTCCGTAGAATGAAGTACGAACTCTTTAGAGGAGCCTAGTGATTCTTACCAATCTGATCCAGCCTGCCATATAAATCTTCCACCATGATAGAGAACCATTTATTTCAGTCCTCTACAGCTCTAAGAGATGCCATCTTAGTGTTGTGGTTGCAGTATAGGCTCTGGAACCAGACTACCTAATTTTTTTTTTTTTAATTAATTTTTATTAACATATAATGTATTATTTGCCCCAGGGTACATGTTTGTGAATCTTCGGGCTTACACATTTCACAGCACTTAATAGCACATACCCTCCCCATTGTCCACAACCCAGCCACCCTATCCCTACCCCACCACCCCCCCGGCCACCCTTAGTTCATTTCTTGACAGACTACCTAATTTGAATCCAGCTCTCCCTCTTGCTAGGATGATGAGACTACTGTGAGGATGCACCTCACAGACCCCCACTACAAGGAGCTTAATTAATTGACCAACGACCCCAGCTGCTGTGCTCTGAAATCCATCACTATGTTTGTGCCAAGACTTTGTTTCTTTTGCAGCTCACTGAGCATGGCAGAGACTAAGGCCTGTTTTTGGCAGACACAAGACTTCCCTGATGGCCTGCAGGGATTCAAGGACTGCTCTGTTGCCTTGCCAAGCCTTACTTAGGCTATATGGCCATCTAGAACACTTCCACCCAACCTATCCTTCCTTCTTTCTTTTGCTTAGGGTCAGACTTGCATCATTGTGTGACAGTTCACCCAGTCCTCCTGGCTCCCTCCCTATTTCTTCTCACAGATAGTTCCCTAATAGAAAATTTTATACCTTTAATTCCATCTTGGCTTCTGGGATGGTAAAATTGAGATTTAGAAATGGTTCATTTCTTGGCCAAAGAGGCCACCATGATTGGTAGGTGGGGCACTCATTGCCCCTGGCATAAGCCTGCAGATTAATTATTAAAGATTTCACCAGTGTTGGCCCGGGACAATGTCCCAGTGAAGGGGAACTGTGGGAGATATACAGGCATTTGAAAAATATGGGAAGAATAACATCTACAAAGAGAATAGAGTTGGCTGATTACTGTTAAGTTGTATTGAAGTACTGTAGAAGGAAAACAGAAATAGCTGTTAGCAAGCTGTGAATAGCTCAGTGTTAGAGCTGGAGACCTCCTATGGTAGCCTTTATCACCTAGAAGGTCAGAGTCAGTTGAACTACACGCTGAAGAGCTAGCCAATGTTGACATCACAGGGCTCCACAGATATTTGAGCTTTGAATGTTTAGCTAACCTGGCTCTGTTAATGTGAAGGTGGGGAAATCTAGGGTCCTAAATATAGGATGGACTCTTTTTTTTAAGATTGGTTTAGTTATTAGAGAGAGAGAGAGAGAGACAGAGCACGAGCAGGGAAGGACAGAAGAAGAGGAAGAGGGAGAGAAGCAGACGTCCCCGCTGAGCCCAACACCAGGGCTCCATCCTACAACCCTGAGCTCATGACCTGAGCTGAAATCAAGAGTTGGATACTCAACTGATGAGCCACCCAGGCACCCCAAGGGATAGGATCGTCTTGATGGACAATCCTGCTCCTCCCTCTGGACCCTCAGGGCTTGCAAAGGTAGCCCTTCTTTAGTAAAAACTAGCATGTTTGTTCTGAAGATACTGCATATGCCTCTTGCCCACAAGGCAGTAGCCCTCCTCCTCTACCCACTTTGTCCTATACTAGTTGTCAAGCGAATAACTAAGCAATAACCAAGACAATAACTGGGTTAAATCTCAGCAAAGTGAAAAATGTTTGAGTTGCACTGGCAGACTGTGGAGGAAGAAATAAAGAGGCCGAGCAGCTGGGCATGCTAGAATGGATACCTTGCATAAGGCCAGACGATCCATTGGAGGGTTGTACTCCATGAGCCTAGAATCTACACCATTCACCCAAGGCCATCAGGAGAGCTCTGGTGAGAGAAACTTCAGCATCACTTAGTTGTTTGGTCGTAGCTGTCCTCTGCAAGCCTGGGAGGTAAGAGGAGCAGCCATAGAGCTGGCTCCTTAACATCCATGGCAATAATAGAGCTCTGAAATAAGGGAAGCCAGGTGGTGTTGCTTAACAGCCAGAAGCTAGAAGGCCACAATTATCATAATAACTGGTAGGGTCATTCTTGCATCCAAAAGAGCTTGAGCCACAAGGAGTTCTAGAGTCAGCTAAGAGTGCACAGTCTGCCTATGGGCAAAATAGATGGGCAGTCCATGAGGGTGCTGATTAACATCTATTACCCTGAAAAAGCAAGAATGGAGGAGCAGAAGGCTGATAGCAGTAACAAGGCAGGATCTCTTGCTTAGTTTCCAGACCTAAAACAGTTTCCAGGTCTAGAACTGAGTATGTGGATGAGTCCCAAGGAAGGAGAACCCTACCACAAAACAGAAAGTACATAGACACATGACATTTCTTTATAAGGGCTTTGTGACCATCTCTCTAAGTGACTCCACTAGGGAAAGGGTAATAATATTTTGAGGACTGTTGGCCGTAGGGTTTGAGTTAATTTTGGTATCTGGAAATTTTAAGCAACACTACAGCCTTCCTGTTAAATTGGGCTTCTACCAGACCAGGTGTTCTGGCTCAAGTTAGTCTCACAGTGACCCCAAATGTGTAATTAGAATTTATTTATGTGGCAGTTGGAGTAACTGCCACAGTGGGTCCCTGGTCTGTGGAATAGGGGTTACATTGGGGATTGCCAAATGGAACCTTGTGAAACTGCCCCCCCCAAGACAGTAAATCGGCATAATACTGTATTTTGGGGGGAATAATGAAGATTAGTGCCACTATTTATGACCTAAAGGATACAGGGGTGCTGGTCCTATTTTTGTTTCTTTAATATACCAGTCCAGCTCCTAAATAAACTGGATGGATCCTGCAGAGGTACTATGGACTACTGCTGACTTAACCAAATAATAAGTCTTAGTACAGCTGTTGTTCTATGCTGCCCTCATTGCTAGAACAGATTAGGAAGGCCTCAGATATCTGGTGTGTCACTAATTTGGCATTGTGGTTTTTTTCCATCCCAGTTAGAAAAAAGAATGAGAAACAAACACTTCACCTTCACAAAGAACGGTCAACACTATTCATTTAGATGGAGATTTTCCTCGGGACTATGTTAACTTTCCCATCTTCAGCCATAACCTAAAGATTATGGACCACCTGGATACCCCTCATGACACCACACTGGTCCATTTTGTTGACAGCATCATGTGGTTGAACAGATGAACAGGAGGTGACTACTATGCTGAAGACCTTGGTGAGATACATGTACCCCAGAGGATGGGAGATAAAACACTAAGAAACTGAGAGGCCAGTCTCTTGAGTAAAGTTTGGAGATCTAATTGTCAGGGGAATGCAAGATATCTCCTCCAAAGTGAAAGTCAGATTGCTGCCTCCTGCAGCCCCTACCACAGAGAAGTAGAACATTTTGTTGGCTTCTTTTCCTTCTGGAGACAAGGCATTCCACAACAAGGAATAATGCTGGCTCCTATACCAAGAAACATGGAAGGCTGCCATCTTTGAGTGGGGCCCAGAGCAGGAGAGTTCTCTGGGACAGTTGGAAGCTTCAGTGCAAGCATCCCTGACAGACACTTGTGATCCAGCAGACCTTAGTGGTATCAGTGGTGGGAACAAGTGCAGTGTGGAATTTATAGCAAGTTCAGTGGAAGAATCATAGTCCAGGCGCCTGGGATTCTGGAATAAGGTCATGCCATCAGCAGCAGGTGATTGTATGGCTATTGAGAAACAGCTCTTGGCATGTCACTGAGCCCTGTAGAGACAATGTCTGGCCATGGGATAGTTAAACCTACCCTTCCTCCAAATCCCTACTGGAGTGACTGGTTTTCTAAATCCATCATTTCATCTAATTTATTATTTGTCGATATTAAAATAAAAGCAAGGGTTTTAACCTGTTCATTTATTTTTAACAGATAGACTCATGGATTCTTAGTTAACAGATTAAATCCATTACTATCATTTTATTTATTTTGATGTTGTTAATAGTTACACATTTGACCATTGGAGCCCCAGACATATTCCCTGTGTATGTCAGAAGTCTTAGATGTGTCATGTACTCAACATAATTTGAGCCCTTTCTTTCTCGTAGATATTCAGGGAGCCCTGCTTTCTTTTCATTGACAATGGAATACAGGAACCAAGATCGGAGTGCTAGGTTTGCTCACACTGCTAGTGTGTCATTGGCTGCAGTCCCTCTCAGCAGATAGACACATATACAAATAGCTGTATTTATACTTAATAGAAACTATGAGTTTATTTTGATACCTTCAGTTACCATCTCTCACTACTTTCTATTCTTTCCCTTTTCCTTGTTTGTAATTCCCTCAGTAGAAAGACTCCTGGCTGCCACTATCTTTATTGTTTTTTTTTTTTTTTATGTTCCGTTAGCCAGCATATAGTACATCATCAGTTTTTGATGTAGTGTTCAACGATTCATTAGTTGCATGTAACACCATGCTCATCACAACACATACCTTCCTTAATACCCATCACCCGGCCACCCCATCCCCTCACTCCCTTCCCTTCTGTACCCCTCAGTTGTTGCCACTATCTTTAATATATATACTCATTTGCTCAAGACTGAAATACATGGAAGGCATTTTTAGCATTGCTAATTCATAGTATTTTGGGGAAAAAAGTATAGGTTTTTAGGTGACCCGTCTGTTTTCAGCCTCCTGGTTTGATTGCCAAAAAGACATCTCTTAAGTAAGGTTAATAAATTCAAACTAAAGCCCCAAATAAGTATGTGTAGGCCAGGAGACTTGGATGGCCCACAGGGTTGTTAAAGGGCCATAGGGTTTCAATAGTCTAGGGTAGTAGATTCAAACTTCATTTCGGCTGTAACTCCAACAACAGGTGACACAGAAATGTTTATGTTGGGCAGTAGTAGCTGATCATGGCTTTATCCACCAGGTCTTAGCAATTATAATCATGCACTAAGAATTGGTACCTAAGCTGAAGGAAAGGATAGATTTCTCTCTTGATGGTACAATTAAATCTTTTTTAAAAGTGAATTGCAGTGGATTGTTCTTAAGCTTTTTCTGCCCACGCATAAAGCACAATTTTTCAGTGACATCATTTATAACCTTGTATTAACAATTACCTCCTTTAAAAAAAATCACATCCAGTTTTATGACCTACTAATATTTTAACAAGTATTTTTAGGAAATGATTGAAGGAAAAAGGTGTTATTAAATGCACTAATCTGGAGGCTAGCACTTTCTACACCAAAAGCTAATTGATTTGGGGGAGGTGATATTTTGTAGTTGGAATATAAACTAAGAGTTTAGGATTTTGAGTAAATGTGCTGTTAACATCAGACTTCGAATATGCAAGCCATTTGTGCTTTAACATCAATTTCTTTTTGCTTTTACTATTTTGTGTAGTTGTGGTAAATATCATTAAGCAACTTCAACTTTCCACCTTAGCATTGAATAATAAGAAGTCCAAACATGAGTGGGTCCTTTTGTATTGATAGTATCCTTGAGGAAGGCTTAATTTGGTTATTAAGATCAGTGTTCAGTGTTGTGCAGTACATTGGCTTTTTCCTCTAAAATGGGAGATGAAGTTGATTAGTCTCTTCAGCTTAACGTAGTCCGTATGCTAATTTGCCTGTTTTGCTTGGTATTTTACCTTTCTATTTACTGTTAACTGCCCTTCACTAAAAAGAAATTATATGTTAAATCCTTAGAGCCGTCTGTTTTTTGTGAACTTGAATAACTGGGGGAATGTTTAGGAAAAGAAAGGAGCACTTTTAATCTTTGAAAAGCACATTGACCTAACTCATAAGGCTGGAGTGAAGGTTGGAGTTATGCAAGCATTTTGTTTAAATGGCCTTAAATTAATTCATCTATGCTTAGATAATGAAAAAAATATAAATTTATTAAAAAGTACACCTATCAGCTTACTCTTGGTTCATCTCTGCCAAAGCAAGTTCAGTTGGTTTTACAAAGAAATCAATGATACATGGGGCGCCTGGGTGGCTCAGTCGTTAAGCGTCTGCCTTCGGCCCAGGTCAGATCCCAGCGTCCTGGGATCGAGCTCCGCATCAGGCTCCCTGCTCCGTGGGAAGCCTGCTTCTCCCGCTACCATTCCCTCTGCTTGTGTCCCCTCTCTCGCTGTGTTTCTCGCTGTCAAATAAATAAAATCTTTAAAAAAAAAAAAAAAAAGAAAGAAATCAATGATACGTATACCCCTAATGTTAAGATACTCTTGTAGAGATTCCTTTAAAGTAGGTTAATTTTTAAGTCAAATATCATTAAACATCTGTAGTAGGCAGCTTTTAAGATGGCTCCCAATGATACCTACTTGCTGGTATCTATACCCTTGTTTTATTCTCTCTCATTTAGTTTAGCGAGATCTAATAACATACTTCTGATTAATAGAACATGGTAAAAGTGATAGGATGTCACTTCCAAGGTTAGATTACAGAAAGATTCTGGCTTCCATTTGGCTCACCCTATCTTGCACTCTCACTCGCTCACTTTAATGGGAACCAGTTTGTCATGTTGCGAGCTACCCCCTGGAGAGGCCAGGAAATTGAGGAGGGCTTCTAGCCTACAGTCAGTGAAGAATCAAATCCTACCATACGTGTGTGCATGAGCTTGGCTGCAAGCTCTTCCGTTCTGTCAAGCCTTGATGACGACAGTCCAGCTGACATCATGTAGGCAGCCTTGTGAGAAGCCCTGAGCCCCACTGTGCCAGATTCCTGACCACAAGAAACTGCAATAAGTGTTGGTTGTTTCAGTTACTAAATGTTGGAGTCACTTGTTACTCAGCCAGAGGTAACTAATACAGTGTTCTTGAAAAAATAAATCACAAAAAGCCCTCAAGCTTTGTGTTTTCTTGGTACAGCTTTAACTAGCATTTCCAGATAAATGATTTAGCGTAGTGGATTTCAACCACTAACAGTAAAATCACCTGGGCAGGTTTTTGAAACTACAAGTGCCTGGGCTTCACCCCCAAAAATTCAATTTGAATTGGTCTGGGATGCATCTGGGCATCCGTATTTTTAAAAGTTCTCTAGGTAATTCCAGGGAGTAGATGAAGAATCACTGATTAAGCATAAATCGATTTAGTAAGCCCCCTCTGGGTTCCAGGTGTAGGAGCTATAACATTGAATGGGAAGTGGAGCTCACTTTTTGTTCATAGGTCAGAAGAGAAGATGAATGTGAACGATGACAACAATGTGGCAGATGCTCCAATAAAGCTATTTACAAGGTGATATAAACACAAAGAGAAAACACCTAACACAGCCTCATAGTCAAAAAGGTTTGACAGAGAAATGTTATTCTGAAGCTAAATGTAAAAGCTAGTCACCTAGAGTAGGAACTTGGAGGGATAAACATTGCAGGCAAAGGAGTACAAGAGTAAAGGGACAGAGTTTTTCAAGATAAGCAGGGTGGTAGTATGTTCATATTTGAGTAACAGGGCCGGAAACATCCAGAAGGGTAGTGGGAGTGTTGACGAAACACAAAATTAGGGTTATGGAAACCAGTTAGGATGATGACATGACCAGCAGTGTGGCAGAAGGGATGAAGAGGAGAGGGGAGGATTAATTTGCTAACTAGGATACATAATGTGTAAGACTGGGAAGCATGCACTGAAATGCAAAGGGAGGAGCCCATGATGACTCCTGGGTTCTGGCTTGGCAATTGTGTGGGTGGTAGACTGTAACTTTGGCAACAGATATGGGGGAAGCAAAAGCAGAAGACAGAAGGAAATGAACATTTCAGTGTTGGACCTAAGTTGAAAGCTTCAGAGGAAAACAACTGGTTGCAGTTGGCACTAGAAATGAAAACCAAATTGCCATATCATTTGCCAAAAGAGCACATCTTGGGGATGATTTTGTGTATTTGGAAATAATTGAGAACATAGGTTCTGTTCTGTCTCCATGTGTTTGGGTGCAGTTGGCTCTCACTAAAAGAGGAATGATCTTGAGAATAGCTATATTGACTTTTAAAAAGTTTTCTATTTCACTAAACCAAAGAAATCTTTAAAATTGTGCTGTATAAGCTACTTTTCACCATTTGTGTCCACTGCCTACAGTTTACTCACAACACACTCCTCTCCGTAGGTACCTTTGCCCCTCTTCCCACTGAGGTTAGGAATGTTTTGGTTTGCCCAATTATTAGAATTTTGAACTGACAACAGATTGTATTGTCTTGAAGAGGAAAGGGTTTGGATGGTGACATCCCCATATGCTCATAATGATCTGATCATTTTTTTCCAGTTTATTGAGAAGTGATTGACATATATTACTGTGTAAGTTCAAGGTACAGCAGGATGGTTTGATTTACATATTTTGTGAAATGATTACCATGATAGGTTCAGCTAACATCCATCTTCTATAGATACAATAAAAAGAAAAGAAAGAAGTTTAAAATTCTGTCCTGATGAGAACTCACAGGATTTACTCTCAACAACTTTTTTTTTTCATATAGCAGTGTTAGCTGCAGTCATCATGTTGTACATATCCCTAATACTTATTTATCTTAAAACTGGAAGTTTGTACCTTTTGACCTCCTCCCTCCACTTACCCCTCCCCCAAGCCACTGTATCTGGTAAACACAAGTCTGATCTCTTTTTTCATGTTTTTTTTCTTTTTTAGATTCCACCTACAAGTTGGAGATCATACAGTATTTGTCTTTCTCTGACTTATTTCACTTAGTGTAATGCATTCAAAGTCCATTGGCGTCACAAAAATGGTAGGAATTCCTCATTATTCCTTAATAATATTCCATTGTATGTATATACCATAACTTCTCTATCCGTCTATTCATTGACAGACATTTAGGTTGTTTCCATGTCTTGGCTATTGTAAATAACGCGGCTGTGAACATCTTTTTGAGTTAGTGTTCTCATTTCTTTTGGATGTATTCTCAGAAGTCAGATTGATGGATACTGTAGTTCTATTTTTAATTTTTTGAGGATCCTCCATATTGTTTTCCATAGTGGCTATGTCAACTAACAGTCTACCAGCAGTGTGTACAGGTTTCCTTTTTTTCACAACAACACCAGCTTTTGTTATCTCTTCATTCTCTGATGATGGCCATTCTCACAGCATGAGTTCATATCTCATTGTGGTGTTAATTTGCATTTCCTTGATGGTTAGTGATGTTGAGCATCTTTTTGTGTGTCTATTGGCCTTTTGTTTATCTTCTTCAGTGAAATGTATATTAAGGAGGCACCTGGGTGGTTCAGATGGTTAAACATCTGCCTTCAGCTCAGGTCGTGATCTCTGGATCCTGGGGTTGAGTCCCACCTTGGACTCCCAGCTCGATGGGGAGTCTGCTTCTCCCTCTCCCTCTGTCTCTCCCCCCTGGTCATGCTCACTCTCTCTCTTTCTCTCTGTCTCAAATGAATAAATAAAATCACTTAAAAAGAAAGAAATGCCTGTTCAGGTCCTTTGCCCATGTTTTAAATAGGTTATTGGATTTTTTGCTAAAGAGTTGTTTGAGTTTTTGTTTGTATTTTGGGTATTAACGCATCATCAAATAGATGGTTTGCAAATATTGTTTCCAATTCTGTAGGTTGTCTCTTTACTTTATTGATAGTTTCCTTGTGCAGAAGCTTTTTGATTTGAGGTAGTCCCGCTTGTTTATTTTTTATTTTGTTGCTTATACTTTAGGTGTCATATTCAAAAATTTATTACTAAAACCAATGTCAAGATGCTTTAGTCCTGTGTTTTCTTCTGGGAGTTTCAACTAGTTCCTAGCTGCCCCTGTACCAGGTCTCACATTTAAGTCTCTAATTCATTTTAAGTTAATGTTTGTGGTGGTGTAGGATATGGGTCCAGTTTCATTGTTTTACATGTGATCATCCAGTTTTCCCAGCACCACTTCTTGAAAAGACTATCTGTTCTTTATTGAGTATTTTTGGCTTCTTGTCAAATATTAGTTGACTATATTGGTCATTTATTTTAATTTCAAAGGAGCAGTACATTTGGCTCAGTGCCTCAGTCTACCAAAAGCATGTTCACCCCCTGTATCAGAATGAAGTTACATGTTGTTATTTTGGATCCCTTACACTGTGACGCATGCTTTCCAGTTTCACTCTACTCATGTGTTTCATGTGTTGTGGGTACTTTTTTTTTTTAAGGAGTAAAGATATCTAGTTATGCCCATTATTTGCTAGTGATAAACTGACACTTTTGAACTTTTAAAAGTGTTTTTTTTCTTCTCTTTTATTCCTTACTTTAGGTGTCATATTCAAAAATTTAAACGTTTTGGGGTATGTCTAGACAGCTCAAATCCCCCACAAGAGGCAGAGAAACCACGGAGAGATACAACTGAATCTTACTGTGAAAGGAAGGGCTGCACTTCGTCTCATCTCAAGTCTGCCTTGAGGCTGGTGCAAAAAAAAAAAAAAAAAATGCTGATGTCCGCATAACATGTATCTCTTAGGTAAATCAAACCTGTAATTCAACTTGGCTGCCTCTAAGCCATTCTGATTCCTGCCAACAAGAACATTAATGAACTTAGTATCGCCACAGGTTTATTCATGTGTAAGACCCAATTCCTTATTCCTCTTTCTTGTTCCAGCAGCTGCCCATGCTCCGTCTTATAAAGTGGAAAGCTGGACTGGGTCATACAAATCCAGATCATTACTTAAACCCCAGATTATTGTAGGCGGTGTAATTCTTCTGTCTGGCTTTAGGATGGCACAGTTTCTCGGGCTTGGATTTAAATTAAAAAAAAAAAAAAATCCATACACTAGTAATTATTGTCATGAAGAAACATTTTATGATATTTAGCTTATCCATCCTTTTATTCTCCTTTTGACAGTATTCCAGAACAAGTTGTGCTTTGGTAGGTCTTCCCAAATGGCATGAGACTGTGCTCGCTTCGGCAACACATATACCAAATGGCATGAGACTGATAAAGGAAGGGTGCTAAAAACGACATGAACCCAATTAGTCAAAGTTTTTAAGATAGGAATATGAAAGAACATAGACCATTTTTTCTTTCCAAGTTTGTCTATGTGTTAGAATCACCTAGAGATGTCTTTAAAATTCCAAAGCCCAGGCCACACCTAGATCAATTAAATCACACTTTTTGGCCTTGGGATACAGGCATCAATAGTGTTTTGACTCCCCAGGTGACCCCAGTATGCAGACAAGCTTGGAAATCACTGATCTAGACAAGTCTACTACTTCATGATTGCAGGAAATAACCATGGTGGCTTCTCCCTAGACTCCTTTCCTAGGTAGGAGATTCTCTACTGTCCAACCAAGTTCTCTGTCAGTTTTGACAACTTGAACCTAAGCAGGGGCATTGAATGAGGGGGAGGTCAATCACTGAAAGGCAACACTCAACTAATCACAAACGACAGATGGATATGAAATAGTTGATTGCAACTTTTTAAAGTTATTTTTGATTTGTTTTAATTTTTCCTAATAACGTGAGTTTTGTGTGTCGTATTTCTCTGTTCCATTTTCAGACACAGAGCTTAATGCAGTTAGTTTAACGAAACTTTGGTCTACATGGGTGACATTTTTGCATGCTTTAGGTGATTGTTTTAGAATTCCTTCTTTGAGTTAGTCAACTTTAAAAATGTCTAATGCAGAGTTGGTTTGCATTGATTGAGCATTGTCTATTTTTGCTTTAAGAGACACAGTTTGACACAAAGATAGGTATTTAAAATTTTATTTTCTGTGTATACATAGCCCATTACTTATTTATATAAGCAGTCACTGGCTGTCCAAAAACTGAGAGAAGCTTAATTTTAAATACAGCAACAACTGTTTATTCATCGGTGGTGAACTGACATCCTTTATCAAAACTCACAATCCAGCAATTATACAAAAATCACCATGCTGGCCTATAAAATTTTAAAGTAATATTATAACCCAATAAAATAATGATTGTGCTGTATGTCTATATGTATCTTGAGAGAGATTAATTAAAGGAAATAAAATTGCGATTGAAGCTGCTGGATGATTGAAATTATCTGAATAAGTGTGATCTTGACTTTAATGAATTAACAAGTAAGCTTCTTGCCTTAAGTATTTAATTAATTTTAAACCATATTTGATTTAGAAAGCATTTATACCTAATTTCTGGTGTAGTGTTCAATTAAAATTGTCTGTAATATTATTTGCAGTCTCTAGATCCTATACCTGCTTTGATTATCTTGCTGCTTGGTCACTGCTGCTGAGCAGTGGGAAAAGAAGGCATATGACTGTGATCTTCTAATTCTTCATATGCTAGGGGGAAATCTTCAGGGAAAAAGTTTGCTTAGAAAACACATAGATTTCCCCTTCAATTTTATTTTTATTCTTTTTAGACAGCAGGGGAGAGAGAGAGAGAAAGTTGGGGAAGGGGCAGAAGGACCCAGTACAGAGCCCAATATGCGGCTCCATCTCACAACCCTGAGATCATGCTCTGAGCCGAAATCAGGAATCCAGTACTTAACCGACTGAGCCAAATAGGCGCCCCCTCAGGTTTCATGCTATAAGGAATCGTTTGGGAGAAGTATAGAAATAAATGAAATCGTTTGGGAGAAGTGGTAGAAATAAATGAAAATATGCTTGTCACTAAAAACAAAACTATTTTTAACTGAACTGTTGCAGTTACTTTCTAAAATCACCTTTTTTCATAGGAAGATTTTGGATAAATCATTAACAAGGAAGCTAAGGACACCTGTGTTGTATTGAAAACACACCAGCCATGAAACTGGAAGGCCAGAATTTGAATTCCGGTTACTCACAAATGTAAGGTAATATTTTTATCCCTCCTCTGTTAAAATGCTTTCTCAATATATGAATTTTATGTCTTGTCCTAGAACATATTTTCTTCTGCTCCATACAAAGGTATATTCTGTACTGTCAGTTTTTATTTCATTTTAGGTGAGGACAACCGTGGTATTATATAAGCCAAGTGGTAATGAATCTCAACACAATGAGATTTGGTTTTGAAATAAGTCTTAGAATTTATATTTGAACGTCAGTAACGTTTTGGGGAATTCAGTGTCACTCCAAATAGAACAGTGATGTTGGGGAACAGGAGTTATGATTTGTAACTCTGTTGTATCATGGTCTTATAGTATTTAGTTATATTGGGGGAATATCCTTTGACTCATACAATTTTTGAGCCATGTAATGGGATATAATGTAGATACTACTTAGGTAGAATAATACAACTTCGTTACAAGATTACTTTATAGCACCTTTTCCTTTCCTCTCTGAAGAATTTATCCCTCATATGAGAGGAAGTAATAACTCAGGAGGAAATAATGCACCAGCCTAAAAAGAGATGCCCACTTTCCTTCAGTGTTTATCTTTGCCAGGAGATAGACAAATAATTATTTTGCCTTTAAGGCTTTGATTCTGAGTGTTAGGTTAAATAGACAGACTGTCGACCACATGTGACTTAAGCAGTATTGTTGGTTATTATTTTATCAAGCTTTGGATCACAATTTGCTTGAAGAAATCTATGCTGTGGATAAACCTTTGGTAGAGATCAAGAGTAACTCATATTGCCCTCAACATTGTTTATACCACAACATTACTTGGTGGGATTGACTTTGAAAAATGACATTTAACTTCCAAGAGCACAGATCAGATTCAGATATTCTTAAATGTAAAACTGATTTTGACCTACCTAAGAGCTGTAGAATGAATCCTGATCACAGATGGAAGAATAAAGTTGCCCTACCAATTTTTCTATGTTCCCTTTAGGAAATCCATTCTGGAGCACAGACGTGGGCAGTTGGTCAACCCATTTTCTTTCTTGTGTGATATATCAGAGTTTGAAAATGTCAGTCTGTTAACTAAGACTTGTATTGGGATCACTGCTGAAAGAGACTTTGAGGATATCATCGTATCACCAGTATTTAGATGTCATGTGTTTTTCCCAGGCTAGATGAAAAGGTAACATAATAACCCATTACCCAACTAATTCAGAAGCATGGAGGAAAAATAGGTTGATTTGAGCCAAACTCAAGTCAAAGAACTTACGGGCAGACATGGCTGAATTAGTTCAGTGCCGTTTTCTTGTTGTTTTTTAATGAAGCAGGCTTTCTAAAGATTAGAATCAACATTACTGGTGGAGGCAGGAAACTTAGGAGCAGGCCATTAGGTGTGAAATCAAAGGACAGCTGTTTCTGTGTCACAACTATAAGGACAGAATGCTACTCATTTTTCCTCAAGTCTGCTTCTGTGTAGTTGTATCAGCAAGTTGTGTCAATAAACAAAGGAGAGACTAAGAATATACATGCAATTCTGCCATCAGCCAAAAGCTGCATAAATCTTTCACATTCTCAGATAACATTCATGACAGGGCATAGTATTCTTTAGTGTACTTCTAAATCCTATCTCTTCCATTTTCTAAGTTCCTTTGCTCTTTTAATATTTGCTCAGCAGAAGAGGACAGGAACAAGAGAAGTCTAGTATGGAATCACTGTGCTTTTTTCCCCTTGAAACCAGTAGATTTTAGTGTGTATATTACACACACGTACATATGTATTTAGTATTTAGCGCAGTAACCCCTGGGTTTTTTAGATGTATTTTACTGTGAAGCATAATACTCTTATTTTAAAAAGTGGAAACATGATATCTACAGTTTACAAAAGGTTGTAGGAATAAGCATCCCTTGTAACTGCCACCCACAGGTGAAAAAAGTAATGTGGAGGGGCGCCTGGGTGGCTCAGTGGGTTAAAGCCTCTGCCTTCAGCTCGGGTCATGATCTCAGGGTCCTGGGATCAAGCCCCACATCGGGCTCTCTGCTCAGCCGGGAGC
>CM053607.1:92878262-92930409 GCA_028646535.1 Procyon lotor | reverse complement strand
CTTGAGTGTGCATCTGTATGCACCAGATACATTAAATAGTTCAGTGTTGTATGTTTAGCACCTTTTTATAAATACAGTCATACTTGATATATTCTTTAGTCTTGCCTCTTTCATTTGTTATCCATGTGGTTGAATGTCGTTGAAGCATGGTCATTTTCATTGCTTTGTAGTGTTCTGTTATGTTGGCTGTCTGGGTTGTTTGCACTTTGGACCTTCTGCAGATAATGCTGCTATGACAATTAGGCTCTCTCTTGGTGCACATAGGACATGTATTTCTGTCAGATGTAGTCCTAGTTAATAAATATTAATGATGTGACAGTGGACAATTAAATTATCTTTTTCTAGATGAAAATTTAACAAGCCAGTAATTTAATGAAGACAAAAAACATTCTTTCAATTATTTTAGGGTGGTAGGTGCTGTCTAGATACAGAGATGGCCACTTCCACCTAGGTAAATAAAAAAGAGAGTATCCAGGATTTTACCTTTGTTTAAGATTCATGTCTGCAAGTATGTTTCATCAGAGAAAGAAAATATTTTCCTTTTTAAACAACCTCTAGTATTATTTCTAGAATTCTAAAATAAACAGGGTGCAGCAGAGCAGAGAATGTATCTTAAATTTCTTCTGTGTTCTTCACGGAGACTGTGGCACTGCTAAAAAGATTTCAAGTCCCCACTAAATATATATTTCCTTAATAAGTGTTCTTTGGAGTAAAATTATTTGTATAAATAGGTATAATTTACAAGGGACAGTACCCTAAAAAGAAGGCAGGGGTAGGTTGGTTTAACTTAAAACCATTTCTGTTTTGAAACCCTCTTTCCTGAAACAGAAAATAATAGGTTGGATGAATCAGTGCAATAATCTGCTTTTGCCATAATTTTTCCTACTGCATTCTTTTTTTTTTTTTTTTTTAAAGATTTTATTTATTTGACAGAGAAACACAGCGAGAGAGGGAACACAAGCAGAGGGAATGGTAGCGGGAGAAGCAGGCTTCCTGCCGAGCAAGGAGCCCGATGCGGGGCTCGATCCCAGTACTTTGGGATCATGACCTGAGCCGAAGGCAGACGCTTAACGACTGAGCCACCCAGGTGCCCCTTCCTACTGCATTCTTACTAGCCCTAAGTACAACTAATATTATTGTATTTCTGAGGTGTTGGTTTTTGTTTTTGTTTTTAATTATAATATGGATCCTTTGCCTTTTGAAATGGAAGACAAATACACAATACAGTACGATCCAAGTGTGTCACTTGTGATGGTCCTGTGCTTCAGAGTATATGTCTTTTAGGGCTTGTCCTGCATGAGTAAGGTCAGATCATGGTAAATTGATTTTAGTATCTTCCTGTTTTTATGGGTTTCCTACTACAGCCTCAGCGGAAGAGTCAAAATAATGTTTGTCACACTATTCTTGGTTAGCTGAAATCTTGTTCCTGTTTATAGGAAATGACCATTGGTCTAATGCAGTTAGCACAAACACTTTATAACTCATCCAAGAACTATTCCAAGTGGGGAGGAAAAGGCACTCTACTTTAAAAATTACTTATCCAGGATCAGGCTGGAAGAAAATCCTGCTTCTTGTGAATTTAGCATCCTACTCACACCACAATTCATTTTGCTCCTTTGCTGCAACAAATGTATTTGAATCCTTTTTACAATGAAAAGATTCTTTTATCTTCCTTTGGATTGCAACTTTCAAAAGGCGCTCTTAAATATATTGCTACCTTATTTAAACTATTTGCTTCCAAGATGTGCAGTACTTTGCACAAAGAATAAGTCACTAATCCCCTGGACAAAGGAAAATGCTCTGCTGGGTTTCCCATTTTATTTTGTTTTTCTGTGGTGGGTTTATGACTTGATGCCCAGCTTTTTTATAGATTCACCTCTCACAGGACACAATTCCCTTTAATGTGTTTTCCATGCTCATGGAATGAAACAGTGTGTTAGTATCTTAGTCTGTTCGGGTTACTATAACGAAATATCATAAATTGGGTGACTTACAAACAACAGAGATTTATTCCTCACAGTTCTGGAGGCTGGGAAGTCCAAGATCAAGGCTCTGGCAGATTCACTACCTGAGGAGGGCGGCTTCCTAGTTCATAAACAATTTTCCTTTTGCTGTCACCTCACATGGAAGAAAGGTGGGTCTCTCATCAGGGCACTTATCCCATTCATGCAGTTCTGCTCTCATGACCTATTCACCTCATGAAGGCCTCACTTCCCAATACCATCTTCTTAGGGTTAAGATTACAAAATATGAAATGTGGGGGGACACAACCATTCAGAGTATAGACCTAGAAATATCAGTAGAAATTTCACTTTTACCACTTGGCTTTTTCTTGGTATATGGAAACAAGCCTCCTTAAACTGCTCCTATGAGTCAAGTGAAAGTGGCTTTAGTTGATATCTTTGTGATTTATAATTTTTTTTTTTTTTACAATTTATTGTTTTTATTCATCGGGGATAAACCTTTTAGATTCTTTTATGAAATTAAAAATAATAGATCACCTGGATGGCTCCGTTGGTTAAGCATCTGTCTTTGACTCCGGCCATGATCCCAGGGTCCTAGGATCAAGTCCTGCATCAAGCTCCCTGCTTGGTGGGGGAGTCTGCCCCTCCCTCTGTCCCTCTCCCTGCTTGTACTCTCTCTCATGCTCTCTCTCTCTCTCAGTCTCTCTCAAATAAATAAATAAATAAATAAATAAATAAATAAAATCTTTAAAAAGTGAAATTAAGGAGTGCCTGGGTGGCTCAGTGGGTTAAAGCCTCTGCCTTCAGCTCAGGTCATGATCTCAGAGTCCTGGGATCGAGCCCCGCATTGGGCTCCCTGCGCAGCGGGGAGCCTGCTTCTCCCTCTGCCTCTGTCTGCAACTCTACCTACTTGTGCTCTCTCTCTCTGACAAATAAATAAATAAAATCTTAAAAAAAAATATTTAAAAAAAGTGGAAATTGAAAGATTAATATCACAATTAAGAAAATTACAAAAAAAAAAAAAAAAAATTGCTCAGAAAAGCTGCCAGTTTCTGTGTTGGTGGAATAATATGTGTAGGGAGGTCTGTGAGTAGAGGAATACCATAATGAAGGTGGTATTTAAAGGAGACTGTCCAGGGGCGCCTGGGTGGCTCAGTGGGTTAAAGCCTCTGCCTTCGGCTCAGGTCATGATCTCGGGGTCCTGGGGTCGAGCCCTGCATCAGGCTCTCTGCTCAGCGGGGAGCCTGCTTCCCTCTCTCTCTCTGCCTGCTTCCCTGCCTACCTGTGATCTCTCTGTCTGTCAAATAAATAAATAAAATCTTTAAAAATATAAATAAATAAAGGAGAACGTCCAGCCACAGGCCAAAGTCAAGAACATCTGCCCTTCCATGATGTTGTTCCAGACTGCTGTAACGTTGCTGATTTTTCAGTCTCTGTGGATAATTATACAGTATATAAGCAAGAACAGATGGGTGGGTCAAAATAAAATCCTTTTAGCACCAATTATAGAATAATTTACCCTGATAGGAAAGCAATGATCAAAATTCACATTAAAAAAATCTTGGATGTGGTTTCTTCCATGGAGTTAGAACTTTTAATGTGTTAATTACATTTTGAAGGTATAGGAAGAGCTTTATATTTCAAAGGATGCTAATGTTTTATGGAACAGAGTTTGGGAAACGTTGAGTTAAACTATAGCATATAATGGATTTAGTTTAGAGATAATAGAAAGTTAGAACATAGCACGAGCAGTGTGTAACAAGAATGGGTATGAGTCCACTTTTGCACATCCTCGAAAATAGAACACAGTTATCAGTGCCATTTTACTCCCTATAAAACTGATTTTCAACAGAGGCTTCCCTTGACAAAATGGTAGCAGAATCTCAGTTGGATTTTGTCAAATGATTTTTCTGCATCTGTTGAGATGATCATGTTTTTCTTTTTTAAGTTTGTTAACATGATGAATTCCAGTGATTGTTTTTATAATGTTAAGTCATCCCTACATTTTGGGGATAAATCCCACTTGGTTATGATTTACTATCCTTTTAATATTTTGTTAGATTTGATTTGCTAAAATTTTGTTTAGAATTTTTATATCTATGTTCATGAAGGATATCAGTTTTTTATGTTTCTCTCTTTTTTGACACGAGCAGGAGGGAGAAGAGGGAGAGGGAATCTGAAGCAGACTCCTGGCTGAGCGCACAGCCCAACCTGGGGCCTGACCTCACACGACTCCAAGATCACAACCTGAGCTAAAACCAAGAGTTAGGGGCGCCTGGGTGGCTCAGTGAGTTAAAGCCTCTGCCTTCGGCTCAGGTCATGATCCCGGGGTCCTGGGATCGAGCCCCGCATGGGGCTTACTGCTCGGCGGGGAGACTGTTTCCCCTTCTCTTTCTGCCTACTTGGGATCTCTCTGTCAAATAAATAAATAAAATATTTTTTAAAATAAAATAAAAATCATAAAATAAAACCCCTTCTCTGACAATAAACCATCTGTCTCCTATTATCTTTAATATATTTATTTATGTTATTAACTCCTCTCTATGTAGTAACCCATCTCCTTTGCCAGTGTTGCCTGCTTTCCCATGCAAATCCCCGCTTCATCCCGCTTGGGTTCTGTCAGCCAACCCAGGGTCGCAGCTGCTACGTCTTCCCCTAGGTCCCACCCCCTGTGGATGCCCTCCTTGGCCCACTCAGGTTTTGATGGCTGTGCCAGAGTACCCCGTTGCATGGACATTTCCTACTGTCTCTTCTCATTCACTTGTGAAATTGTTCCTGCCACTTGAGTCCATTTTATTCCATTTAAACTCTGTATTGTCTAGTACATAATTGGCAATTAATAAATACTTAATAAGTCTAAAAAGAACTCCATTTTTTAATGGACACATGGTATATCAACACTCTAAAAAACATGTTAGTATTAACAGAATTGCCATAGTTTGCATTCCAGCTCTACTGCTGACTAAACTGTGCAGCCATAGACAAATTAAGTAAACTTCTCTGAACTTCTGTTTCCTGACTTGTTAGATGAGGACAAAATTATTACAGTGATGATGTTAATAACACATGATGCGTACCATGTACCAGGTGCTGTGCTCAGGGCTTGACATCTAATCTTCAAAATGATTTTTTGGAGGAAATACTACTATTATATTCATTTTTACCAAAGAGAAAACTGTCATTTAAGGGAGGTGCCATTAGTATCGTCCTCATTTTATGCATGAGGAAATGAAGCACACACACAAAAAATTCACACGAAGTTATATAGCTAAGAACTGGTAGAGTTGGAGTTTAGCTGCTATGCCTCCAGAAAGCAGTAGAGCCAACATATATGAAAATTCCTAGTATGTAGTGAGCCAGAGTATATAATAATCCATTTCAACATGTAAAGTGATTAACTATAATAGTCTGAATCACTTCTGCCAGGTCAGTGTCATAGAAAGAGTCATGATACCGCCCAATGAGAGTGAGGAAGATGATGTATTTTTAGCTTGAATACAAATTAGAAGTGATTTTTCTTACTAGACAGAGTTCAAAATTCTCTCTACTTATCCTAGATTGGTAAAGGGGACATTTTTATGTAGAAAGAAGACATAGACTCAGAAATAGTTTATGTGCTTAAATCTAGAAGGAAATTTCAGATGAGAAAAGATATTTCCAGTCAATAGAAGATGAGAAAAAGAATTAATGGTACCCTAGAGATAAAAGAATAAACAAAGGACATCAGAGCTGGAGAAAGCAGCCCAGTGGTTGCAAGGAGAACAATAAAGACTTGACAGGCATCAATCATTCCAGTTCAGCATTTAATAACAGCCCTAAGCCCACAAATCCATTAATGCTGTGATGAATCTGTGAACTTGGCACATGATAGGTGCTCAGGATGTGCTTGTTGAATTGATCTGACAATCCTTTAAAAAGCTTAAGTTGAATTTCCAGTTAAAGGCACAAACCTAAAGTAAAGGAAAGAACAGGAAGGAAGACAACAGTCTCAAAATTCTGAAGTCTGGAAAGCATATAGTTACTGACTTAGTGGACTAGAGAAGGCAATCCTAAACTAGCAATAAGGAAAGCTGAACAGAAACCTAATTTATATTGCAAAATCCCCCAAGACACAGGTATCTCTGGAAGGCAAGGGTGAATATGGGGTTAAGGCTTCCCTGACAGTGTGTTAATGAAGCAATTATTCTTTTATTCCTTTCCCACTTTGCACAGCAACTTCCCCTGACCTTCTCAGCTCCCAGACTGCTGGCTGTCAACCAACATGCAGCTGGCAGAAAAATAGAAATCTTCTCTGGGGGAGAGAAAAGAACTAAGATCCTGACATTAGGAAGTCCCCAAGGAATAGAACTAAGATCTTGACATTGAGAATCTCCCAAGGAATAGGCCCAGCTAGATTGCCTTATAATGAAGACTACAGTAAACAACCTATACATACATGCACAGAGTTACTAATCTGCTTTCTGGGGACAGCTTTTGGTTTGAGCAAACAGCCAGGGAATACCCAAAGAACAAGGAAGACCTCTGCTGCGAGTGAGTGAAATGTTGAAAAAATAAGAGAAGTTGTTACATTCATAAAAGAAGAACAAGGTGTTATGTTTATTTATTTATTTTTATTTTTTTTATTTTTTATTTTATTTTTTTTAAAGATTTTATTTATTTATTTGACACAGAGGGAGAGATCACAAGTGGGCAGAGAAGCAGGCAGAGAGGGAGGGGGAAGCAGGCTCCCTGCTGAGCAGAGAGCCTGATGTGGGGCTTGATTCCAGGACCCTGAGATCATGACCTGAGCTGAAGGCAGAGGATTTAACCCACTGAGCCACCCAGGCGCCCAAGGTGTTATGTTTAAAAAAAAATTCAGAGAACAAAAAAACCAAGCATTTGGAAATGATGAAGGTAGCAGATATGAAGGAAGTTTAGATGAACTAGAAGATCAGCATGGAAAGTAGAATTTAGGATTTATGTCAGAAAGTACAATAAAAAGATAAAGATACAGAAAGTAGGAGAGAAAAAAATAAGAATATAAGACTACCAATCCGGAAGATTCAGTACCTAAATAATAGGGTTTCCAGAAAGAGGACACAGAGAAAATGGAGGGCAGGAAATTATAGAAAGTAATTCAAGAAAATTTCTTAGAACTGGGCATGCTTGCCCAGCACAATGGTCTAAAATAGACCCACATTGTATCCTATCATGGCATTTCAAGCACTGGGGAAAAAGAGAATATCCTGCAGTCTCCAGAGGGGTGGGGAAGAGAGGTGTCATACCAGAATCAAGAATTAGAATGGCACTGAACTCCTCCAAATGTAACAGTAGAACCAGTAAGACAATAAAGAAACAGTAAAACAATGAAACAGTATCTTCAAACTTCTGAAGGAAAATCATTTCCAATTTCAATTTCATTCCCATCCAAAAATGTGAGGGCAGAATGAAGGTCTCTAAAAATCTATCTCCCTTGCACCCCTTGTCTGGAAGCTATAGGGAGCTATGTCCCATGAAAACAAGGAAGTGAAATAAGAAAGAGTAAGACCTAGGATCCAAGAAACATAAAGAAAAGGAGAGTCTGTAGGATGGATTGATGGGAGACCTCAAGGTGCGTAGAAAGCAACATGTCTAGGATGGAATACGTCACAAGTTTCCAGGAAGGAATTCTTTAGGAAGTTGAAATTGTAAATATCATTGTTAAATTAAGAGAAAACTAAAATGTTGTTCAGGGCTTATTAAAATTAAGGATTTATACTCATCAAAAGCAAGTAAGAAGATGGAATCTTGAGGAGAGATATTCATAACACTCATAAATACAAATAATACCAAGACCATATAATGAACTCCTAAAAACCAATAAGAAGACCACAAACCACCCAATAAAAAGTAGCCAGGAAATCTGAAGTAATTCACAGAAGAGGAAATTACCTATGGCCAATAAATGCAAAGAAATGATCAGAATTATTGGTGAGCAGGAAAATGCAAATTAAGACCACGATGATGTAGCCATTTCACTGGCAAAAATTCAAAAGACTGATAATACCAAATGTTGGATAAGATGTAGACTCATAAAATCTTTTTTGTGTTGCTGGTGAGATTAAAAAATAAAAATGCATTGCCATTACCTTTCAAAGTTGGGCGAGAAAAAAACATACATCTTCTTCCAGGTGGAAAAAGAAAGTTAAAATATATAAAGTAAGAGAAATGCACAAGAAGTTTCATCAGCACTCTTCAGCAAAAGCCTGGAAACAACTCAGAAGCTACCTGTTAGTGAGAGAGTGGATGACAATTTATAGCAGTCAAAACAAATAAATGTATGAATGACACTTTATCCTAAGATTTCATCATAAGTGAAAAAAGTAATGAGGCACCTGGCTGGTTCAATGGGTAGAGCATGTGACTCTTTATCTCAGGGTTGTGAGTTTGAGCCCCATCTTGAGTGTAGAGATTACTTGAAAATAAAAAATAAAAAATCTTTTAAAAAATTTATATTAAAAAAAGATTTCATCACAAGTGAAATAAGTAATTTTCAAATATATACATCACAATGTACTTTATATAAAATTATAATTTAAAAAAAAATCCTCTTTCTGTTTCCTTGTCATATATTCCTTTACTTTTCTTCTTCTGGTTATCCTAGAGATTATACCTTGTATCCTTGACAAATTAGGACTTTCATGTTTTCCTGGAAAATTCAAAGACTTTAGAACACTTAAATCCCATTTATCACCCTTCCTATGTATTTACCATCGTTGTCATATATTTTAATTTTCTGTTTTTAATCCCACAAAACATTATTCTGTTGTTTTCTGCAATCAGTATTGACTTGGTTTACTTACTTATATGGTTTTTCACTCTTCATGCCTCTTTACATTTCGTAATTTCCCTAAAATTTTCCTTCTGCTTGATGAACACAGTTTAATTCTCTTAGTTTTTGTCTGAAAATATATTTATTTTACTTTTTTGATCATTACATTTTCTGGGAATAAAATTCTAGTTTGGAATTTATTTTCTTTTTGCACTTTAAAATATTGTTCCATTATCTTCCATTGCTCTTGTTTTATTGGATAGTTCTTAAAAGTCATTTTTCATTTTCCTCTTTCTCTTTGTTCTTAGTGTTTAGTAGTTATACTCTGACATGTCTAGGTGTATGAGTGGGAAGGGAGTTGAGGGTTGGTATATTTCATTTTTAGAAAAATTTAAATAATTATTCATATATTATTGCTATCTAATTTTCCTTCTCCCCTTTGGTGTCCTCTATATTTCTTACAGAAAGATATCTACACGAAAGAGCAGAACAAAGTATTCATTTTTACCCCCTTGTTTCTTTTTTTTTTTTTTTATAAAGATTTTATTTATCTGACAGAGAGAAACACAGCGAGAGAGGGAACACAAGCAGAGGGAGTGGTAGCGGGAGAAGCAGGCTTCCTGCAGAGCAGGGAGCCCCATGCGGGGCTCGATCCCAAGACCCTGGGATCATGGCCTGAGCCGAAGGCAGCCGCCTAACGACTGAGCCACCCAGGCGCCCCTGCCCCTTGTTTCATTTAGGATGTTTTTATCTGAGTTTTCTTCCAATTTACTAATTCCCTTTTCATCTTTGTTTAATCTATTTTTAGATCCGTTCACTGGGATCTTAATAATAGGATAATTTTTTTTTTAAAGATTTTATTTATTTGACAAAGAGAAACACAGTGAGAGAGGGAACAGAAGCAGAGGGAATGGTAGTGGGAGAAGCAGAAGCAGGCTTCCTGCAGAGCAAGGAGCCCGATGCGGGGCTCGATCCCAGGCCCCTGGGATCTGACCTGGGCCGAAGGCAGATGCTTAACGACTGAGCCACCCAGGCGCCCTCAATGATATGATAATTTTTAAGTTTTACAATATTTTTTATTCTTTCTGATAGCTTCATTTGCTTCCCAGAGTTCTCCATCTTTCTTTATTTCTTTGAACATATTAAGCATAATTAGTTTAAAGTTATGTGTGGTAACTCCCTTATCTTAATCCTCTCTGTTGTTTTTCTTGTTTTTTCATTATGTTGTCATATACTTGGTTATCTTTGAATACCCGGCTTTTTAAATGAAACCTTATACAGATGCTTTGAGGTCTAAGATGAGGTCATCTTACTCCAGTGAAGATTTGAGTTTGTTTCCAGAAGACTTGTAAGGGCATCAGCAATATTAGATCACCTTAATCCCTTAAAGGATTGAGAAAATTTCAACTGAGCTTCCATTTCTGTAAGGGCTAATCTATTTCCAGTCCACTCTTTACCCCTTGGGTTTAGGTTTTAATGCTCTCAGTCTAAAACCTGGGAGTTACATCCTCCTCCTTGGTTAACACAATTTTGTCCTGTTGGCCTTAGGAGTTTACCAGCAGCTTTGTCATCCTCTTCCAAAATCAGCAGATAACTAAAAGAAAGATAGCCTCAAATTTCTGCCTCACCTCTAAGGGTTTCTCCTCCCTGATCGTGAACTCACAATTTCTTACTATTTTGTTCTCTCTCTGATAATTTCAAGCAGATTAAATATATATATGTATTTTTTTTCCTCTAGCATTTCAACTTGTTTAGCCAAAGAATTGGTCCAAATTGCAAAGTTTACCTCTAAAGTGAACTCCCAAAAGGTGCTTTTATCTATTATCTCTATTTATTCTTATATGTAGGAATGCATGTAGATGCAACAAAGTTATATAAAAATGAAAATAAGGAAAAGACCAACACAAAATTCAGAACTATGATTCATTGAGATAAGGGGATACTGAAAGATGGATTGGTTGTAGATAAGGAGAACATCGTTAGATACAGGTTCTTCTCCTGCCTCTAGCTTTTGTTTCAGGTGTCAGTTCCAGGGAGCTAATCCCATTATTAAGAAGAGCTAATTGATTCAAATAAAAAAGGGCCAGGCTTAGCCCAGTGAAGCATGTGTCATGAATTACAATTAATCCTATTCTGTATACCTCAGGTTTAATTAAAAAAGAAAAGAAAAGAAAATTATGTACGAAATTAAATACAATCATAGTATATTAATGTGTGGCATAGATGAGGATAATTTAACTACTGAATAGTGATCTAACTGGAATTATGATGGACTAAACTTAAGGATTAAAAGTGTGTATTTGAGGGTTGCCTGGGTGGTTCAGTCGATTGAATGTCTGACTCTTGATTTCGGCTCAGGTCATGATCTCAAGAGTTGTGGGATTGAGCCCTGTATTGGGCTCTGTACCCAAGGTGGTGTCTGCTTGAGATTTTCTTTCCTTCTGCCCCTCCCTCCACTCCTGCTCTCTCTCTTCCTTCTCTCTCTAAAATAAATAAATAAAATCTTTTTTTTTTTAAGTGTGTATTTGTATGGAGGAGCAGAAAATAAAAGATAACTAAATCTTCATCTTATATGATGGGAAATAAATACGTAATGACTAAAATGAAAAAGTCACAAAATGATCATATTATTTGGAACTGAGAAAGTAAATAATAGTCTGCTGCAGGAGGTCAAAATGGTTGACTGAAGGTGTGGTGGTGGGTTGGGAGTGAGAAATCAAGTTGATATTTATAACAAGGTTTTTAGAGCTGTTTGACTCTTGAAACTGTTAATACAACCAATAACTTTGGTAAAATTAAAATTTTTAAAAAGTTATCAGAGCTAATTAAAAGTAGAAGAAACATATAGTAGAAAGTAATGCAATACTTGAAGATATTTTGCCTAAAACTGACCATATCAGTTGACTTATTATTTCAACCAGTTGGCTTTCATCCAGTTCCTTTGCTCTTTTCCACATGGTAAAGGCATGCTGTGCCTGCTTTTAATTTTGAAAGAAAAAAAATAAGGAGAGAGAGAACGAAGGAGAGAGAGAAAAAGAGAAGTAAAACCTCTAAAGTGTATGCTGTTCATCTGCAAGGATTTTTTTATTGGACTGATAGCTATATGTACATAGCCCTAAAATTCTAAAAAGAGATTAAACTTTTATTTGGACAGTTAGGCTATTGTCTTGATTAAAAGGGAAAACTCCATAAAAATAATTGAAAACATATTATTTGAAACCAAAAACTAGAAAAATTATTGTCCAAATGATGTGACATTATTAAACACTGTGAAAAATGAGAATTTCTGTGAAACTGCAAAAAAAATTAAAAATCCTATTCTATACTTCTGATGGAAATGTACTTTTGTTCAGGTATGTTTATTAGTTGCCTAGGCTGAATTCTGAAGAGACAGTCATAGTCCGTGTGTTTTGTCTTATACTTACTAATGTATCAAGCTTGGCACTGAACTATAGCTCTCCAAATCCTGGAGGTGAAGCTGAGGCGCAGCACAATTCAGAAGCCTTCTTGGTCCACTGATGGTACATCCAATCTGAAACAAAAGTGATTATAACAAACAGTACAAATTGAGTTTGCCCCAAACTTCAACCTTTCTATGCTTTAGTTTTGCCAACCCTAAAATGGGAATAATCATTCTAGCTTATTTGTTAGGGTTGCTCCAAAAAAGAATTAAGGCGCTTGATTGTCAAAGACATCACCTTAAAAAAAAAAAAAAAGGAGTTTGTTAGATAGTATGATAAGCACAAAAGTGATGTTGAGTTTCATATCGAGATATTAAGGGGATTGTTTCTGCTTTTCAATGTCTCCGTGAGTAGGTATCATTTAAGGAAAAAGAATGAATCATGCATATTATATAAATAAGCACGTACTTTTTAAAAAATATTTTATTTGTCAGAGAGAGAGAGAGAGATGGGGCATGAGGAGGGAGAGGGGCAGAGGGAGAGGGAGAAGCAGGCTCCCCCACTGAGCAAGGAACCTGATTCAGGACTGGATCCCATGACCCTGGTATCCTGACCTGAGCCAAAGGCAGATGCTTAATGGACTGAGCCACCCAGGCGTCCTAAACACATATATATTTTTAAATCTTGTGATATTTACTAGATATTTGTTATCTACTGGCTCTGTGTAAAATATAAAATATCTGTTTTTGGCTTGACATATCCGCAAAGCCCTAAGTCAGGATCTTAGGTATAGCCAACCAGCTACATTTAGCATCCGCCAAAGTAAATGAATATAGAACATATTTTGCCAGTGCCATAAGCAATGAGTTGACAAGCCCCATGACATTTTTTGGTTACACGTTTTGAATGATCACATTTTGAGTTACAAGGCTAACCAACCTCATGGCCATAAAAAGTTCTAACACTCCCACCCTATTAGATATTGCATTTATATCTAGCTTATTCATTTCTGCCTTCACATTGGGTAACTAGGGAAACAATGATGTCACTGCTTAGCGTGGTGCTTAGTAACTTCCCTATTTGGGCTCATGGGTTGGGAAGCCTGCAGTTATTTAATAAGTCTCACCTCCACCTCTGTAATAAATTCATGCAACTTTTTATTTTTCTAAGGGGAAAATAGGGGAAGCAGGATCATTCTATATAATGTATTGTTTGGAAGAAAATATGTATTCTAAAGTGTACTGTTTCTGAAAAATCATCTGTGCATTGGCAGCAAAAGTTTTTTGATAGACATTGACAACACTGAGCCAACTGTGTGACCCAAATTAACGTCCCCCCCGGGGTCCACGTTCCTTTGAGCAGTCAACCTTCTGCTGGCCTTCACTTCCATTGGCCACCATCCTTTACCTACCACCTTACTTAGGTTTTGAGCTGGATTTCTATCTTGGTCTTCTTCGTTGTAATCTTCTTTCCAACTCCATCACATTGTTAAAAAAAAAAAAGTTTTTAGAAATAAACAGTACCCAAGTATAGCCCTGGGCCCACTACCCTCAAAATGGGTTAGAAATGAGCTGGCAATCTTTCCAGCGAAATAAGTAAATGGACACTCAGTACAACTCAGCTATCACTTGCCTAATATGTCTGTGCTTTTAGTTGCCAAAATCATTTCACTCTTTTTTTTCTCAAAGTTGCTACACCCCTTGCTCCTCCCTTTAGCTTCTGATCTGACAGTGTACTTCATTGAGGAACTTGAAGCAACCAGACATGAGTTCCATTATTTCTTCACTATCTAACAAACTTTTCTGCCTCCAAATCTGTCTTTCCTTCTACTTCCCCGAATGAGGGGTACCAAAGGCCAACCTGACACTTAGGTTTAAGATCCTTCTCCCTCTCATTTGCAGTTTTCCCCTCTTTCCCTTTCTGCTGATATTCTCATCATCCCCATGGTCTACTGTTTTCAAAAGCCTTTCCCTGATCCTACATATCACTCTAGCTACTGGCCCATTTCTCTTCTCCCCAGTCACTGGCAAATGGTCTGTATTTCAAATAGAGAGTTGTCAGGAATCTGGATTCCACAGTTCGGGACCCTCGAGGAAGCATCTATAATTCACTGCCTCCATTTCCACATCTTCTGTTGTCTTCAGCCTCCCCTCACCAAGTTTTTGCCCCATCACTCCTCCAAAACTGCTCTTATAAGGGGTTCCCAGGAATCCCATCTGTCACATGCTATGTACCCTTAACTTCTTGGCAGTGTTCAGTACAACTGAATCTTCTCTTTAAAATACTAGTTCTCCCAAAAGCAGAGCCTGAGACAAAGACTTTTATGCAGACTTGTTTATTTGGGGGAAGGATTTCAGGGATCCCAGACAAGGAGAAAAAAATCGACAAGGTTATGTTCTGGTGTTGGCCATGGTTATGGGTGACCAATGCAGCCACTGCTTGATTCAGAAGACCCATTTATAAGACCTTGAAGAGTCTTATAAAATATGCCTTGGAACTGTCTGCTTGGGGGGTTAAAAGAGAGACATGTGCCTGTCAGATCTCATCCCCTCCAGCTCAGGGGTCGGCCCCCACATGTGTTATCTTTCTAGTCCTCACTAAGTGCCAAATGAGTTCCCCACTCCATGGGCCAGAGAAGCTCCAAGGCAGGAAGAGGGAGGTATCTGGTTTCTACCTGATGTATCTGTCTGGTTGCACCTGTGTGAAGCGTTTAACGCCTTCATTGGAGCACCTGGGTAGTGCACTTGGTTAAGCATCCGACTTTTGGTTTCGACTCAGGTCATGATCTCAGGGTTGTGAGGTCTAGTGCACATTGGCTTCTTGCTCAGCATGGAGTCCACTTAAGACTTTCTCTCCCTCGGCTCCTTTCCCCCCACCCTGCCTCTGCCAC
The DNA here is from genome assembly GCA_028646535.1 of Procyon lotor. Classification (NCBI taxonomy): domain Eukaryota; kingdom Metazoa; phylum Chordata; class Mammalia; order Carnivora; family Procyonidae; genus Procyon; species Procyon lotor. Next base: position 92,915,364 of record CM053607.1, on the reverse strand, counting down.
ATGCTCTCTCTCTCTCCCTCTCTCTGAAAAAATAAATAAATCTTTAAAAAAATAACAATCCTTCATGGGACTTGTCATTGCAGCAGGGACTGGGGTAAACATCAGGGCTGAGCAGATGTAAAGGAGTCGCAAGCTTCCTGACACTACACTTATCAAGTACGTGTCCCTCTTACTTTCTCATTTTTCTGCTTCACATCCTAATGTTGACATTCCTCATGGCTCCGTACTGAAGTTGCTGCTCTTTTAAAAATCCATCCACTTTCTAGGTGACCTTATTCATCCCATAAATGTAAATATCATCTATTTGACTTCCAAATCTAGCCCTAGAACTCCAGACTGGTGTGTTTAATTATTTGCTTGTCTCATTCCATCTCATCATTTAGGGAATTATTTTAACAATACCCTTGTGAGGCGCCTGGGTGGTTCAGTGGGTTAAGCCTCTGCCTTTGGCTCAGGTCATGATCTCAGGGTCCTGGGCTCTCTGCTTAACGGGGAGCCTGCGTCCCCCTCTCTCTCTGCCTGCCTCTCTGCCTACTTGTGATCTCTCTCTCTCTGTCAAATAAATAAGTAAAATCTGGGGCGCCTGGGTGGCTCAGTCGTTAAGCGGCTGCCTTCAGCTCAGGTCATGATCCCAGAGTCTTGGGATCGAGCCCCACATCAGGCTCCTTGCTCGGCAGGAAGCCTGCTTCTCCCGCTACCATTCCCTCTGCTTGTGTTCCCTCTCTCGCTGTGTTTCTCTCTGTCAAATAAATAAAATCTTTAAAAAATAAATAAATAAGTAAAATCTTAAGAAAAAACACATTAATACCCTTGTAATCATTATCCATATCAAGAAATAGACCCAGAAGCCTCACTGTGTGTTTCTTGAACCCTATCAGGCTCCCATGCTTCCCTCTAAAAATAATCACTCTGCTAACTTTGTAGTAACCTCCTATGTTTATGATGTTATCACCCAAGTGTGCATCTTTTTTTTTTTAAAGATTTTATTTATTTGACAGAGAAACACAGCGAGAGAGGGAACACAAGCAGAGGAAATGGTAGCGGGAGAAGCAGGCTTCCTGCAGAGCAGAGAGCCCGATGCGGGGCTCAATCCCAGGACCCTGGGATCATGACCTGGGCCGAAGGCAGACGCTTAACGACTGAGCCACCCAGGCGCCCCCAAGTGTGCATCTTTAGACTCTATTGTTCACACTTGCCTGAATTGTTTAATATATTTTTGTACTCACAATTTGAAGGACCTGGGCAATTTTGACCTATAGTGTTTTCAGCAGTCTAGATTTCTTTCATGGTGTCATTTATCATGTTCTTTTTCTAATTAGGTCCAGATACTTGATCAAACTCAGGTTAGATCCCTTTAGTAAGATTGCAGCTGGTTTTCTTGTCTCTTTTGTAATGACATCATTGTCTAGATATGTTATTTCATGGTGTTACAAATTGGTGATATTCTACTTTAGCATTTTCATTTTACTCTCTGAAATATTTGTTAAAAGAGATGCTTCTTTTTATCTACTATTTGACAACTCAGTAGTACAGTTTATATAGGAAAAGCAAGGTAAATGATATTCCTTAATTTATCAGTTTTCAAGATAACGAATTGGTTCCGTCATCCCCTGGAGGAGATAATTATATTAGTATAAGCAGATGAGTTTATATACATTTGACAGGTTTTGATCCACTGCAATTCTTCTATTTATTGAAGCTCAGAGTGTCCCATTTGGAGCAGTAGGAGCCTCTTAAGTTGCCTCCTGAGTCCTTTAGACATGACTTCAGTGATCTGTTAGCTTTCTTACTCGGGTATGATAAGATGTACCAGGTTCATCTTAAACATTTCTTGTCCCAGACTTGGTAGAGTGTTTTGATCACCCCTTTGCAAGGTGAGTGGGGGATGGCTTTCCCCACACCAACAAGCAAGTCTCTGGACACTAGGTAGGCGTCCTACAGTTTAACTCAATTCTGACACTAGCTACCCAAAGGTAGCAGCAAATCCCACAAGACTGCCCCCCCCCCCCCAATCTGGTAACAACCAGGTTGTTACCTATGCCTCTGATCCAACTGGCTGTAAATCAGAGGTTCCTATGACCATTTCTACAGGTTCACTTAATTTGCAAGAGTAGCCCACAGAACTCAGGAAAATCCATTTATTTACTAGATTACTAATTTACTACAAAAGATACTTAAAGGATACAAATCAACAGCCAGAGGGAGAGACACATAGAAGAAGCTATGAGGAAGGTGTGGCAAGCTTCCATGGTCTATGAGCACACCACTCTCCCACATGTCATAGACCCAGAAGTTCTCCCAACCTTGTCCTTTTGGATTTTTATGAAGGCTTAATTTCATAGGTATGACTGATTAAATTGTTAGCCATTGGCAATTAATCCAACATCCAGCTCGTCTCCCCTCTCTGGAGGTTGAGGGATGGGACTGAAAGTTTCAATTCTACTTCCCTGAGTTGGTTCCCCTGGCAACCAGCCCCATCTTTAGGTGAAAGGGAAGCATTCTTAAAGTCACCTGGTTAACATAACAAAAGACACCGTTATCTCTTACCACTTAGGAAATTCCAAGGGTTTTAGAAGCTCTGTGCTGGAAATGGGGACAAAGACCAAATATATATTTCTTATTATAGATCACAGTATCACAGTTGACATCAGTCATTTTTCCAAGAAGCTCTGGTTTCCTTCAGTAGGAAGTGGTGTATCAAGATCACAGTCTGGAGGATTGGCATTGTTTCTAGGCTTTTTAGGGGAGCTGGAAAAAAACATATTTGTTGGGGTGCCTGGTGGCTCAGTCATTACGTGGCTGCCTTCAGCTGAAGTCATGATTCCAGGGTCCTGCTTCTCCCTCTCCCACTCCCCCTCTTTGTTCCCTCTCTCTCTGTGTGTCTGTCAAATAAATAAAATCTTTAAAATGTATATATATGTATTTACTTAATCATAAAATATCTCTTGAGATACTTCTTTTATACTGCTATGTTTAATTCAAATTCTTGACTGTAAGGGTTTTATGTTTTATCTGTATCTCCTTTATGTTGTATGTTTTATCTGTATCTCCTTTCTTCCATGTCATGAATTTTGCTTCTCAAGAACATAAGAGATAATAGAATTAGAATATCCCATAATAATTCCTTTGTTTTTTCCCAACTGCCCACACAACAGTCTCAGAGGAACAATGCTAATAATATTGATATCACTAATGCCAATATTACTAATCATACTACCAGCAATTATGATTACTGGAAGCAGTTAAAATTTTTTTGGCATATATAGTATCCCCATTTTCCAATGCCTATACTCTACAGTTGTAGGAGGATATAACTGTTACATATTTTTTAACCTGTATTCTACCTGTAATTATATATTTAATGCTATCAGTCTTTATATAGCTATGTTGGAGTCATTTCTGTTGTGTGAAGCTCACATTCCTTGAGTTCTCCTGTACCCTTAACACTTTGTGCCCTTTGTACCTGAAGATAGGTTTTGCTCAATGTATATCTTTGACTCATATTTTCTTGAGTATTTTAAATATGCTACTTGATTTTCTCCTGCTATTAAGCACTGGTGTCAAAATGTCTGACTGTAATGTAATTTTCTTTTCCTTTTGGGCTGGATCCTCGAATAAGTTTTTATTTAAAATGCATTGAGTTTAAAATGTAGCTTTAGGGGCTCCTGGGTGGCTGGCTTGGTTGGGCGGCTGCCTTCGGCTTGGGTCACGTTCTCCAGGTCCTGGGATCAAGCCCCACAGTCAGGCTCCCTGGTTAGTGAGGAATCTGTCTCTCCCTCCTCCTCTCCTGCTCCCCCTGCTTGTGCTCTCTCTCCCAAATAAATAAGTAAAATATTTTTTCTAAATGTAGCTTTAAATATTTATTTTAGGAATTTTTTTAAGTTAGTTTTTAGTATTTGTTATTTTTGTCTACTTTTCTTCTTTAAGGACTTCTGGTATTCATATAGTAGATTTTCTTTGATTGTTTTCAACATTTGTCACTTTCAAGTGCTTTTTTATCTCTCTTTTTACTTAAAAAAAGGGAAATATTTCTTATTTTTATTTATTTATTTTTCTATTTTTTTTTCTTTCTTATACTCCTAGTTTGGCCTTCATGTCTAAAATGATTTTCTCCTTTTATTTCTAATTCTTTCTTGAATTCTGTCATCTCATTTTCTAATTTTGATTTATATTCTTCTTTTTAAATGCTTCTTTAGATCATTTTGAAATAGTGGATTAAAGTCTATGTGTTTTGTGGACATCTCTTTCTGGCATGCTCTCATTGACTATGGGGATGTTATTGTGCTCCTTATTCTGTTTTTTAAAATAATAACTTATTGTGGGATTTGATTTTAATGCTTTCATGCTGCTTATTTTCACGTGAAATTAGTTTTCCTTAATTTTTAGAAGGAGGTCTCGTTCATATAGGTTTCATAAAGTATTAAAATATGAGGTCTTGTGTCCTTAAATTTCCTGGTTTTGTTTCCCTCTCCCACTTGTATCCAGGCCATCTCTTTCCATGGTCTCTGTCATCCATATCCTTCTCAAGTCTGATTCCACTAACAGCCATTTTGCTACAGTGTGGGGCTCTGGCCTGGAAGAGAACTCTGGCTGATCATTTTCAAAAGTTCATAGACTGTAACCCCTTCAGATGCTGTTGTTCACTTGGCATTCACACCCTGTGGTTGTAGGTAAAATCCTGCCACTTTTAGCTGCTATTTTGTAATTGGCCTGCTGTGCTTTCAGTGAATTCCTGTAGGCAATTTTGCTATCTTCTGTTCTCATATCTGGCAGACGTCCTATAACTTCTCTGTGCTTTCCCTTGCACAGATGCGGATACTAAGCAGATCTTGTGGTTGTTCGTGGTTTGCCCCCACCCACTTATGTTTTGGGTTTTATAGAGATGATACTCCGTCACCACGGTTGTTTGTAAATGTAGTCTATAGCTTTTGAGTTTTAGTGTCAACTTGCTAATTTTTTTATTTAGGGATTTGGTTTCCACTACCACTCTATCTTCCTATAGCATTCTCAAGAAACTAGTAATTTTAAGCTGAAAATAAACCAGCCAAATCTCTCTTTGAATCAACTCCCTGGTTATTCTATTATAAATGATAAAACTGCTTTGGGTGTGCCAAGATGATCAAATTTTATTTTTACGAGAGTGAAACAAAATGAACGTCTACTTTCTTCTAAACCACACTTCTGTGTCTCTTTTCTTGGAGCCTATCAAAAATGACATCACAGAATGGAAAATAATGTTCCTAATTTAACATTTTTGGGGTGATTAGATCATATGCATGTAAACGTTAAAGAAGTGTTGAGTTCTTTGTAAATCATTGTGTTAAAATGTGTTTCCATTAGTGCATTAATATTGTAAGTGAAGTTCAATTTCTGCTTCATACACAAATGTTAATGAATAGACACATTTGCCTACTGATTAAATATAAACAGCTTCCCACATTGATGGCTGAACAGACCAGGGCTTTAGAAAATTATTACCTAAACCCTTACCTGGCAGTCTGCTCAACTTTCCATGTTATTTGTATGGTGACTGATTTACCGATGGCTTTAAAATGATCTTCGCTCCCTTGGCTGTCTGGCTGGCTCATTCGGTAGAGCATGCTGCTCTTGATCTTGGGGTTGTGAGTTCAAGCCCCATGTTGGGGGTATGCTTAAAAATTAACAATTTCTAAAATAAATAAATCAATATTCATGCAGAACCAGAGCTTTTTAAGATAATTTAAGATTCCTTGACTCGGCCACTCTGTCAAGTATAGCCTCCTAAGACCATAACAGATTACCCCTCTCATAGTTTTATTGAAGAGACAATAGTCAGAATTTATTTTCATTTAGACTTTATTGTTGTAAATCAAAGTGTAAAATGTCTTAGAAAAATTATTTAAATGCCATCACAGATTGATGGGTGGATAGAAAAATGGACAGGTGTTTATATACATTATGACATTATGAAGTGAGTATAGAAAAAGTTATGATAGAATCTAAATGATGGGTATAGATACATTTACTGTAAAATTCCTTCAACTTTACTGTATGCTTGAAAATATTTGTAATAAGGTATTAGAGACAATATCATAAATGTTAAACCTCTATGAAAGTAAAGTAGAAGACACCTTGGATTTCATTCTAGAATTTCCTTATTTAAAACCAAACCAAGTTTGTAAGAGCTAAAAGAATTATACTTTGAAAGTTTCTTCTGTGTGTATTTAAGCACATTTTTATAACTCGTATAAAGGAATTTCTTTAGAACAGGTTGATTCTGTTCTTCATGGAAGCTCTCTATCTGAAATGGCTTCAGGAAGGAGGTTTCCTTGATACAGGCTTAAAATAAAAATCAAGGGGCGCCTGGGTGACTCAGTGGGTTAAAGCCTCTGCCTTCGACTCAGGTCATGATCCCAGAGTCCTGAGATCCAGCCCCGCATCAGGCTCTCTGCTCAGTGGGGAGCCTGCCTCTCCCTCTCTCTCTGCCTGCCTCTGCCTACTTGTTATCTCTCTCTCTCTCTCTCTCTCTGTCAAATAAATAAATAAAATATTTTTTAAAATATTTTCAAAAAATAAATAAATAAAAATCAAATTAAAAACAATTTTTTTGAACTGGGTGCCAGAAGATGCTGGTATAGACAGTTCCATCCCCATATACTCATGCCCATGATATGGGTTTGTTTTTTAGCTGTGACAGGAGGGACATGTTTGGGATTGGGGCATAGGCTCAAGAAGATTATAAAGTAATGATGGTATCTTTGCTACCTGCCCATAGCATGGGTTTGGTTCCTCAGGATGAGAGAAGTAAAGGTTAGAAAGTAGACTTCCTGCAACTCTGGGCACCAGCCAAGCTGCTGTGAGGCTTACATGTCCTGATGTGCAGAAAGTGAAAGTGGAGGCCATTCTGCCAACCAGCATGGAAGTTAGGTCAGCTATGGCATGTTGAGGGCTGGCAATTAGAGGAACATCCAAAAGCAGCATCCTTCGCCTGGACATCATTGTTCCCAGAGTGTGAGTCTGCTGCAAAGACCTCGGTGTGGCTCATTCAGCTAGATTTCCTGAGCACTGATGAGGACATCTGTACGGAAGAGAACGTGGTGGACCCACAGGAGACTGCCATGCCAGACTGGGTAGTAGACATAGATGAGTCTCCCTTTGGTGGCTGATGGAAACAAATGAGGGATGCTTTGAGTACGTTTATTGTTTGAGAATAAGTGCTCTACAAAGCAGAGCCTGAGATGGAAATTCTTATTCAAGTGATTCATTTGAGAACTGTTGTCAGGAGAAGGGTGAGAGGAAAGCAGGATGAGGCAAGGGGAAGACAGCTACCCAAAAATGAAGTCTTAGCTAGAAGTTAACTTCAATCAGCCCTCACACACAAGCTCTGGAGGGTAGATTGCATCTCACAATTGTTCCCCAAGGCAAAGGGAGTTGGTCTTCCATAATTTTGTATCAGCCAGTCATTGGTTGAATTTTGGCCCAGCCACAGAGGTTTAGAACAGCCTCCCAAATGAAGAGCCTCCTGAGGGCAATTCTTTGGAGAAAAAGGAAGCTGTGTCTTATTAAAATCCAAACTAGGGTAGTGGGTACATGGCCTTTAAAAGGGAGCTGTGTGGAGCTTCACTACTTCTGCTGTGTTCCTCTTTCGCAGGTCGGGGGTCTCTGGGTCATTGTGATCTAGATATAAATGTGAAGTTACCCTCATTTTATAGTCTCGGGCTTGTGAAGCCAGCCATACTAATCAAATATATCTTAGATTAGCCTCAAGCTTATAGGCCACAAACTGGTAATGTGCTTTGACTTTCAATACTATAACCTGATTATAGCATTGTAACTCCATACTCATGCCTGGATGATTTTTAAAATATGAAAGGAGTAATAACAGTGTAAAAGAAAATTTGAATCAGGGTTAGCTCTCAGGGAATTCAGTCCTGTTTCTACCACTCCTGTGGCTTCAGCCAAGTCTTTAAACCTTTCTGGGTTTTTGTTAGATAAGAGATAATTGACATTTGCTACTACCTTAATATTTTGCTTATTCTGCTTATAAGGTAATAGGGAGCCATTGAAAGTCCTCCAACAGAGGCCATTTGGTTTAAAGTATCTTTGAGAAAGGTGAACCCAGTAACACTGGGTATACTATGTGGAAGAGTGAGAAGTAGAGAGACAGACTAAAAGGCTGACACAGTTATCAGACTTGAGGTAGTAAGGCCTTCCGTGCTTCCTCCCCCAACCAAACTAGATTAGAGTCCCCTGCAGAAGTCTCTCAAAGCGTCTTGCAATTACATGTTCAGTGTTTACTTTATCCACTAAACATTACTTTGCACAGGGGCAGGAACCATGCCTGTCTTATTCATCACTGCATATCTGGAGGTAGATACCACGGTGTCCAGCAAATATTTGCAGAATATGTAAGGAGTTTGAAAAAATAGAGGAACGTAGTTTAATTCAGTAGATATTGGTCAAGAATTAATGACAAGTCTTGGTGTCTGATGAAGGAGAAGAGTCACAGGTAACTTTAAAGCTTTGAGCCTGAGAGTGTGTTAATAAAGAAGTTCGAAGGATAAGTCTGAGTTTTTTGTTCCTGCGGAACAAACAACTTATTGGATTAAAATAATGCACAAGATAAGTCTTGGGTGAGGAGTCTGGGCACAGTTTAACTAGGTCCTCTGCTTAGGATCCTGGAGGCTGCAATGAAAGAGTCAGCTGATGTTCTGACTCTGGCATTCTAAAGCTGATGTTCTCCTCTGGAGCTTGGGTCCTCTTCCAACCTCATTCAAATTATTGGTTGAATTCAATTCCTTGGGATGATAGGTCCACTCAGCAACTAGAGGCTGTCTTCTTCCTAAGTAGTTCACAACATGGTCATTTGTTTTTTCAAGGCCAATAGAAGAGTGTCTTTCTTCAATTCTCTTCTTTCATGGAAGGGATACACCCTATTTTAACTGTTTTAAAGGTATCACCTGATTGGGCCGGGACCACCTAGGATAATTTCTCTTTTGATTAACTCAAAGTCATTACGAGGACCGTAATTACATCTGCTCAATTTCTTTGTCTTTGCCATATTGTTGGCTAGAAGCAAATCACAGGCTCTACCCACACTGAATGGGAGAAGATGATCTAAAACTACAAATACCAGGGGGTAGAACTCACAGGGAGCCACTCTAGAATCCTGCTGACCATGGTAAATCAGCTCAGTCTTTGTCATGTTTGAGTATTAGTGAGAGACAAAAAGCCAGTGATGGGTGAAAGGTCATTTAGACTTGTGGTCAGACACAGTTGGTATTAGGAGAGAAGGTTTATTATCCAGAGAGGAAAGCAAAGGGACAAAGACACTGCAGGTTTTGGAGAGATGTTTACTATTTAGGGAAGGAAATGGACCTAGAGAAGTAGAGAATGATCAACAAAATAGAGGAGAGAAACTCATAATGAACTTTCACATAAGCAGGAGGGAATCAAGAGCTGGGGGATTAATAGAGTTAAAGGTCACAGTCCTGGAGGGGAACATTGGCAAAGCCGTTCATTTGACTGTGCAGTGACCTTGGAGAAAAGTAGTGTGGTGCCATGGTGGTGGCAGAGTCGAGGCTGCAGGGAATTAATGAAGCAGGGGCTGGCGAAGTAGCGGAAGAGGGTCTCTGAGAACTCCCACACCCGTCAGGGACTAGGCTGGGCCAGGAGTCACTGCTTCTGCAAGAGAATGAGCTTCCGCAGGGGGTGGGAGTGGAGGGGCTTTTCAGTCCAGTCCTGCCTACACCACCCTCTGTTGACTTCCATTCAGGAGTGTGAGCTAACACCACAGTTTGTGTTTAGGCTGTTTGGGGGGCTCTCCTGGGCAAGACAAATGAGACTTTTAGGAGAAAACATGAGTAATCTATCGACTTGGGGAAATCTGGGGTAGGGAGCCTTTCTGCTCTCTGAGTAATTAAAAATAGACTCTTCCATCTAGTTCTGTGAGTTGAATTTTTAATGATGAGTAAAAATCCCTTGCTTGGTTTCTTTTTGGCCAGGCCTCATTTCTTTCAAATCAGGAGCCCAGTTGCCCTAGCTGTTTTGCAGAAATCAAGTAGAATTCTGAGGAAATGAAATAATAGGAGGCAAAATAAAAAAGCAATTTTTGGACCCAAGACAGATACTCTGAGGCTCTTGAAATAACCCGCATTGAAGAGGTGTCTCATTAATCAAATGCAGTGTTGCCATATAAAAGCTAAATTTAATTCCAGTGTAGGAAACACAGAAATGAGGCCGTTTCTCTTGATGGCGTCTCAGGAATGGGTTCCATTCTGCCTCCTTTCATTCAAAAGATCAACCTGAAATAATTTTGTTTTTATTATGAGATGTGTGTAGCTAACAAAGACCAACACAGTGTCATTTGATTGTCTCAATATGGCAATAATATTGTTGGACTTTCTTCTATCTCACCATCTTCCATCACCAAGCAATTCGCATAAGTGTTTTCATCTTTTTTTTCTTTCTTTATCATTTGTTCCATGTTAGAAATTCCTGGATATAAATACTCTTCATAGAAAAATGAGATTAAAACCTACAGCCCTAAGAGTTTATAATCATCTCTGCAGCCCACTGTGTTCATCTAACATTTTAAATGGATTTTTCCATCATTCTAAACCAATAGGGTAACTGCTATACACACTGTTGTAAAGTGTATTTCATGGCTCACTGGGTTTTTCTGTCTTTAACTTTACAATATATGTAATTTGATTAAAATTTTTGGCTGGTTGGGATAAGAAGAAATAGAGGGAAATTGCTCTTAACGGAATCTCCAGTGTGCCTGGGATTATAATTGAAGCAGAAATGAACATCTTTCTCTATAGGAAGTTAAAGAAAGGTTTTGTTCCATTTTTACATCAGAGATCATCTGTTATTGTAACCTAGACACCTAAACCCACTCCAGATTCAAAAAGTGCCATTTATAAACATGCATGCCAAGTTTCAAATGCCCTTTTTAATGTTTGCATATAATTTGAAGCTTGCAATGCCAAAGTAAAATACAGTTTCCATTGTATTGCATTACCCACACTGCATGTGAGCTGCCTCTTTTCTCTGACATTGCTTGAATAGACGAAGCATAGCTTGACTTGGTTCAAAAGAGGAATGTTTCTCGGCTCAACTGAAATGATTGCTGGGTAGAAGCTGCCAACTTCATTTTCCCCCCACAGAAATGTACATTTTTCCCTATTATAAAATGTGCTTATAATAGAAATGAGACAGTTCCCAAGAGTGTGGTTATCCAGAGGTAATCTCAACCCAATCTGATTAGAGGCAAGTGGCTCATGCCTCAAAATGCTCCAGGGTATGATTATTTTATGATAACCATACTCTGTATCATGTCTTATTGATTAACTAATAAAGCGTCAGCATTTCTATTTAGGAGAAAAGCTGAGAAACCAGGGGACGATTCTGGTTCTAGAAGGAAGCCATTCTTTTGAAGGACCCAAACTACCTCTTTTGTGCCAACTTTTTACAATTTCAGGTGGAACATGAGAAGTCATCACGTGCCTATTTTCACATCACTCTGGCGATAAGAACATTCATTGGTTTAATCTGATGTATTGATTTATATTTAAATGTCCCATAAATTGTTGCCTCTCTCTGTCGTGAGATGAGAATATGTGAGAGCAGAATGACATTTCTTTAAAGAATGCTGCATTTTGTTTTCCTCATCCAGATGACTTCATTGCACAGGTCCAGGGAAATATAGATAGAACCCAAAAAATATAGCAACCAGCTTGCCTGTGGAAGCCATATGCTGGTAATATCAGCAAGCTTTGGAGTGAGAAGACCATATGACTAGCAGGCAAGTATTTTGCAGCTAGAATAGCTTTTGGACTATCGCTAGGAATGTGTCCCATGGCATGTAAGTCCAACAATCAGGAACCCACAATATCCATATCTCTCCCAAAGGCTATGACTACATGTATATGGAAAAAGGTGGGATAGGGAATTGAAGCAATTCTCTTACACGTTTCAATTCAACAACCTGTTTTGTCACAGTTACTTTATGTTTTCATTGTAAATTTAAGCCCTTATGGCCCAAATTACCAAATTACTGCCTCAGTATTCCATTTTCTCTTACTATGTAGACACAGCTAATATAGAATCAAAATGAAAAATGTCCCACAGGTAATAGTGTCCACTGTAGTTCTTGATGATGTATGTTTTTGATGAAATTTCACTCTCTAAAAAGTATCATCTAGTCACTTCTATAATCATTGGTCAAGAGGCACTGGGTTTTGGGGTCAGGAGATCTCTTTTACTCTTCAATCCACTTCCTTGGCAATACATTATCGCTATCACTCTAACAAAGATATACATAGGATTAGCTTAATTTATTCGTTCCTGCTTTAAGTATCCCACTACTCACAGAGCCGGTGGTATTTTTATCTTCAAAATCCAAATCTGCTAGAATGGAATTTCTAATTTCCCAAAGAACATTTTACCAGAATCTCTATCTTTAAGATTTAGGTTTAGTATTTGTCCCAAGAACCATCCAAACTGGTTTTATAAGGACCTTAAAAGTGATCAGATTGATTATTTAACACACATCTTCCTATTAATCTGATGCTCTTTCTCCCCTTCTTAAAAACAGGAGTTGATTGCTCATCTCCTTTTTTCTCCTATGATGGCACTGTTTTTTTCATCAGACCTTGGTTTATGTTGTTTGTTTGTTTCTGCTGGACAGACACACTCCTAAATTATCTTTGAGCCTCTTGCACAGCAAGATATGAAGGCACTGCCCACTAAGTTCTCAAAATTAAGGGAACATGGAGCTCCCAAAGACTGATTATGACATTTGTCCTAAGAAGAGTTGTACAGGAAGAGCTCCCCTAACTTTTTTCCCTGGAGTGAAGAGCCAGCCACTCCGTTGGTTCTGATATTATCAGATGTTAACAGATCCTCTGTAAGGATCAACATAGGTGAGTAATGACTGGTGTTCTCATGGTTTTCCTTGTTTGTGCTTTTACTATGAAAGGGAAACCTCATTAAAATGGAGTCAGGAGGCCAGAAGGGGGAGCTCTCATGCCCTACCACTGCCTATCAAATGCAGAACTAACAGGAAGGGCAGCACCCTCCAAGAATGCATACTACTTTACTAGCCTGCAGAAGAAAGGTTTTCTCCTTGCCCCACATCAGTCCAGCCAATGAAAAACTGCCACAGCTCAGCGGGTGAAAAACCACTACACTTTAAACTCCTAATTTACTCCAATGGACTTTTTGTTTACAAGACCCCCTCCGATCTCCTCCCTTTCTTCTGTAAGAGTGTTCCTCTCCTTTCTTCTCTTGAGTTGCCTGTGGTTTTGACATGGCTTGCATGCCCCAGATGAAAATTCTTTGTTCTTCCCAAATAAACCCATTTTTGCTGGCAAAATAACTGAGTTTTATCTTTAAGTTAACCTAACTGAAGCTGTTCTGTTTTCGTTTGGGTTTTTTGGTTTGTTTGTTTCACAATGACCAATGGAAATAATTTCGGTATATGAACACATTTTAAGATACTGTGTGCCCTTCTATCCCTTACCTTCTTGTGTCTGTGTCCCTGGCTTTTGGGCATATACTTCAGTAACTCCCACATTTAGTTAGCATAGGCTAAACTACACTGCAGTAACACACAACTGTGAAGTTGAGGTGTCTTAAAATTACAAAGATTTATTTTTCACTCTAGAGGTGAGATTATTGGTCAGCGGGATAGGCTCTGCTCCACATAACCTCACTTTAGGACTGAGGCTATCAGGAGCATTACTGTGCCCTGGCGCAGTGGGAAAGAGAGCTCTGGGGAGTCCTGTGTGGGTCAAGTGCACTGGCCCAGAAGTGATACACACTGACCAACGTGATGCTCACAGTCCATCCAACGAGGATTGTACCAGAGAGGACAGACAGTACAGAGCTATTATAGGTCTGGAGTAAGGAAGAGCTGGAAATGCTTGGTGACCAGCATGAATGACTATCACATCTCCTCGATTAAAACAATAGGGCAGGGTGCCTGGACAGCTTAGTTACTTAAGTGACTGACTCTTGATTTCAGTTCGGATCATCATCTCAGGGTCGTGGGATTGAGCCCCAAGTAAGGCTCTGTGCTCAGCAGGGAGTTTGCTTAAGATTCTCTCCCTCTCGGGGTGCTTGGGTAGCTCAGACACTAAGTGTTTGCCTTTGGGGGATCGAACCCCACATTGGGCTCCCTGCTCAGCGGGAAGCCTGCTTCTCCCTCTCCCACTCCCCCTGCTTGTGTTCCCTCCCTCGCTGTGTTTCTCTCTATCAAATAAATAAATAAAATCTTTAAAAAAAGAAAAAGATTCTCTCCCTCCCTCTCCCCCTACCCCACTCCCCCCTCTAAAATAAATAAATCAATCTTTTAAAAAACAAGAGAGCTACCTTTCTCCAGATTATGGAGGAGCTCATTAGCTTTTCTTCTTCCCACATTACCTAATAAATCCTTACCACACCTCAAAACCTCAAATTAAATATACTGTCTTCAAACTTTAAGGTTCAAGGGTAGATTTATTTATTTTCTGTTGCTGCATGAAAAATTACTGCAAACTTACTGGCTTAAGACTATATATATATATATATATATATATTTATATAAATATATATATATATATATAATTTCTTAAGATAATCTATATTTATTATCTGGTAGTTTCCATGGATCAGAAGTCTGTGTATGGGTTAGCTGTGTTATGCTCAGGGTCTCATCAGGCTGAAATCAAGATGTCAGCAGGGGCTCAATGCCATCTGAGGCTTAGGTTCCTCTTACGGTCTCACTGGTTGTTGGGTGAATTCAGTTCCTCGTGGTTATTGGAGTAGCTTTTTGGTGGCTTTGGTCAGGGACAACTCTCAATTTCTAGCAATCACACTCAGGTTCTTTGCCACACAATATTTTCTAGAAGCAGTTCACAGCACAGTTTTCTGCTTCTTCAAGGCCAGCAGGAGAAATCTCTGTGACTTCATATCTCTCTGAAATCTTTCAAGGGCTCTGCTGATTAGGTCAGGCCCACCTAAGATAATCTCTCTTGATTAACTCAAAGTCAGCTAATTAGGGGTCTCAATTACTTCTATAAATCTCTCTGCCATATAACGTAATGTAATTATAACATAATGTAATGTATAAATGCCATTATATTTACGGGTTCCTCTCACACTCAAGTGGTAAGGGTATTATATAGGACATATACACCAAGGGACAGGAATCTTGGGGGCTATCTTAGAATTCTTCTAACATAGAGACGTAGAGGGACCGTATCTGTGCAATTAGAAGCCAGTCCGGCAAGCTGGTAGTGTTTGGGACCATTTTAATAACTGGTTTTACAGAAAAATTTGTTATTTTGTTCAGTGCATCAATATTCAAAACATAAAAGGGAGGAGAGAGGGAGGGAGGAAGGAAACTGATGTGAAATGACACCAAACTGAGAGGAGCATGAAGCAGAGAAGGAGCCACACATAAATCAGATCAGCCTCCCAAATGCTAAAGTTCCAGGCAATTCCCAAGTGTCAGACTGTTGTTGTTGTTGTTGTTTTAATATAGATAAACGTGGCATTCTTAGTTGGCCCTTGGTGTATCTTATTGCATCTCATTTTCGATATAGCATTTTTTTTAAGGTTTCCTTTATAAAGAAACTTCCTGCACTATTCTTTCCTCGAGAGAAGCACATTGGTTGCTTTGCTTCTTGCTCAACTGCCTAAGATGGCTCATTATTCTATAATATGTGCGGTATTGCCCAGAAGTAATTTTCCTTTTATTTTTGCCCACAAGGTGGAAAATTAAGGTTGAAATACAACTTTATTTTTGCTTTTCCCAGAAGAGGTGACAGTGTAGTTTTTCCTGCCTGGTTTTTGACAGGCTGTGAAATATTATTTTGGCTACAACTATTGACTCCTTCATTCTGTTTTGGCACAAGTTTTATGTAGAGAGTCTCCTGCCTTTGTTTACGCCTTAGAGGCCCATCCTAGGGTCTTGCATGGATGGAGGAGGGATCCCCTTTCAGAGCCTTTGTGACCTGGTTTTTCTGCCTGTTACCGCTCTCACATAGGCCTTTGCACACTATGCAAGTTGTATTCTTCCTTTTTAATTGGAGAGGCTCGTTCTCCATCTCCTCGTAACATTTTTGCCCAGGAAATACCAATTTTTTGTACTGAAGAAATAAGGAAGCTCTAACAAAAACTTGAATGTTGACGATTTCAATTTCTCTTTGGTCCTGAGTATGCACATACTAGTAGAGACAATGACCAAGAGAGACTCCACATGTTAAGAAATTTTATGTTGATTGCATTATTCGGTCCCTGTTAGTCCTTTTTAAATTTTTGCAATGTGAAAAAGTATTTAAAGAACTTTACTAATGAAGAACTACTAGGATTATCTTTTAGGCCCACTTTTATACAGATCTTTTCCTCTAATTACATTTAACATCATTTTGTGACCAATACTTAAATGAACTAATTTGATGGCAAAGCATTATTTTTTTTTCCAGCTAAGGAATGTTTAAAGAGTCTATAAGGTCCTGAAGCTTCTATTCAATATTTATTCAGCATAAATTCTCAAGACCTGGATTTGAATTACTGTTCTGCCACCCCTGAGTATAGGTCTTATGCATATTATGTATTTCTCTGAGTCTCCGTTTATTATCTATAAAATGGGTATAATAAACCCTAGCTCCTTAGGTCATGAATATTCAAAGACTATAGTCACATAAAAAATATGTTATATCACCACTGAGTTAGGAATCCAAGGAATGGTCAAGTCATTTAATATAAAAAAATACATGAGTATAACACATTAACTGATTATCAGAGAAAAACCATGTGATGTCTCAGCAGATGCAGAAAAGGCATTTGAAAAACTTGGACATTTAATCATGATAAAAACTCTTAGCTAACTCTTAGGAAATCCCTTTATTTGATAAAGATACTTATCAAAAACCTAGAGTAAACATTTTTATCAATGAAATGTTAGAAGCATTCCATTTAAAATCAGTCCAAGGATACTAGTACTCCTCTATTACCACTTCTGTATTTAACATTAGACTGCAGTTACTAGTCAACACAGCAAGATATAAAAAAGAAAGAAAAGCGTAAGCGTTGAAAAGCAGGAAACATGATTGATAATATTTATGGAGGGTGTGACCACTTTGGAGAGAACCCCAAGGAACCTACATACATAATAAGAGAGTTTTTCAGGCTGGTTTGATTATATGATTAATATATTAAAACCAAAATTTTATTTGTATACTTGAGCAACAAACAGTTGGAAAACGTATTTTAAAAGATTTTCTTTTATAAAGAAACTAGAAATTAACCTAACAAAGGACTTCCCAGGTTGTTATGGGAAAGATTATAAAACTTGCTTGAAGTCCTTACCCAGCATATATTTTGTGGCCAATAACTATAATCATAAAGAATTATGTGCAGATCTTCAACTCCCTTGCATTTTCATTGCATGCTGGCCTGCTTAGCCAAAATCGTAGTCCTAGACAACGCTCCCTCCACCCTAGCCCAGCACCTGTGCAACTGAGTGTGACTGGAGTGAAATAACATAAACATGCCGGCTGGTTTCATTTTAAATTTAGGATTGCTGATCTTAACGGGGCCCTACTGCTTCCCTGAAACTATGCTGTATTTTTGGGGGGGGGGGTCCATTTCTATTCCTCTTCTCCTATACCAGTGTTTTCAAAATGGGTACACGAACATGGAATCCCCACTTAATCCAGCTGCTCCGTTCCTAGGTAGACAGTCCAAAGAATTAAAAGCAGGTACTCAAATGGAAGTTTGTACATCAGTGGAGCATGATTCCCAATTGTCAAAAAGTGGAAACGACCTAGATGTCCATTGACAGATGAATGGATAAACCGAATGTGGTATTTATGTATGATGGAATGTGATTTTACTTTAAAAAGACGTGAAATTCTGGGACGCCTGGGTGGCTCAGTCAGTTAAGCATCTGCTTTTGCCTCAGGTCATGACCCCAGCGTCCTGGGATCAAGCCCCACATCAGGGCTCCTGTTCAGCGGGGAGTCTGCTGCTCTCTCTCTTTTTCTCTCTCCCTCTTCCCCTCCCCACCCACCACTTGCTCACTCGCTCTCAAATAAATAAAATCTTTTTTAAAAAATTAAAAATAAGGGGCGCCTGGGTGGCTCAGCGGATTAAAGCCTCTGCCTTCAGCTCGGGTTGTGATCTCGGGGTCCTGGGATCGAGCCCCGCGTCGGGCTCTCTGCTCAGCAGGGAGCCTGCTTCCCCCTCTCTCTCTGCCTGCCTCTCTGCCTACTTGTGCTCTCTCTCTGTCAAATGGATAAATAAATCTTTGAAAAAAAAATTAAAAGTAAAAAGAAGTGAAAGTCTAACACAGGCTACAGCATGGATAAACCTTGATAACCTTATACTAAGTGAGTGACATAAGCCAGTCTTCATGAAAGGGCAAGTAGTGTACGATTCCACTTATGTGAGGTAGCTGTAATAGTCACGTTCATAGAGACAGAAAGTAAAATGGTGGTCACTAGGGGCTAGAGGGAGGGAAGAATGAGGAGTTGTTTAACAGATACAAAGTTAGAGTTTAGGAAGGTGAAAAGGGTCTGGAGATAAATGGTAGAGAAGATTGTACCTGTACAATGAAACAGATGTAAATCTGTTTCATGCCACTGATTGTACGCTTAAAAGTGGTTAAAATGGTAAATTTTGTATTGCATATATTTTACCACAATTTTTAAAATACATACATACGTGGGGCGCCTAGGTGGTGCAGTTGGTTAAGCGTCCAACTCCTAGTTTTGGCTCAGGTCACGATCTCAGGGTCATGAGGTTAAGCCCCATGTCTGGCTCTGCTCTCACTACTCTGTTGGCTTAGAACTCTCCTTCCGCTCCCTCTGCCCCTCCCTGCCGCTCTCTCCCCCCCCTTTCTCTCTCTCTCTAGAATAAATAAACCTTTTTAAAAATTTAAAAAAATATATATATGAAGGATTCTTATGAAATACATGGTCGAAGAAGTCACTTTGCAAATACACTCTTTCCCAAAGCTAACGTGCCTAAGAACATCTGGGATCTAGGAGTCCCCTTTTCACGTTTGCTCTTTTCTTCTTTATGAAAAAAATGTTTATAATCATGCATCTTATCTACTATGAATCTTATTATGGTGCATGGCCCTGGTATGTAAGAAACTAGATAAAGAAATAATTTGAAATATTGTTGTACATGTTGAGAAAATGAATGACTCAATGTTGGGAAATATTTATTATTACAGCTCAGTTATATTCCAACTCTTTGCTTTTAATTAAACTGAACAAGAACTAATGGAGTTGTCAGCAGATAGATCATTAAAAATAATTTTTAATGATTGATATAAAATATTTATACAGATAATCATTTGTTGAAATATAATTAATATACCATGTTGTATTAGTTTCAGGTGTACAACATATTGATTCCACAATTCTATGCATTACCCTCACAATAAGTGTAGTCACCATCTGTCACCACACATTATTACAATATTATTATTATTATTATTTTAAAGATTTTATTTATTTGACAGAGAGAAACACAGCGAGAGAGGGAACACAAGCAGAGGGAATGGTAGCGGGAGAAGCAGGCTTCCCGCCGAGCAGAGAGCCCGATGCGGGGCTCCATCCCAGGCCCCCGGGATCTGACCTGAGCCGAAGGCAGACGCTTAACAACTGAGCCACCCAGGCGCCCCTACAATATTATTGACTATATTCTCTATGCTGTACTTTGCATCTCTGTGACTTACTTTACAACCGGAAGTTTGTACCGATTAATCCCCTTTATTTATTTTGCCCATCCCCCACCTACTTTCCCCCTAGCAACCATCGGTTTCTTCTCTGTATTTAAGGATGTTTTTGTTTCTTTGTTTGTTGTTGTTTTTCTTGTTTTAGATTTCCACATACAAGTGAAATCATAGGGTATTTGTCTTTCTCTGTCTGACTTATTTCATCTACCATTATGCCCTCTAGGTCCATTCACATCACATTGTCACAAATGACAAGATCTCATTCTTTCTGATGTGTAATATTCCATTGTGTGTATCTATCTATGGACACTTGGTTATTTCCATATATTGGCTGTTTTAAATAATGCCATAATAAGCAGAGAGAGCTATGTCTCTTCATGCATTTTAGTGTTTTTGTTTTCTACAGAGAAATACCCGGATGTGGAATTATTGGATTATATGGCATTTATATTTTTAATTTTTTAAGGAAACTCCATACCGTTTTCCATAGTGGCTACACCAATTTGTATTCCCACCAACAGTGCACAAGGGTTCCCCTTTTCTCCACATCTTCTCCAACAGTTATTTCTTGTCTCTTTTGATTTTAGCCATTCTGACTGGTGTGAGCTGATATCTCATTGTAGTTTTGATTTGCCTGTCCTTGAAGATTAGTGGTGTTGGGCATCTTTTTGTGTCTCTTGGTCATCTGCATGTCTTCTTTGGGAAAATGCCTATTCACGTCCTCTGACCATTTTTTTAATTGGATCATAGATCCTAATATAATTTGAATATCGACCCCTTCTTGGATATATCATTTGCACATATTTTCTCCCATTCAGTATGTTGCCTTTTCGTTTTGTTAATGGTTTCCTTCACTGTGCAAAAGCTTTTTAGTTTGGTATAGTCCCCAGTAGTTTATTCTCAGTTAGGAAAATACACATAAGATTCATATAAGAACTCTTTGCCCTTACTTAAACTGAACTGAAAAGTAATTTTTGATAATAGATATAAAATATTTATAAAATAATTTTTGATCATAATCTTTGTGATTTTGATAAGTAACTCAGGAGTTTCAATAATTTCATAACTTTGCTTTAACAAAACTCCTCTTCCCAACTAATTATAAGTGAATTTATATCTTATGCAATGATAAATTTATGGCGAAACATTTTAGATGTCACTTTAAAATGTATGAGGCGTTAACATCTTTCAAAATTATTTTAGGAGGTATGGAAAGAAAAAATTTGGTGACTACTAAGTTAGTTGACTACTTGATATTTTTCCTTTCTGCACAAAATGCCAGCTTTTCCCAGATTCAGCCGATGACTCTGCTTTCTCTTACACTGAGAAAACTGAAGCAATCGAAAGAGAATATCCACAAACCACCCACATCATGCACATACCTACCTGCTAGCTTCTGAGGCCCACACCTCATCCTTCCTGTTCCTGTAGATGAACTCCCCAAGCTATTAACTGAAGCTAAGCCCTCTCTTTATGCCCCAGGTCCCACCCCTTCTTGTCTCTTCCAGGACATTGCTGTAGCCATTGGCCTCTCTATTGAGTCCCATTGTTTCTCCTCACTACGGAATCATTCCTGTTAGTAAACAGAAATGCTATGATTTCCTCTCATCTTAAATACAAAAACAAAACAAAACCTGTCTTTTTTTTTTTTTTAAGATTTCATTTATTTATTTGACAGAGAGAGAGTGATCACAAGTAGGCAGAGAGGCAGGCAGAGAGAGAGGGAGAGGCAGGCTCCCTGCTGAGCATAGAGCCCTATGCGGGGCTCAATCCCGGGACCCTGAGATCATGACCTGAGCTGAAGGCAGAGGCTTTAACCTACTGAGCCGCCCAGGTGCCCCAGCAAAACCTGTCTTGATCCACTTTCCCTTCTAGTGACCACCCATTTACCCCAACCCTTTATATGTAATTCTGTAATTTGTAGCAAAATTCCTTGAAAGAGTTATCTATTCTCAATTCTTTTCTCTCATCATTCTCTCTTAGATAGACCTGCTTTGGTGAGGCCCCTACCCATTCCCACTGCTCTTTGTCAGTACCACCAGTAGGTTCTGCTTTGCCACGTCCGGTGTTCAGTTCTCAGGCCTCATCTTACTAGACTTGTCAGCAACACTAGACTCATGAGACATATCCTTGAAATGGTTTCTTCACTTGACTTCCAAGACCTTCTAATTCTTTAAAGTTGCTCTCTGGTCACCCATCAGTCCCCTTTGTGGATTCCTCATCTATTCAGCATCAGGGACCTCTTTTCTGTCTATATGCATTCCCTAGTCATCTCATCTCATCTCAAGTTAATCTCTTGTCCTCAAATATCATCTTATCTGCTTGTTCTGGATATCTTCTCTTTCCCTCCAGATCTCTTCTCCATCTTTCTCCATCCTGGTCTTTGCCTCAGGCAGTTGACTTGTTTGTACTTTATTGACAGGCCTCTGTGCCTTCTCACTTGTAGTTGGTTGTGACCAATAGCAAGCTGTGGCAGCATAGCTAGGGGAGAAAGAAGACTGATGTTTGGATATTTCTGTCCTCAGCCCCTTCTTTGTGAGGACTCTTAACCAAGATAACTCTTCCCAAGACCCCTTCTCCACCCAACTTTGTTTCCAAGTTCTTATAACACCTACCTCTCCTGTTCTTTTAGGAGTTGGAACCCTCAGGGTGTTCAGCGATTCCTTGTATTTCTTTACACACTCACCTCTAATAGTCCCTTTGTAAATAAACCTTCCTGATATATTCCTAATTTGAGTATGCCATTGTTGAGACCCTGCCTGTTCTGATGCAGCTGACTTCCAAATTTATAACTTTATTTGGAATCTTCCTTCTGAACTCCATCTTCCGTATCTAGCAGGCAACAGAGCCCCTCCTCTGGGCCATCTAACAGAAATCTCAAACTTATCGTGTGCAGTATTGAGCTCCTGGCATTCTCCCTCCAACCTATTCTTCCATGACTCTTCCTCATCTTGGTAAATATGTCTGATGCTCAGACATATATATCTCTCAGGCTAATGAGTCCTGGCCTCCTCTCCCACCTCACATCTGCTCTGTCAGCAAGTTCTCTTGGTGCTGCCTTTTATAGCCACTTCTCACCACCCTGTTGCCACTACTCTGATCCAAGGCACCATCACATTTCATCTGGATTATTGTAGGATCCTCTTGGATGGCCTCCCTGCTTTCTCCATGCTTCATCAATTCCAATATAGCAGCCAAGGCAGTCTTGTTACACACAGTCAAATCATGGGTCTCCTCTGCTTATCAGCCCAGCCTCACCTTGATCTGCATGAATGGGTCTCTGTCACCCGTCTGACCTCACTTATAATTCCTGCCTTAATATTCTCCACTCCAGCCATTGTGGACTCCTCAGAGTTCTTTGAATAGACTGGAAAAACCAGCCTAAACTTGTGGTCTCTCTGCTTGAGATGCTCTTCCCCTAGATAGTCACATAGTTGGTTTCTTCTGAACTTCTATCATCTATCTTCTGAACTTTTGTATATTTATTGCTTATTTATTTTACTTTTATTTATTCTTTTACTTATTTATTTTGTTTATTGTCTTCTCCCAACCAGAATATATGTTTTATGAGGGCAGGGATTTTTGCCTTTTGGAATAGTGTCCAGCACAAAGCAATTGAATTTTGAATGAAATGAAAACATTTTAAAAAGACCTAAATAAATGGAGATACACAGTTTTATTGGATAGGAAAACTCAATATTAGAAAGATGTCAATTCTCCTCAAATTGATGATTTCAGTGCAATTCCAATAAAAATCCCAATGGAATTTTTCAAAGAACTTGAGAATTCTAAACATATATTAATGAGCACTCTAAGAATAAGAATAGCTAAGTACTCTTAAGATTAAGGTGGGGAATCTGCTCTTTCAGATAACAATAATTCAGACAAGGTAGTATTGATTCAGGACTAAACAAATTGGTAATAGAACAAAATAGAAAACCCTGAAGCAGACCTATACATATGGCAACTTAATATACGACAGAGGCAGCTCTGCAATCATTGGAGGAAGGAAGGATAATTCAATAAATTGTCCTGGAACAGTTGGTTGTCCATAAGGGAAAAAAATGTAATTGGATCCCTACCTCACACCATACACAAAATTAATCCCAGATAAATTACACTTAGATGTGTAGGACAAAACTTCAACATTTTTAGCAGAAAAATAAATCCTATCTTTATGACTTTGAGGTAGAGGACCTGCTCAAAAAGACCAAAAAATAGCTAGCCATGAAGAAAATAACGAAGTATTTTTGTGTACATAAAAATCTGGATACAGGGGCACCTGGGTGGCTCAGTGGGTTAAAGCCTCTGCCTTGGGCTCAGGTCATGATCTCAGGGTCCTGAGATCGAGCCCCGCATCCATCTCTCTGCTCAGCAGGGAGCCTGCTTCCCCCTCTCTCTCTGCCTGCTTCTCTGCCTACTTGTGATCTCTCTCTCTCTGTCAAATAAATGAATAAAATCTTAAAAAAAAAAATCTGGGTACGTAAAAGTGTAGAATATTTATTTATTAAGAGATACTGGAAAGCAAATGATTATTATCCAAATATATAAAGAAGTCTTAGAAATCAATTAGAAAAATACAAATATTCCAAAATGAAAATGAATGAAGCCTTGAACAAGCTTTCACAGCAGAAACACAAATGACCAGTATTCGTGATAACATACTTAACCTCTTTAGTAATCAGAAAATTCAAATTTGCATTAGAAATCACGGGATTTTTGTTTTAATTAAAAAATGTCATAATATGAAATGTGAGTAGGGATGTGGAACAAATGCAATACACACTGCTGGTGGAAATATTACTTGGTACCCCCATGGGGAAGATAGGGGGGTTTGGCTTCTAAATATGAACATTCACCTGGGTACCAGGAGACCTGTATAAGAGTGTTTGTAACAGCACTGCTTATAATAACAAAAATCAAACTACTCCCCTCAAAGAATGAAGAGGCTAGAGACAACCCAGCTACCCATCGACCGTGTGAATAAATTGTAGTATAATCACATGATATAATATTTTAGAACAGTGAAAATGAATGACCCCCAGCTACACACAGGCTTTCTTTTCAGTCCTATTGGCCCATGTCGCCCCTCTCCTGTCCACTCACACAGCTCAGTTCCAGGACAGAAGAGCCAGTTCTTCAGGTAACAATGTGGACTTTCAGTGTGAGCCCTTTTTCCGTCTCCTTAAACTCAGCTTCTGACTCATTTTGCCCCTGGCTTCACACTCCCTGGACCTCACCCCTAAACCTGGCTCAGAGTGTGTGTGTGTGTGTGTGTTTAAGAGAGGATTTGTGAACAATGTTAGGATTCTGACAGGAAGAGGGAGGAGGGCATGGACCTTGGATCTGCAGTCATTGTCCCCTGCACATCTTCCTGGACTTACAATGGGGTTACATCCTGATAATCCCCTCAGAAGCTGAAAATACCCTAAGTTGAAAATGCGTTTGATACACCTAAGCAACCAAACATTATAGCTTAACCTACTTTCAACATACTCAGAACACTTCCATTTGTTAGTCGTTGGGCAAATCATGTAACACAAAGCCTACTTTATAATAAAGTGTTGAGTATCTCATGCAGCAGATGAAATACTGTGCTGCAAGTGCAAAGCAGAATGGTTATATGGGTACAGAACGGTTGTCAGTTGTATCATTGTTCACCCTCGTGATCGCGTGGTTGCCTGGGACCGGCTGCTCGCGGCAGCTGCCCAGCATTAGGAGAGAGCATCATAGTGTATATTACTGGCCTGGGAAAAGATCAAAAGTAAATATTCAAAGTGCACTTTCTACTAAATGTGTATAGCTTTCGGACCATGGTAAGGTTGAAAACTGGCATCCGCCTATTGTAGGTCAGAGACCATAGCATTGGTTGACACCTCTTCCCTCTTGCTCGCTGCAGACTTCCTGAGGGGAGCGGCCCTGTCACCACCATCTGTGCATTCCCCCAGCACGGGACCTGGCACATCTCAAGCAGTCAAGAAATACTGAACCAAAGATGGGTCTAAGAAAGACCTCACTGGTCAGACCCGACAGAAACAGAAATCAGGTCAAGAGCCTCTTTGCCAGAATCAACACGCTCGCTGGGAAAGCTGGTAGCTGCAGATAAGGAAATGGGGAAGATGACAAATCAAGGAAGAGAGGCATTTAGGGCTTTCTTTGGCTGGCAAAACCAAAGCGTACTGGTCAGGGGCACCGGTTCTCCAGAGCAGCAAAGTGTCTCGTTTAGGACACTTGCTTTTTGATGCAAGTGTCCTCACATCTTCTGCAGTAACTCCACAGTGAGGTGATGTTTTCTGGATCTTGAAAGGAGCACAGCAGAAGCTTTTGTCTCCAGTTGCCAGGGCGGGGAACGTGGCTTACCATTCAACTGGAACAGTATTTTTGGCAGCCGGGCCTTTCAGGAGCTCTTCTCAGCCATCCCCCGCAGCAGCCAGCCACTCACCGGACGGGCTGGGCTGACAGCACAAAGCTTAGGCACCAGGCCCGCCAGGTCTGGTTTCCTCAAGTAGCCCGGGGTTAATGTTTGACGCCCCTCCGGTGATGACTAATTTACCACCCCTGTGTCTGGGCAGGTTCAGAGGACTCAGACAAACCCCAGATTTTCCTGGCTTCTGGTCAGAAGTGCCAAGACCTGGCCAGTGTAGTCCAGCCTTCAGAACAATTGTCTGTCCTCTCTGCCTCCACACTGGGGTCACCTTGTGCAGTAATGTGCTTTGTGCTTTGCACAGGGATTTCGCTGAGGGGCCAGGGAAGCGGAAACTAGACAACATTTTGCTTACTAAATCTAGAGGGAGGGTTTGCATCCTGTACCCCTCTGGAGGAGGGAGCTCGCTCTTCTTATTAGAGGCAGCCACTGCCTCCCAAGCCTGGGCTTCAGCTGCCCGGAGGGGCGCCTTCACCTAATGGGCACAGAGATAAGTACTGCCTTCCCATCCTGTCCCTAGGAGGCACCCAAAAGCATTGGATTGATTTGCAATTGCTTCCTGCCCTAGCTCCTGCTGGGAGTGAGACCATCTGCAGAAGGGCTGTGATCATGGCCTGTGTTCCCAGACCTGCTCCTGAGAGTTTTGAATCTTCTTGATCACTGCCTATCTCTAAGCATCATTTGCCCAGCCTGCTGGCTGCCTGTGCTCTGGGTCCATGCCTGGCTGATCCCTGGCTCACCACTTAGCCCCAAACTTCCATTTGTGCCCCGGCCCCTGCCTGGTTGTTGATGCCATCCCTTGATGCTGCCAGTCCGGGCTTTCCGTGCTGACTCTGGGCTTCGAAAACTTAAAGGCTTAGCACTGACAGTAGCCTCAGACAAGAAGGGATTGTTTCCCACCGAGTAAAGTATTTCTGTCCAGCGCAATAGGACATCTTTGAACAGCCAGGCTTGACCCACTGGTACACACTACACGTACCCCTGTTTATAGAGGGCCTCGTAATCCTTCTGTTCCAAGCACACCTCCTACCCCATTCTTCTGGTCCGTGACCACAGAGTTCATTCCACTCTTATCTCGCATCACATGTATCTCTCTAGATTACAGATGATCTTTCTCAGTATTGTTTTCAGCAATGTGCTCAAATCTCCACTAACATCCTTCGCAGCTTGACTCATCTCCCAAGATTCGCCCAACCTGTGCCTCCCCCAGGAGGAGGAGTCACACACACACACACACACACACACACACACACACACACACGTGTATGTGAGCGTGTGCACATGTGCACACATACACAGACCCACAGAGCCTGCTTTGGATTTAGGGTCCAGAGACTATTTGGCTGCTAAAGCCATATGCAGGAGGAGTCAGAGGCCTGAAAAGAAAACTCGTGTTGTTACTGGAAGAACTGGTTGTCCCGCACTGGAGCTGAGCTGTGTGACTTGCTGGAGTAGGAACAACAGCATGTAAGGACCAGAAAGAAAGCCAGGAGTGGGGAGGCATAAAAGATGAGGGAAATCGATCCTGTCGGAATTCTGGGAGGAAAGATCACTCTTTGAAAATGTATTTGGGGAGCACCTGGGGGCTCAGTCACTTAAGCATCTGACTCTTGATTTGGCTCAGGTCATGATCTCAGGATCAAGCCCCACATCAGGCTCCACACTCAGCAGGGTGTGGAGTCTGCTTGAGGATTTTCTCCCTCTCCATCTGCCTGTCCGCCACTGCTCTCATGCTCTCTCTCTTAAAAAAAATAATAATAAGTAAATTTTTAAAAAAGAAAGGAAAGGGGCGCCTGGGTGGCTCAGTGGGTTAAGGCCTCTGCCTTCGGCTCGGGTCATGATCTCCTGGGATCGAGCCTTGCATTGGGCTCTCTGCTCAGCAGGGAGCCTGCTTCCCCCCCTCTCTCTGCCTGCCTCTCTGCCTGCTTGTGATCTCTCTCTCTCTCTCTCTTCCTCTCTCTCTCTGTCAAATAAATAAAATCTAATAAATAAATCTCTGTCAAATAAATAAATAAAATCTTTAAAAAAATAAAAAAGGAAGGAAAGAAGAAAGGGAGGGAGAAAAGGAAGGAAGGAAGGAGAAAGGAAGGGAGGCCAGGAGGAAGGGAAAGAAAGAAAAAAAGGGAAAGAAAGGGGAAGGGAGGGAGGGAGGGAAAGGAGGGAGGGAGGGAGGGAGGAAGGAAGGGAGGAAGGGAAAGAAAGAAAAAAAGGGAAAGAAAGGGGAAGAGAGGGAGGGAGGGAAAGGAGGGAGGGAGGGAGGGAGGGAGGGAGGAAGGAAGGAAGGAAGGAAGGAAGGAAGGAAGGAAGGAAGGAAGGAAGGAAGGAAGGAAGGAAGGAAAAGAAAGAAAAAAGGGAAAGGAAGGGAGGGAGGGAGAAAATGTGCTTGGGAGCGGCATCTGGGTGGCTCAGTTGGTTAAATGTCTGCCTTCAGCTCAGGTCATGATCCCAGAGTCCTGGGATCAAGCCCCTCATAGGGCTTCCAGCTCAGCAGGAATCCTACTTCTCCCTTCCCCCTGCTTGTGCTCTGTCTCTCAAATGAATAGATAAAATCTTTTAAAAAGAGAGAGAGAAGAAAAGAAAAAGAAAAATGTGTTTGGGAGCCATCATGCCTCCAGCTCTTTTGCTCAGCTTCCCCCCACCTATTTCTAACCAGAAACTATGAAGAGTCCAGCTCCCCTTTCCCCCATAATTCATTCTGGCCTCCCAGTCATCCCAAGACAATTTCTGATCTGATTCCTATAGGGTAAGTTCCAGGTGCCTCAGTCTCCTCGGCTACAGGAGACTGCTTCGTGCTGCCCTCCACACCCCCAGCACCTGGCCCTCTCCTACAGGGGGTCCAGGCATTCACTCTACACACCCTGCACCCTGGCTCCCGTGAAATGTGTTTGAGTGCCTCCAGGGCTGAGATCCCTTCTTGATGTTCCTTTTCTGTTCTCCACACCACCTACTGTGATTCTGGGCACATATCACGCCAGCAATGTTCGTTAACTGATGGACAGATTGATTATAAGCACACATTCCATCACATCTTATAAAATGGTGTTTTTCAAAGAGTGCTGGGAGGATCCTTCGAACCAGGATCTCCTTGGGTGCTTGGGCCCCACAACACACTTGCTAAATGAGAACTTCTGAGTGTAACTGTGGCAGTTGCCTTGTAGTGGATAGAAGATGGCCGCAAACTGACATTTCTGCCATCAAGAGGTGGGGTCTATTTCTCCTCTCCTTGAAATTGGCCTGTGGCTGCTCTGACCAATGAGGTGAGGCTCTGCCAGTCCCTGGCCCAGCTTTGGTCTCTGGGAGGCCTGGACTATGGGGAGAAGAGCCCGACTGAGCCAGCTCTCCACTCATCCCCTCCAGTTTGCCTAGCATGTGGGTGAAGCTGCCTGGGACCCTCCGGATGAGACCAAACACCAGCTGAAAATCAATGGATGGCCCCAGGTGATCACCTAGAGCAGATCACCCTGCTGATCCTTGCCAGAGTTCCTAACCCACAAAATTATGAAATGGATAAGTTGGTTGTTGCTTTAAAACTCTTAAGTTTTGTGATAACTTGTTACACGGTGATGGATCATAAGAATATGCAGATGGCACAAATTCTCCAGGTTGTTATTGTGTTTCCTTGAATTTGACTCATTGTTGTAAAGGGATCTGACATTTAATGAGTAAAATTTTATATTAAAGATGAGAAAATATAACTCACAATTTGTTGTTTATATATCCTGAGGGAAAAATACGTGGTAAAATAAAATCTCATCATTTATGTTGAACTCATTTTGTTTATTGGACAGTTCTGATTGTAATACAAACAAGAGAGAGCCTCCAGCTCTCCTGAACTTTTCTAGACAATTCAATTGCCTCAGACAGTGTTAATAAACAATGTCATCCCAATGGAATAAAATATGGCTTTGGATTTAAAATGTAGTGAGTCCTGACAACATTTGGTTTGGATTGGACATGTTTCCTTAGTCTATGCTTCCAGGCCAAAACTAAGAAGATTGCGGGGGGAGTGTGTGAGGAGGGGAGGTTAGTCTCTTGGGAGTATATTTTAAATCTGAAGGTTGTGGATTTCTTTTGGGTTTCATAATGAAACCCTTAGACTTGTAAGTCACATGACCAACCACTGCTTTAGCCAGAGTTTTGGACAAAAACCACAGGACCCTACAAACCCCACTGGGATTAGCGATTTTTGTTTTGGTTTCTCAACAAAGCAATTTGGACAAATCTGAGAAATTTTTACAGACTCAGCAGAGATCGGTGTGAAACTCCGCGTCTTCCTTGGACGCTTCAGCTGAGCTTCGGTGGGTTTGGACGGGTCCAGTGCTTAAAAATGGAACTCTAAAAGCATAAAACCACACAAGCCAAAAATATTTTCCAAGATGAGTTTAACTAAGCTGAAGCTGCTGGGATTCGTGCCCTCTCTGTGCAGACAAGTACATGCGCCCCTTCCAACTCGAGTCCCAACCCGCCGTCGAGCTCATTGGCTCGGCTGCGTCACATGCCGAGCAGAGCTGTCGCTTTAGAACAGAACTCTGGCCTCTTGAGACGCTCTTCAGAGGTGGCGGTGTGTTTCCCGAGATTCAGTAGATGGAAGTCTGGCAAGAAATCAACCTCACCACCTATTTTTATTTTGTTCATCTGAAAAACAAAATGCCCATATGGTGGCATCACTTGAGAATAGCTGACAAATAAATACGATAATCCTTAAAGCCAGTGGTTCCCAGACAACCCGTCTGGCCCCTGGCCGGGCTGCGTCAACACTGCCTGAGGCCCTGGTAAAAAATACAGATTCCCAGGCAACTCTCCAAATCAGAATTTCTGGGTGGGAGCCCAGGAATCTTTATTTTTAATGAGCTGTTCAGATAGATGATTGTATACATCCAAGTTTAGGAAACACTTTGGTGTTGAAAAAATATGACACCCCATCTCTGGCCAAGATGGAGTAACATGAATTGGATATATCCTACTGCCTGAAACAACTAAAAAAACGGCAACGAAATGTATAAAAGAACGGCTTTCAGACCCTGGATGTCAGGCAGTCCCGGATGATGATCACTGAGAGGGCAACAAATGATTTTCCCGATATCAGGAAGGGAGAGCAGGACAATGCTTGGTGCATGACAATCACATCTACAGGATGAGGTTATTTGAAGGTGATTTTATTGTACTCCATGAAGGATGCTTAGTCACTTCACAGAGTGGGGCTGACTGAATAACCCAAGGGCCTTCCTTCCAGTGGAGATATTCAGCAGCACAGGTGTGCGTATGCTGCTAGAGACTAAGGCCAAGTAAGGAATGGGTTTGCAACAAGCTCTTGTTTGTGTTTTAAAAATAGAGGTATTTACATATTGTACTATGTACAATATGCAAAACCTTTCTGTCAGAAACCTAAGAGTGTGGTACGTTGGTTGTGTCTGAGGAACAAGCCTGACAAGCTGGGCTAAGGTGGGAGGGAAACAAGTTTTACTGTATGGCTCCTGTACTGTTCAAATGTCTTAAAATGATCATGTATTTCACTTTAAATGAAAAATTAAACGAGTCATCCTAAGGATTTCTTTAAATATTTAACCAGGGGTACTCGGCTGGGTTAGGCTGTAGAGCATGTGACTCTTGATCTCGAGGTTGTGAGTTCAAGCTCTGTGTTGTAGGTAGAGATTACTGTAGAATAAGCAAACTTTAAAAAAATAATAATAAAAGCAATAAATATTTAACCAAATTTTATTTGATTTTCACAAACTCACTTCTCCTGCGACTCTTCAGAAAGACACTGACCATGTAAAGCACTTGATATAATACACACCCATTCGGTAATTTATTCTATGTATCATTCACAATTTAGTTTGTCTTTATTCATCTGACATATAATACAGTACTACACACCAAACAGTGACAACAAGTTACATCATTTATTGTGTTTCAAATTATTTGAAAAACAAGTTGTTGCCATTGCCTGTTCATTTCCAAAATATGAGTTTAAAGTTATTTAATTGTTTTCGGGGTCTGGCACAGTCCCACACAATGCCCAGTGTCAATTATCTGGTCACATCCAGATTCCTGTGGTTGTTTCTAAAATCTACAAAGTATTCTATTTTAGACTCCCAAGGGTCCAAAGTGTAAGATGTTTGTATAAGGCCCGTGTTTGCTCTATGAGTGGGTACAAGTAAGATAAAGAAAAGCTTCAGGCTCAGAATAAATGTTCTTCCCTCAGGCAGGACCAGTGTCCCGAATGGATGTCCTTGTTCAGGCCTCTGGATTATGGGGAGCCCTTCCTAAGGGGACCTGGCACAATGTTTCCGGTTGTGCTTTTTCCACTCTTCTGAAGGATGGCATGTACACGTTTTTGTTGTTAGACAAAAGACATGAGCTATGTCAATTACCTAAAATTTTTCTTCTGCAGATTGTAAGGATTTGGGAAATATAAAGAACTGAAAGGCCCAAAGAAGAGATTTAACCAAAGAACCAATGTCAGAGAACATGAATTTGGGAATCTAAATAACTGAGCAATCAAATCCATCCTTTCTGATATTCCATTGTTTTCTCTGCTCATGGATTCTCACCACAGGACAAACAAGGTCAGTTCCTTCTCTCTTAAATTCCTTTTCAAAAACAATGGGAAAGGAAGCAAAATGCGGATGTTTGTGTTTGCTTGTGTCAGCATAAACACTGGGAATATACGTAAGAAACTAACGATATGGTTCCCTATAAGGACAGGGGATGGGGATGGAGAGGGACTGGAGTACGTGGGGACAGACTTCTCAACATTTCCATTTTTTTTTTAATTGAAGTGCAGTTGACACACAGTGCTACATTAGTTGCAGGTGTACAGCATAGTGATTTAATTTCTGTATACCTTATGCTGTGCTCACCAAAAGTGTGTCTGCCATCTGTCACCATACAGAGCCATTACAGTACCATTGACCGTATTCCCTATGCTGTGCCTTTCATCCTGTGACGTGTTCATTCGGTACCTGGAAGCCTGTGCCTTCGACTCCCTTTGACCCATTTTGCCCATCTTCACCACTCCCATCCCTGCTGGCAACCATCAGTTTATTCCTATACTTACGCGTCTGTTTCTGCTTGTGTGTGTGTGTGTGTGTGTGTGTGTGTGTTTTAGATTCTACATATAAGTGCAATCATAGGTATTTGTCTTTGTCTGTCTTATTTCACTTAGCATAATAGCCTCTAGGTCTATCCATGGTTTTTTGGGTTTTTTTTTAAGATTTTATTTATTTATTTATTTGACAGAGAGAGAGGTCACAAGTAGGCAGAGAGAGAGGGGAAAGCAGGCTCCCCGCCGAGCAGAGAGCCCGATGTGGGGCTCGATCCCAGGACCCTGAGATGAAGGCAGAGGCTTTAACCCACTGAGCCACCCAGGTGCCCCAGGTCTATCCATGTTTTTGCAAATTGCAAGATCTCACTCATCTTTATGACTGTATGATATTCCATTGTGTATATTTCACATCTATGCATTCAACTATGGAGGGACACTTGGGCTCCTTCTATATCTTAGCTATTGTAAATAATGCCACAATAAGCATGGAGTGTATATATCTCCTTGAATTAATGTTTTCATTTTCTTTGGGTACATAGCTGGTAGTGGAATTACTGGATCATATAGTATTTCTATTTTTTAATTTTTTGAGGAACCTCCATACTGTTTTTAACAGTGTCTGCACCAGTGTACATTCCCACCAACAGTGCATGAGGGTTCCCTTTTCTCTACATCCTCACCAGCACTTGTTATTTGTCTTTTTGATTCTAGCTATTCTGAAAGGAATAAGAAGATTGTGGTTTTGATGATGAGTGATGTTAAGCATCTCTTCATGTGTCTATTGGCCATCTTTATCAACATACACATTTTTATAGCGTTTTCATCTTGGACCATGTGAATGCATCACCTATTTTTAAAATTTAAGTAAAAAAATATTTCTCAAAGCTTATCTCTTTCCATAAAACCTTTATATAACATGCCTAAGGCTGGGTTGAATGGACTGAAGTTGCATAAACTGAATAAAAACAACAGGAAGCTGGAGCTCAACCTCCCCCTCCCCCTTCCTCTGCTTATCATTTTGGATGAAAAAAGATCTCCAATAATTATCTAAGTGATTGCCTTCTGGCTGCCATTTTCCATGGCTTATAAGACAAAATTCTACTTGGTGTAATTTTTCCTTTTGGAGGCACTTTGGGTATTCACTACAGAATCACCTGTGTAGGATAACAGAAATCAACCAAACAATGAGGATCCTGAGAAGAAAAAGAGATTGTGTGTATGCATACACACACACACACACACACACACACACACACACACTCATGTGCAGGGTGATGGGGAAGATGGCAGAGAAGGCCTGGAGGTATTTCCCAGTGTAAACATTAGAGGTTTAATTTTTGCAAAGCAGCTTTTCTGGTGAAATATTGCTGACTGTATTTGGAAGTTGATAATATAATTCAGTTCTCCTCTGGGCATTGTGGGTATACTATGATTTTCTTGGTTGAAATGCCTCCCTCCCCACCCCAGAATAGTAGAAAGAGTGAATAATTTCATATTGGACACTTTCCCTTTTGGGGAATAATTTAAGCACTACCATATGTCTTCTTATTTTGTCCTTCTACTGTCTCTCACGAACCACTGGGCTTTGAAAATGCAAAAACAAAGCAAACACAAGCACACAGAATGTGTGTGTGTGTGTGTGTGTGTGCATGCTCACGTACACATGCGCGTGTCTGTGTGTGTGTGTGTGTGTGTGTGTGTGTGTGTGTGTGTATGTTTAAAAGCACTCTGTGGTGATTGCCCAATCACTGGGCCATGGTAATTATCCAGGAAAGTGTTTGAAGATATGCTCCACTGAAGGGAAGTGATAACAACCTTCAGAAACTGTTTAATCCCCAGGAACTAAAATCAGTCTGATGGTAGCTGCACAAAACGGAAAGGCAAAATCATTGAAATTAGACCCAAGGAAGAAGGCATGAAGTGTGCCTGCTCTTAGGCACCAGTGTCAGAAGTGCTCAGGTCCAAGGCGCACACACTTGACCTCAGGTGAATTCTGGAGTGTTTTCCTGTAGAAGAGCTCGCTTCAAGTCAGTCCTGGTGAATTGGTGTCTCTCACGTGGTGTGTGGCGTGGTTGTCCCGTGTCCACAGTGAGCTGCCAGGTTTGCAGAAGCAGAGACCTTTTTCTGAAGTGTCTGAGGCAATCTAGAAATAATAGTCTGGTTATTTGATTTTTCACAGTTCTTTGCTTTTTTCCTGCACTGAGGAGTTACGTAGCTAGCTTTATTCACATCAGACAGCAATGGAGGTTAAAGTGATCTCTGATTTCGAACCATATTGTTGACTTGAAAAATGCAGAGATTCTTGGGGCGCCTGGGTGGCTCAGTCGTTGAGCGTCTGCCTTCGGCTCAGGTCATGATCCCAGGGTCCTGGGATCGAGCCCCGCATCGGGCTCTCTGCTCGGCAGGAAGTCTACTTCTCCCGCTTCCATTCCCTCTGCTTGTGTTCCCTCTCTCGCTGTGTTTCTCTCTGTCAAATAAATAAAATCTTTAAAAAAAAAAAAAAAAAAAGAAAAGAAAAATGCAGAGATTCTTTAAGTATACTCAGTTCGTGAGCACCCAGCCAACCAGATTATTCAGGAAGCCTCTTATCTCAGAAAGCTGATTAAATTATGAAAATTATCAAGACATTGATTTCATAGGTACTGAGAAAAATCAGAGCGTTCTTGTCAGGTGCCTGGGGCACCTTTAAAACTTGACCCAGCACTCTTTAACCTCTTCTTATCAAGAACAGGAGACCCCGTCCCTGCTCTTGGATCAGGATGGGCTGGTGACGGCTCTGACCATAAAGTGTGGCAGAAGCCTCACTGTGTGGCTTCTGAGGCAAGATTAGAAAAGGCCACGCCACTTCTACTTTTTCCTCCTGGGGTGCTTGCTCTGGAAGAAGTTGGCTACAGGGAAGGAGTCTGTCTCCCCCGAGCAAGTCTTGCTGGGCAGGCCTCTGATCACAGCCTTGCTGAGCTTCCAGCGGCTGCCAGCCATGTGGACTGGCCATCTTGGACAGGCAGCCCTGTTGAGCCTTCAGATGGTTGCCGCCCCTGCCAGTGTCTGACTGCAACCTCAGGAGAAATTCCATGTGACAAAAGAGCAGCTAAGCCCTTCCTGAATTTATAACTCACAGAAATCCTTTTTTTAAAGTTGTTTTTAACACTTAGGTTTTGGTTTACAGCACCAAGTTTTGGGTTGATTTGTTATTCAGTGCCAGGGGGAAGGGAGTTTCTCTCCTTTGACACATCTCTTCATTCCAGCTGCTTACTTTCACTTCTGAGCATTTACCCTGTACTTGTGTTAATACCTTTTTCCTTTGGTTCATCTTTTCATCTTCCACCTATACACATACACACACACAGCCGCAGGGCCACAGCCACCAGAATATGCACAAAATCAATCCCTTGGCTCAGTTTTACTCCCTAGTTCACTCAGTTCAAACCTCATTTTTCAGCCAATAAAACATGGGTCTACAGGGATTAAGTGTTAGTCCAAGGTCACAGGGCTCAGAAGTGGCCCAGCTGGAAGTAAACCCAGGTCTTCAGACGCCCAGTCCAGTCCTTTTCCCATTAATTACTTTCATTTCCCACTCATCTCCCAAAATAAAATGGATCAATCCTTTCCTAATCCAGAGGCCATAAACTGTGAAATGGCCAGACGCCTGGACACCGCGCCTCGTTTGTCTTTCCAGCAGTTCCAGCGGTGACCGGTGACCGGTGGGCTCCTGGCGAGGGCTGCCTGTAGCTGACCTCCTGGTAGGAGAAGAGCAGTGAGAGAAGAGGGGAAAGAGGGAAGTGCCAAGAGGGCCTGCCCTATCCCTCCCTTGTTCTTCACAGGCCTACATTCTGAAGGCCTCAGGCTAATTATGACCAGAGTGCAGGCAGGGATTCCCAAATGTGCTGGAAAACTGCCAGATGCCCCCCCC
>CM053607.1:92837353-92878162 GCA_028646535.1 Procyon lotor | reverse complement strand
AGGACCAGGCATGCTGTCATTAATACACTGTCTGCTGCCCACGGCCCCAGCACTGCCCCAATTTTTCTAAGCCCTACAGCATTGTCATATCATTTGTCTGGCAAGGGAATTAGAGACAGTGAGTAAGAAGGCCACCTCCTGCACCCCCCAACCCGCCCCCCCGTAATGATGTATTTCCATTCCTTGAGCTCTCTTGCCAACAGCCAGATCTCCCTCCTCCACCCACCTCTCCACCATTCTCCTACACCAAAGGGTAAAGGATGATTAAAAGTCGTCTGCATGAGGTGTGGTTTCGTTCAATATGTACTGTTGGTTCTGCAAATATGCTGGTGGAACGTTGACCACGCATGTTATGTGCCATATGCCACTCTGTTGGCTGGCATGCAGCAGAAAGCCTGAAAATCCAGGGAGGGGAAGTGGATATTTTTTCTGCTTTTGAAGCACAGGCTTTAATAAAGCAAAAAAACAAAAACCCAAGAGTTTTGAGAAAAAATATCCCATAATTACAGTTTCGTTAATCCTTCATGGATTCCCTATGCTGTACACAATTTGCCTCCCAAAAAAAGCAGCAGCAGATTCATTCAACTGCCTAGTATTTGTAAAATCATGTCAAAATAAGTATATGTCATTTTCTGGGTTCGATATGTTCTGGGAAAGTTATATGTAAATTGGATTTTTGCAAATTTGGCCTTATTTCAAATATTTTCAAGGTGTTTTCAATTTAAACTGGTACCATTTGTAAAGCAAATAATAATTTGGTAATGCAAATAGTCACTCCCTAACTTATTTGTTTTGTAAGTTTGGGCTATTATATTTACATTTTTTCTCAAAACAAGATACAGCAAGATAGATGATGACAGACAGTAAGACACTAACGTAAGTAATACAAAGTAAACATTTTATATATAAATGAAATATTTTTAGTTTTAGAAATTTAATCTAAGAATATAGATTTTTTCTTAACAACTTTTATCTAAAGTAAGAACTTGCGCCTATCCCAAAGTAGGGCAATCTGACAAAATATTGACATAGCAAAATACTGAATTTATCCTAAGGATATAAGAGGACCTTGTGTAAAAATGTATGTACCAAAAAACAAAACAAAATAAAACCCCAAACAAACAATTGCAACACTGTTTATAATAACAAAAAGTTAAAAGGAACCCAAAAAAGAGAGGTCTGTAAGACAAATCATTTAAATAAAAACATCATTTCATTTTCGTGCAGTGTTTAATTACACAGCTGTCAGAAGAGTGAAAGTGAGATACCATTTTTACCTACCATGCAGGCAACAACTTGAGAGTTTGATGACCTCCTGTTGAGGCGTAGAGGGTAATGAGAGGTCAGAAGTGGTATGGGTAAGTACATAAAACACTTCCTCACTGGGTGGTTGTCTCTGAGAGTGGCAGTAGTTTTGGGTATGATCAAGTTTGCCAGTCCACAAATATTCCGGAGACTGAGACACTATAATCAATGTGACATCAACTTGAATTATTTGTTTTAAAAATACTCCAAAGCCATTTTATATATTTAAGAGATTTAAAAAGAGATTTGAAAGAACTATACTAGGAAGTATTAAAGTTTAATTTTCTTAAGATGTTTTCACTAGAAACATCTTTTACTGTCCTTTAAGGAGAAAATATGTATCCAGCTCTTTAGAAACAAGTTCTAGATAAGATCATCTTGTGGTATTTGAAATTTGGGTAGTGAATTCACTGCGTTTGATAATACTCAGCATTACCTACTTCTTGAGTCTTCTTCAGGGAGAGGGTATACATGCACTCTAAAGTTTACTTGATTAAAATAAGTTAAGAAGTACTTGACAATTCAGTTTATGGAAATGGACTGTTATTTAAGATGTGATCCTAAAGATTTCTATTTGGTTACCATTTTTTCTTGGGGGGGGGGTGCATAGTACAGAAAAATAGAAATAAGGAATACTCACCAATAATCTCACCATCCTAACTTAACAAATTTTTTGTCTATTTCCTTATATTTTTTTAAATACAAAACACTATAAACATACAGGAAAATACAATAAATTATAGAATAGGACTCCTGTTTGCTTCAGTATGACAAATTAGATACTTGCTGAAAACACCAAAAAATGCTAAATAAAATATCAGAATCAAAAATTATTTTCAAATGCATCACTGAGCTTTTAGGAGACTGAAATATTCAGAGGCAAATAAGGTGAGAGCAGGAACCCTGGAAGGGAACTGTACTCTGAATTTAGCCTTCTCTGTGGAGGCATCTGAAGAGCCCTGCTGGCATTGACCTTGGGTTTTGATGGTGGCGTGGAATAATGCAGACTGGAGATCAAGGCAAGAACCCCATCAAGGTGAAGTCTTATAGGAGACACCCCCCGCCCCTTGATGAAGCTAGGACCCCAGTGGGCAACACCTTCAGTATACAGGTAAACTTAGGTATAAATCCATCCCACAATGGGATTAGCAAGGAAACTTGCTTATATTGACCATTTTGCTGGGTAGAGGGAGGAGAAAAATCTCCTTTGAAAATTTATAACCACAAGCATACCTGCACAGGAATTTGTGGTTCAGAATTTGCATTATCTGTGAGGACCCAAAGAACTAAAATTTTATTTTCAAGTGGCTCAAATTTTAATTGCTTCCAGGCACATGGCAGAAATAACAGAAATATTCTCCAGAGGAACTCACCTTCAAATCAGGCCTCAAAAAAATTCTTGCAATTAAACACAAGTTAATCTGCCCTGAATGAAACTCAGAAAACACACAAGCAATCAAGACACCATGGGGGATATCCAAGAAGCAAAGTAAGAGAATCAGATACCAAATAACACTGAATATTATAATTATCAATCATATGTAAGATAAGTGCATTTTTAATTGGCAAAAATTAATAATAGAGGGGATTGAAATATACAAGGAAAAAAGACTAAAAGGTAATGATTTTGTAAATTTACAAAACAAGTAGAATTTCTAAAAATAAAAAAAATTATAATTGAAATTAAAAACTTCAATGGCTTGGTTAAACAGAAGATGGGAACATTAAAAAAAAATGGAAGAAATTATTCATAAGGTCTGAATAATGGGAGTGGGAAACAAAGAGATAAAAAGTATGAAAAAGAAGTCAAGAGACTTAGAGTGTAGATAAGATATTTTGTGAATCTAACTGTAATTTCAGAGAACAGACTCAACTTCACTAGTAATCAGGGAAATGCAAAATGAAACATTGAGACGGCATGCTACCTTTCTCCTCTTGGTAAAATTAATGATGCCAGTTCTGGCAAGACTATTAGACAACCAAGAAGTATTTTAGTATCTAGTGGGGCATGTAAGTTGGAACAATCACTTTGGAAAGCAATTTGACAGTTTTGTTTTGGGGCTTTGGGGTTTGTTTTTTTGTTGTGTTGTGTTGTTTTGTTTTGCAAATTACTGCACACTCCCATTCTGTAAGAAAGGAACATGTATGAGTGTAGCCATTACAAAGCCCAGGGACAAGTTGTATCTTGTTCAGCTGCAAGGACATCTGCAGATGGCTCAGTCGTTAAGCGTCTGCCTTCTTCTACTCAGGTCATGATCCCGGGGTCCTGGGATCAAGCCCACATCAGGCTTCCTGCTTGGCGGGGAGCCTGCTTCTCCCTCTCCCACTCCCCCTGCTTGTGTTCCCTCTCTCTCTGTATCTCTCTCTGTCAAATAAATAAACAAAATCTTAAAAAAAAATAAGGGAGGGGGGGCATGTGCAAAGAGAATGAAAGGTAGAACTGAGGCGCTTCTGGAGATCATCTTGGTCATTCATTCATTCAGTGAATAATTACTGAAGGCCTTTTCGGTAGGCCAGTAGTTTAAGGGGCTTACCTCTCCCAGCTAGAGTCAGTTCTGACTTCTTGGGGTGTGATGGTACTCTGGCTGTGACTCCTCGAATCTGCTGTTTCTCCCTGTAGATCTCAGTGTTTTGACGGCTTTACTGCCCTTCAGACTTCCCACTAGGGAGAGTCCAGAGCATATGAAAAAAAGAGCACAGTTCATTCCGCCTGTTGCTGGGAAGGAAAGGTGGAAACACAGTTGAAATCCTTAACTCTCCATCCTGCAAGATTCCTCTCAGCTCTGGTCTTTGCCTGACTACTCCGGCTAGTCTGTCTTACGCAGTTCCCAGGCCTCATTTTCCATAGCAGTCGCTTGGTTGTTAAAAATATACTTGAAATGAAATTTCTTGTAGTGGGGTTTAACTTGAGAGGAAAGTTTCTCACTGCTTGATCATGATTTTTAGTTGTTTGATGGCCACAATGACTTTTTACATCTCATTGTATGTAGACTGCATACAATGTACTGTATGCAAAGTTAATTATTAGTAAAGATTTCTTGAAAAAAAAAGAATGAGTGGATGACTTAGCAAAAATTGGGGAATTACTTTTAAATTTTATTTAATATTTGTGGTCCCTCGTCCTTGTGTGACAGATACCTTTAACTGGAAAACTAGAGAGGAATTGGCATATGTATATCCAAATATATTGTGCTACGTAGAGTTGAAACCTAGGTGGGGGTACTGGGACACATTTCATCCTATAGCTATAAATTTGGTAATTTTATGATTTTATAAAATTGGCTGCATCTAGCAAAATAACAGTATCTCCTGAATTGATGTATCCATGCACTTGAGTGTACTCCCAAATAGGCCCATTCAAAGCATTTTTAAGCCTTAATTTTCCAATATCAGATCTCATTTTTAATTAAGGCTTAACTTCCACTCTCCCTTGCATCTCCATAGAAGGATTAGGCCAGGCCACACCACATCTGGCTGGGTCTGTGATGTCTTGGGGATTTATGAATGACAAGTGATATTAGAACTGGGGTCGTGTGCAGTCATCCTGAAATCAAAAGCTGAATGCTCCCTTCCCAGCCGCATAGGGTTGGGGTAAACAGGTCATGAAAGGCAGCAGCATCCTCTCTGCTCTCTCCTTCTGTTTTCAGAATCTTGCCTCATAAAAATTCAGAACCAGAATCTTGTGGCCTTCTCCAATGAGTAACCTGTAATCATTTAACCAATCAATCAAAAGCAAAGCTCTTTCTTTAACATTGGTTATAAAGAGGGCAAGGGAAGAAAGAGGCTGGAAGGGTGTGAGGGAGAATCAGAAGGAGACCGGTGGGGAGCGCGGGCGGGTACTGGAAGTTCACCAGCAGGAGAGACTGCCTCTGCGGTCTCCACCCGGGAGACTCAGGGAAAGGCAAGGTCATGGGCCTTGTCTATCGGAGTTCCCACTAATAAGATGAAAAATATGCAAACCAGCGAGTTCACACAGAAGTTCAGACATTCCTGGGGCATTACGGAGAATTATTTTGAAAACATACAATAAGATTATTGAGGGGCTGGTTTGTCAGTAAGCAGCAATAGAGGCTCTGGGAATGTGGGAGCCTTTCCTGAAACCGCACGGGTGACCGCAGGTCGCGGAGGGACACCCGTCTCCC
Source organism: Procyon lotor (assembly GCA_028646535.1). Taxonomy (NCBI): domain Eukaryota; kingdom Metazoa; phylum Chordata; class Mammalia; order Carnivora; family Procyonidae; genus Procyon; species Procyon lotor. Next base: position 92,872,715 of record CM053607.1, on the reverse strand, counting down.
TGTTAACAGGGCTGTCTGTTCCCAGCCCATGTGTATGATCCATGAGACCCGACTGGGCAGCTCGGCCCTGTCTGCCTTTCCTTAGTGACCACGGCCACCGAGGCCGTGTTCATTTAGACTCCTGGGGTCATGCCCTGGCTCCTTGAACCCCTGGCCTTCTGCCTCTTCTAAGGGTAATGTGCTGGAAAACAGGAAGGAGAGGAGCAAATATCCCTAAAGACTTCACTGGGAGACAAAAGAGACCTACATATAGACCCAAATAGCAGCATGAGATAATATATGGGAATGTATTTTGAAAAATTCCACGTGCTACATAAATAAAAGTTAATACTATTTCTATATAACAGCGTGGGGCTTAGTGGATCCAGAAACTATAAGCACTGAGCCGTGGATAAGCTGGTCCTTCAAAATAGAACCAGGAGTACCATCTTACCTAATCCATAATTCAACCTTGTGGAAATTCAGCTGGAGTTTGTGATGCATGATGGCTGGTCACCTGCCGGTAGTCAGAGAACTTTATTTCTTAACTTTATTTCTATTTGGTTATGGGCAGATGGGAAACGAGTAAATAGATCTAATAATTCAAGTTAAGATGCCTTTCTAATTCCCAAAGCCCTCGTGCTATGTAACCTCAGGACCATGTGAAATAAGTGGGGATTACTATCTCCATTTTCCAGGCAAGGAAACTGAGGCTCAGAGAGGTGTCATGGCTCGTCCCCAGGTCACAGCGCTGGTGGGCAGGTGCACCGTGGCCCTATCCTCAGTGGCCTCTAGGAAGCAACGCAGAAACGTGGCAGGATATAATTCTAAACCCAGAAAGTCAAACAACTGAACTGTAGCACCCTCGAGGCCAAAGTCCTTTCCCCAGTTGCAGCTCCCAGGGTTGCTGAAAAGTGTGCCTGGGGTGAGGATGTGTTTGCCTCATGTCCATTTCTGTCTCACCTGTCGTACCTTCTCTTTCAAAGCCACATGCTCTTGAATGATCTGGACCAAGGAGACCTAGCTCCTATCTTAGGGTAATTGCGACTTGGTAACACTTAGCACACTCAGCACTTTCTGCCTAGATGTTATCTCATTAACCTTCCCGAGTCCCGGTGAGGCACGTGCTACATGGGATGTTGCTATAGCCTCCGTAGCTCTAGGGAAAGAGTCAGATTTTTCTCCTCCTGTGAGCCCCAAGATGAGGTCTTTCGGATCTGCAGCTATTTTGCTGGGTGACCGAGGGCCCGAGACTGAGGTTTCCTTTTAAGGCGAATTACGGGAGGGCCAGCGGCCAATACTATCTTTTGCTGTATTCTTTTTTTTTTTTTTTTAAGATTTTTATTTATTTGACAGACAGAGAGAGATCACAAGTAGGCAGAGAGTCAGAGGGAAAGAGAGAAGCAGTCTCCCTGCTGAGCAGAGATCCTGATGCCGCACTCAATGCGGTGCTCAATCCCAGGACCCTGAGATCATGACCTGAGCTGAGGGCAGAGGCTTTAACCCACTGAGCCACCCAGGTGCCCCTCTATTGCTGTATTCTGAGCACAGGTATTTAGAAGTCTCATTGCTATAAAAAGGGGGATATGCCTCCCTCTAACAACACTGAGTAACATATAGGTGCTTTTTAAATGTCTGTTACCTAATCCTGAGAACAATGTCGGAAGCAAGTATTATTATCTTCTCTATAAGAAACTGTTTATCAGAGACTTGGAGAAAAAAATACCTTGCCCAGAGACACACTGGTGTTAGATGGCAGAACAGGGTTTGTCCCCAGCTCTGGGTGACCTCAGAGTCTAGATGTAAGGTGCCTGCATCCCGTGTAAGGGCTGGTTCTGTGCTTTGACCTTATGAGCTGAAGGGACAGCGAGGACCTGAATAGACCATCTGGTTAGCACCATCTAAATGTGCAGCCATCCCTCCTTCCACCACCGGCACCAGGCAGCCGGGAGAAAGGGGTATGAAGGGAGGGGCCAGGGCAGAGCATCCACATAGAGCTCCTCCAAGCTCCAGGGCCTCTCCTCTGAAGTCAGGAAGATTCCAAAACCCAGACACTATTTCCAGGGCTCCAGGGCAGTCAGGGAGTGTGTGCCCCAGTGCAGCGGAGGAACAGGCAGGGCTGGGAAGGGCTTTTCAAAAGGAGAAGGGCGGAGAGAGGTTGGAGAGTCTGTTTTGAGGGAGAGGAGAGGGTCCTGCCTGGTCTCTGCCAACTCCTGCTGTTTCAGTAAGAGCCTCGGAGAAGACATGCTTGGTGGGACTGAAAGGGTATTTGCTGATTTGTGGAAAAAATGGTTTTCAACATACAGGACCGGCATTTTAAGATTTGTCCTGCCAAATTTATAAAGGGGCGCCTGAGTAGCTCCGTCAGCAAAGCGTCTGCCTTCAGCTCAGGTCATGATCCTGGGGTCCTGGGATTGAGCCCCACATCAGGCTCCCTGCTCAGTGAGGAGTGCACTTCACCTTCTCCCTCTGCTGCTGCCCCTGCTCGTTCTCTATCCTCTCCCTGTCAAATGAGTAAATCAAATCTTAAAACAAAAAAGAAAGAAAAGAAATGCTCCAGTCACAATGCCAGTGAAATGAAGGGCTGATGGGCACATACATAATCACATCCACAAGAACAAACCTTCTGAAACCAATTTTGATATGCCTTTACTGTATTTACATTAGCTTCCAGGGTGGATGGGAGAGTCTTGCTAATAATAGCTTTTATATAAAATCGGCTTTAAGGGGAAAGGTAGTTGTGGTCTCAGGTTACTTAGGATCCAGGCCATAATTTCACAGCTTGCAACTCAACTTGCAATATCCTTTGTATGAGCAGGTCTGTGAACCCAGGCGTTGGACTCAGGAATGGGTGGGTCTGAGCCAAGCGGCTCCCCACCCGAGGCCTGGTGACTTGCATGCGGGGTGTAATTTAAGAGTGTTGATGTGGTCAGAGGCACTGACCAACTCCAATAGTCACTTTTACATTCTTCCTTGGAAAAGTGAATTCAGATTAGGATCAGCTTTACTAATAAACACTGCGGAAATAATCAGCCACCTTCCCCGAGGCTACATTTCTCATGCCATGTCCTCATTCTGGGCATATGACTAATCTCAAAGCTCTGATAAGTAGTGTGTATTCAACGTAAATTATAAACTGGATGTCATGCTGACATTCTGGCCTTATAGTGATGAAACAGGTATTTCCAGCTCTGTCAGGTCAAACTTCGAGAGAGCCTAATGAATACTCTTGGAGGTCTGTAGCTGATTCCTCACCCACTTGAATTTCAGTAACTTATCTTCTGTAAACTACCATAAAATTACAAACTTCAGGTAGTCATTTGGTTATTCCCATTGCCGTAAGTAGGTGAATGATAAACTGCCCAAAGACTCACATTTCCCACTCTTGTCTTTTTCCAAAGGGACAGACTCTCCTCCTCAGGGGCCTATGTCAGGATTTTATCATTCCTACAGGCAGATTCTCTCTTAAATCCAGGCAGAGTCTCTTTTGCTTTTAGTTTCCGCTCCTCGTTAGGTCTTCAGAAGTCATGGGGACTAACTGTTTGCTGTTCCATCCTTGAAACCCTCCATGAATTTGAAAACAGCAACCAGGTTTATCCAGAGGCTTTTCTACCACAAGGTAAAACCCTGATTCCTTTTAACTTTCAATTTTGACTCTGTTTCCTCCAATAGAGGTTCCTAAGTCCTGGCCGGTGTCTTCCCATTTCTCTTGTGTGGTGATGTAGTCAGGACGCATTCTCGGGCTCATTCTCTCTTGGGGACAGTCTGTACTCAGGTGACCCCAGCCCAAGCACACCATGGAGGAGAATGTCTCTGCAGTCTCGTGTCCTCGCTCATATGCAAGATCTCTGCCACTGTTCTGGAGCGCCCATGCCATCCCCCCTGGAGAGAGGGCATCTCCTCCCATGGGTCTCTCTAGACTATCAGAAAAGCCTTTTCCTAGGTGACTTACTCTCAGACCTCATAGGCTAGAATGGGGCCACAGGCCTGGGGAAGGGGGCTGCCAGGATGGTGCAGACCAGTCACCACTCATGTCTCCCACTTCAGCCCCACAAGAGGAGTCATTTCCTGAGCACATAGCTTTGTGGAGACCAAAACTTCAAACAAAATCAAGGTTCTACCAGCAAGAATAAAGGGGGGATGATGGGCCGTGGTTGCTGTTAGGGATGTTTGCCAAGAGTGAGCAAAAATGGAGGAGCAAAATGATTCTCCACGTAGTTCAAAATATTAACAGTAACACAACAAAACACGGAATAACTGAAATCCCATTAAGTGCTGGGTACCGTGGGAGCTGGCAGGCAGGCAAAGATGAACACCACGGGGTCCTTGACCTGCAGAGCTAGCAAGCAAACGGGGCATCCCATGTATTTCAAGATTGTATAGTAAGTGATAAGAGAAAGGCATGCAGTGTTCTGGTAGCACAGAGAAGGATCCCTTAGCTCGACTGAGGGAGGTCATTCCTGGGGAGGGGCCAAGTGGACTGGCTGTGGGTGCTTGAGAATGAGCAAGAATGCATTAAGCTAAGAAAACAATGCTGGGGAAGAATTATGTGGTATGCAATCTTGATTTTCTAATCTTTGTAGAATATTTTATATTTTATTATGGCTCCTCTACAGTTGATGAAATAGAAAATCCCCTTCAGGCCTGAGGGTGGTGTGCACTGCAAGGGTCATTTCCCATGAGTTCAGTTTTTCATATTTTGTATCTGGATGAAATCCATTTTATGATCACTGAATTCCATATTTAAACAAGAAAGCCACTCATCCAGTAGGAAAATGTGTGAGGGAGTGAAAATGAATGCAGTTCTAATCATTGTGATGTCACTGGCTCTGTAAACGGGTTTGTTTTTAAGTATTATAAGACAACCTCAGTAATTGGAACTGAGGAATCAGAATGAGTAGAAGCCTGTCACACGGAATTGTTTTATTACTTTTACTTATGTGTATGTTAAGATAGGATAGCAGAGACTTGCTTATGAGGAACGTGTGTTAAATTCATAAGAATGCTTTCTTTAGCATATTCACAACCTCCTTAAAAATGCTCTTCAGATACCGGGGCACCTGGGCGGCTCAGTAGGTTAAGCATCTGACTCTTGGGTTTTGACTCAGGTTGTGATCTCAGGGTCATGAGATCGAGCCCCACATTGGGCCCGTGCGTGCTGTCTCGCTCGCTCGCTCCTCTCTCAAAAAAAAAAAAAAAAAATGCTCTTCAAATGACAAGAGACACTGGAAAACAAACTCTTCTTTCCTCCTGCACCCTTTCTTTTTTCTTTAATAGATGTAAACTTTAGCCTGTTTTGTGCTGAGCTTAGTAGAGAATTATGAATGTGTAAAGAATGATCACTTTTTTTTTTTTTTTTTTTAAGAATAATCGCTTTTTTAAACCTTCTTAGATCCATCCTTGGAGTTCTGTAGGCATGTTTTCATGAGAATACAGTCCTCCTCTTATAAATAAATAAAGATAACTGTTCCAATAAGCACCCAAGCCAACATTATAAACAGGCAATTCAGGGTAACAAATCATATAAAATAGGGTTAGATTCCTTAACTATCAAAGAAATGAAAACTAAAACAAGATATCAATGGACAAATCAACAAAAGATTTTATAAAAGTATGAATCGGCAATAAAGTGTTATTCCCAGGACTGGTGAGAGGGTGGAGACATGAGCACTAATATTTTATTCTGTATACAGAGATGTATGTATAAGGACATTTACTCTAGGACCATTTGTTTTAATACAAAATTTTAAAACAACTTGAATATCCATTAACAGAGCACTGTTAAATAATGGTATATTCACGCAAGGGAATATTAGACATCTGTCAAAACGAGGTATCTCTCTGCATACACTGAGTCTTTAAAATCTCAAGATGTATTACATACACCAAGCAAGGTACAGAACGGAGTAAAATTACATTTTTACATTTCTGGAAGGAAAAAGAAACTGTTACAGTAGTTAAATAGTGGTTACCTTCAGGGAAAAGGACTAGAGGTAAAGGATGAAAGACTTTTGCTTTTCACTTTATCCTTTTATGTATGATTTAAATCTGTGCAAGAATTGCTTTATTTTAAAAGATGAAATGTAGTTTTTAAAAAAAAAATAGGTTACATCTTCATGGTTTGACATGGGAAAATATCTGTACTATCGGAAGAGAAAGTGTAGAAAAATCAGAATATTATAACCCTGGTAGTGATCCTATTTACATCTAGATAAAGCTGTAGACCTATATAGTGTTTATATTAAGAAGTCTGAACAAGGGGCGCCTGGGTGGCTCAGTCATTAAGCGTCTGCCTTCGGCTCAGGTCATAATCCCAGGGTGCTGGGATCGAGCCCCGAATCAGTCTCCTTGCTCGGCAGGAAGCCTGCTTCCCCCGCTACCATTCCCTCTGCTTGTGTTCCCTCTTTCGCTGTTTCTCTCTGTCAAATAAATAAAATCTTTAAAAAAAAAAAAAAAAAAGAAGTCTGGACAAAAAGAATGTGAACCATCATCAGTGTGGCTGCCCCGTAGCCAGGGTAGAGAAGGGCTGACATTGTAGAAACCTTCACTTTCTCTCTACTGTTTACTTTTGTACAGTGTCAGTGAATTATCAGAAAGAGAAACATAAATTTTTCCAAGTGAGGGGAAAAAGTAAAAGAAAAGAAAAGAAAGGAAATGCAGTCCTCCCACTCCCTTTTGCATGAAGTGTTCCTGTCTGCTCGATGCAAAAACAAGGGTTGATGGGCTCTCACCCGGCTCATCCAAGCTTACTCTCGCCTCCTTCCCTTTTAAATCCCACCTGCCAGGGAAACCTTTGTAGTAGGACTGGGAATCTCTCCTCTGATCCAACTTATCTACCCAAGGCTGACCCAACTAGAAAAACTGGAAAATAAAAATCAAAAACAGAATGTTCAAATGAGACGCTGAAAACTAGCCCAACCTGTATGTGAAATCAACACATCTTATCCGTGTCCCACCAGTTTGTGCAGTCCGCTGGGAGGACGAGAGACACAGGCTGGGGACCCAGGCCCCCGTGCGTCCCCCTGCAATTTGAACCCCGTCATTTTTCTCACATACTCATCAGATCTGTTGCCCTAACCTAGGAGGCTGATAAGAAAAGCTGGTGAGGTGGGAGGAGTGCCATGGAAAGAGAATGTGATTAACCACGTCATTGTGTGAGCGCCGGAGGATAAGATTTGTATCGTGCGTTTGGTATGAATATTGCCTAGAAAATTAGGAGAACCCAAGATGTTCATTAACACAAATGTGCTCTGATTTTATGAAGAAAATGCAGCGATAATCCATTCCCGACGATTTCTCTTTTCAATTTTTATTTTTCATTTCAGGATCACAGCGCACTTAAATGTCACTTTGAGTCTTACATCACAGCTGTACCATAAGGAGTGTGAATTGCTACTGGGCCACCAAGAGTACTTGTGTTGACACATTTTCCAGCACTCCTCCGCCTCCCCATTAATAATGAGGAGAAGTTTCTCGTTACTGGTGAGAGCCACCGGAACAGCAAGGGAAAGCAGCCCCGATGTGTCCAGGTGCTGGGAGTTTAGGAAAGAAACCTCGGGTGAAAGTACAAACCGGATGACCACTTCTTTCAGGGAAACTGGGAGATGGGGCTGAGCAGCCCACTCGAGGGGAAGGGGCCAAGCAGAAGTTTCTACACTCACAGTGACGATTTAACCTGGCACGCAGTTCTTTTTTACCATGTCTTGGATCTTGTTATTACTCTAGTTCCAGAACGTTCCACGTGCCGGCACACCAAACAGGAGAGAGCAGTTGTCCTTGTAAGCTGAGACAATATTTCAAGGGCAAGGTTGTCTACTGGTGATGGCTGAATTGTGTCCTCCAAAATAGAGATGCTGAAGTTCTAACCCCCAAACGTCAGAACGTGACCTCATTTGGAAAGAGGGTCTTTACAGATTTAATCAAGTGAAAATGAGGCCGTTGACTGGTGTCCTTATAAAAAGGGGAAATTTGGACACAGAGACAGACACACAGAGAGAAGAAGATGAAGACGCTGGGAGAATGCTGTGCGGAGACCAAGGGTTGGAGTGAGGAATGCCGGGGAATGCCTGAGGCTACGAGAAGCTGGGAACAGAAGCCTGGGACAGATCCTTCCGCAGAGCCTCCAGAGGGAGCACGGCCTGGCCCACACCTTGATTTTGGACTCCGGGCCTTCAGAGCTGTGAGATAATCCATTTCTATCTATTAAGTAGATACCTGCTAACTTGATACTTCGTTATGACAGCCTTAGGAAACGAATATATCCACCCAAGTCATGCATCCTTAACAATCTCCGGAAAAAATGAAGGGAGAAACCTCAGCCCATTCTAGCAGTGGATACTTGGGTGACAAAATAAGTATCAGGAGTGGCTTTTCCACTACGGTGGTAGATTTTTCTGGGAACACTCAGCCTGGAGTTAGTTCTCTTTCTGCGGAATGCAGAGAGCCAGTAAACCCTCCCCTGAGGCATGGGGGCAGAGAGGGGAGGTGCACTGGCTGGTGTATAGGCTGGTAGGGAGCATATAGCCCTAACTTGGACCATTGCTTGGCTCTGTGCAGCAGCCAAGGAGCCAACACTGTGCACACAGCTGCTTGAAGTCCAACATTTAGGGGCGCCTGGGTGGCTCAGTGGGTTAAGCGTCTGGGGTCCTGGGATGGAGCCCTGTATCGCATAAGGCTCCCTGCTCAGTGGGGAGTCTGCTTCTCCTTCTCCCTCCGCCCCTCCCCCTACTCATGTTCTTTCTCTCAAATAAATAAATAAAATCTTAAAAAAAAAAAGCACAACATTTTACCAAATGGAGACAGAGACAGTGATAGCGTTCACCAAAGGGAATGAAAGTGCTAAGACCAGACAGTAACCCATCTAATGCCAACCATGGATATAGGAATTAGGGGCAAGGGGGGTCACGAGCAAGACAGAACTGAAAATCTCAAGAATACCAGGAACTGGACCCTATCTGGCCAAGGACTTTTTCCTTTTGCTTTGTTTCTTCTCTCTTTTTATTTTACTTTAATATTTTCTTGGGAAGAATCACCACTAAATTGGAATGACAGTGCTTAATCTTTGTAGGTGTATTTGTGGGAATATAATTTATTCCTAACTGTGTGTGTCATTCTGTTACATGGATTCAGTTCTTAGCTCATCCTTTTGTTATCCTCTTAAAAGAAGCCAGGAAACAAACCCCCCAAAGTCCTCAGATGTTATTAAAGAGAAGCCCCTGATCCAAAGGGTCTCCTTGTGAAGGGATCCCTGAGCAGGCAGACCCCATGTCCAAAGCTGCCTTACCAGGAATGCGCTCTGCTCACACCCATCCTGATCTGTGCAAGGTTGGACAAAGGCCTCAGCCTTGAGCCTTTGTTTTCATTGTCCTGAGACCCAGCTCTCTCCTCTGTCTCAAGAGTAGGCCAGGGTGGGAGGAGCAGAAGGACTGACAGCAGAGAGGATCCTAGCAAACAATGTTACAAATTTAGGGTAATTTACCCTACTTACCTCACCCTAAAAAGGAAAAGAAAAAGAAAGACTTCCTTTGTCAAAATAAAAAACGTGTGAAAAGTGCAGGTTTGTTGTTGTTTTGAAGATTTTGCACAGACGAGGTGTTTTCCTTGGTACTCAGTTTCAAAATCAACACACTGACACCTGCCTGAAAAAGGAAAAACGAAGTCAGCTCTGTCATCATCCTTCCCCAGCAGCACTCCAAAGCGAAATGAGAAGTGTCTCCTTGGCCCCAGCTGCCCCCAAACTAAGGACTGCACGATGCTCCAGGACCTGCGCTGGCCACCCTCGGCCACCCCCATCACCCCAGGTGTCGGGAAGGGAGGGAGGAAAGGTCGCGTTGTTTGTACATTTGGTCCTCTCACTACTACTACTGGGCTGGAGAAATTGCTTTTCTGAGAGCTTGTTGTTCATCGGGATTTTAGAAACTTACTATACTTCCTTTCTCCTCCTCCTCCACCTCCTCCTCCTCCTCCTTCTTCTTCTTTCTCCTTCTTTCTTCTTTCTTTTTCCTGAAGGATAAGAGAGAAGTAAACTTTCCGCAGTGGTGACTGTCACGGATTTTTCCTCCACTGTACAATTAAGGGGCGGCAAGACAGTTCTAAAAGGCGTATCTGGAAATATTTTAAAAATAAAAAAATGCCAAGAGTGGGGCTGGGTCATAGCCAAGTCTTGAGAAGGGAGATGTGTATTCTGGAGGGGGGCATTAGCTCCCCACCAGACGTGGTTTAAAAGTAATTTAGGGTCAAGTGGAAACAGTGATGATACTTACCTTCTGTACCTGATTCTGGTGACCTTGGGTTTTAGGTTCTAGAGAATCTGGGTGCTAGGTCCCCGGGAAGCTGATCTGAGCGGCTCCAGACTTTAAACATAGTCCTGTTTTGTAGAGTCGCAGATGAATGCTGACCTGGCTGGTATTTAAGGAACAGCTGCCCCAGCACTCACCTTGACTTCCTCCTGCTTCCTTCCCTTTGTGTTGCCTCAGTCCCTGGCTGTGACGCTGGCAGACGGCAGAGGAGACTGCCCGGGGACACAGGGAGGGCGGGGAAGTCATTAGCGTGACTGAACTTGCCCTTCCCAGGCTCAGTCCAGCACCTTTCTATTCTGTTGCTATTCTATTCTTTCTCTTTCAGTCTAGACGGAGCACTTCTTCAGTGGCTTTAAGTCGGGGGTACGGAAGGGATGTTTGGTCAAAGGGCAGCGCGATGGGGAACAGGAGAATCAAGGAGAGGAAACAAGGGGCGCAGAGATAAAGAAATCAGAGCTAGAAGAAGAGAAATAAATAGAAACAAAGACGATGAATAATACCTGATACAAAAAAGGGAGCAGCATGATAAAGAAGTGAGACCCAGAGACGGTCCTGCAGAAAGAAACAATTCAAAAATAGAAAAATATGAGAAACCTGAACACAAACAAACTTAGAAGCCCATACAGGAAAGGAAAGAGCCAAATGGAAGTACGAAATAGAACCCCAAACAGGAAGGACGTCTGAATGAGAAATGGAATGGAGGGAAGGAACAGAGAAGCCTTTGTGGCGTGTTTGTAGACCAGAGGGAGAATGACAGAACAGAGGGAATCCAGGAGTGTTTATTCCTTGCACCTAGCAAACAAAAAAATTCATTATTTTTTAATCATGGAAGAAATAGCTCTAAGAGCACTGGGCCTTTCATGCAATCGGTCTGTCTCTCACTCATCTTAATCCCTTAGGACTCCTTCGGAAGTGTGAGGAAACCCAGCATGAAGAAAACCACAAATCTACCCAAATGACTTTTATATAAAATTTATTTTAGAGAGATAAGTTCTCACAGTCCTTAAAGCTGAGTTCCCTGTCCCGGCTGGTAAACAATCTCAAGCTTTTCAGTGCCTATAAATCCCAGGGTAAGTGACATAAATATCTTGGTTCCTGGGGCACCTGGATGGCTCGGTTGGTTAAACTCTGCCTTCCACTCAGGTCATGATCCCAGAGTCCTGGGATCAAGCTCTGCATTGAGCTCCGTGCTTAGCGGCGAGTCTGCTTCTCCACCTGCCTTTCTGCCTGCGTCTCTGCCTGCTTATGCACTCTCTCTCTCAAATAAATAAAATATTTTTTTAAAAAGTGGTTCCCAAAAATCTGGATTAAAAAAATGAAGTAAAAAAAAAAAGAAGTAATTATTTGCGTGACTCCCATTTCAAAAGACTGCCTTACTGTTAATAAATTAGAAGTTGTCTTCTAAGTTTAAATAATTTAACAAATGGAGTAATGAAAAAATGTAAGTAAAGCATAAACGGATAAATACAACACATACTCAGGAGAGGTGAAGATCAGTTATTGCATTACTGCAAACTGCTGTTACTAAACATTATGATCAATTACCAAAAAGGTGCCTCTCCGCCCCTTCTATAATTTCAGGTTATTAATTTTATTCATATATGAGTAATTCTTTCCTCATGTGCCTCCCTTGCCCTGTTTCTCTAATGAGGAAACAGAAAAAAATAGACAGTAGATAAAATACTCCAATTGGCACTGAAGCAAATGAAAAAAGATATCAGAAACAAATAACATTATCAGCTTTTAGCCCCATAATAAGCTCTTATTTATTTAGTCCCTATTAATTTGGAATTTATAATAACTTGATTGGGATCTGGGCAGAAATTTTCCTTCATTTAGCAAACTCTGTCTTCCTAAGTAGTACAGAAGAGCAATGTGAATGAGCTTACAAGGGGAATATTTGAAATACATCTTGGAGCACTTCAGGCAATCTCATATATGAATAATTAATATAAGAATACATATCATCCTTATCCAATAATTATCTGGTAATTCAGAAGGAATTTGTTAGGTCACCCTGCAGAGGAGGGAGATGTGGGTTTATCACCAAATAGCTCTGTGACCATAGGCAAGGCACCTAACTTCTTCGGGGCCTTGTTTTTCTCACCTGTAACATGAAGCTGATAACATTATGTCTGCCTAGTTCAAGGGCTCTTAGGAACGTGAAAGAAGACAATGGGTGAGAACTCATTTTGAAATTCATATGGTATTACGAAAATCTGTCTTACTTAAAATGAATTTACAATTCATGTTTTTCATTAATTTAATCTGACCTTCTGTCCAACTGTGTGGAGCAGTGAGGTTTTTAAGCTTTATACGGCTTCAGTGAAAGGAAATTCCCCAGAGAAATGTTGTGTCTGTGTGTGCTTAACACACACAGACACACATGTGGATATCAACATTTATGCATTTTCCACTCTTCCTACCTCCTTAAGATCCTTGGAGTCACTTTTGGTATTCTGCGTACAGTATGTACTTAACAGGTTATAACTGAAGAAGCTTGTGTGTGCTTGAAAGAGTCTAAGTGTTGGGGCGCCTGGGTGGCTCAGTGGGTTAAGCCTCTGCCTTCAACTCAGGTCGTGGTCTCAGGGCCTGCTCCCCCCTCTTCCTCTGCCTACCTCTCTGCCTAGTTGTGATCTCACCCTCTCTGTCAAATAAATAAATAAAATCTTAAAAAAAAAAAAAAGGGAGTCTAAGTGTTGGAGTCTGACAGGCTTGGGTTCAAATTCAGGATCTTCCATCTAGATGAGTTAGCTTAAACAGTGATCTCCTTCAGCCCCAGTTTCTTTGAGTGTAAATAAAAAATCCTAACGGTAGAGAACTTTTATACAGTCTAGGAGAGATAATGTACATAGCAGTGCCTTAGCACAGAGTAGGCACTCCAAAGAGATGATGATTATTAATATGATAGAAAGGTTGCCTTGAGTAATATTTGCATTGGAGAAAATACTTAGGACTTGTCACTTTGAATCTCCCACTCCTAGTACAACCTCCCTCCCAAAATATGAACCCAAGCAGAGTCCTAATCATGGTGTCTGGTACAGTTTTGTTTTTGTTTTTCCCACGTAGAAAACCTATATTCCTTTTGGTGAAATGTATGTTGCAAAGTATCAAAATAATTTTTCCTCAATTTTAAGACACTTGCTTTTTCACATTTGAATGTTTTGGAATTCAGAATGAGCTTTAGAATCATTGTCAAAATAAACACGTCAACTGCTAGGTATAGCAGTCGCTAAGAGCAATTGTCATTTGCTTGTGATGGGTGAATGCAGACAGATCTTTCAGAATAAAGAATTTTCAGAGCCAGGAAGTATTGGTGTTTCTGCTTCTCTCAGTTGCAAAACATCTGTCTGTCAAGCTTTTCAAGAGAAGCTGTTGAACTTCCTGTGAGATGTAATCAATTAAACAAAAAAATGTTTAAGGTTCTAAGTCAGGTGCCGCAGAGGTCAAACTCACAGGCACTTTCCTGAAAGGGTCACCTCTGCTCAGCAACTGCCAGTGTGTTCCAGTGAATCCAAGGAATCTGTAAACATGAGTGAGGATGATGGGGAATTATGTGAATAAAATGTGTGCTGTTTGTTGGTTTAAGAAAATGTATATATTCTAGGGGCGCCTGGGTGGCTCAGTCGTTAAGCGTCTGCCTTCTGCTCAGGTCATGATCCCAGAGTCCTGGGATCGAGCCCCACATCAGGCTCCTTGCTCGGCAGGAAGCCTGCTTCTCCCGCTACCGTTCCCTCTGCTTGTGTTCCCTCTCTCGCTGTGTTTCTGTCAAATAAATAAAATCTTAAAAAAAAAAAAAAAGAAGCAAATGTATATATTCTATATTGCATTCTGGTTTTCTCTGATTAAAACTGTCATTTTAGTTAGATAGAGTAATCTTTCTTCTAATTGACAGACTCAGCAGAGAAAGCTTCTTGCTTTTAAAGTCATGGGTTAATGCATAATTAAATTTATACTCAATATGTCTGCATTTCTACTGTATGTATGTTATATAGTTCAATACAATGTTTAAAAAGTAGAGAAAGATGTTCCTGTGTATTTAGCTTGAATAACTGAAGATGTATCAAAATGTACCAGTTATAGCTTTTGAACTAGAAGGTATAATTTAAGTTTTTTTATTTTTTTTAGTAATCCCTACACCTGACATGGGGCTCGAACTCATGACCCCAAGATCAAGAGTTGCATACTCTACTGAGTGAGCCAGCCAGGTGCCCCGTTCTGAACTAGTAAGTATAATTAATCATTTATAGAACATACCTTCCTGGCTAAATCATAGGCACTTTCCACATGTTATTTAATAATAATAACTGCTAATATTTATTAAGCATTTTAGTCTGTGCCAGATACTTGCAAAAGGGTGTACCAACATCTCATTTAATTTTTAAAGACCTTATGAGGAAATGTTTATATAAGACACATATAAGTTAGTTACTTATGTGAAGACACACAGCAGGAAAATGGTCAGGGAAAAAGGAGAATCTGGGTAGTGTGACTCCAAAGGCTTGCATTTATGTACTTTTTCAGTCACACTCAAAAATATACACAGTGGGTTCCATTGTCCTTACTTGACAGGTGAGCATTCTGAAAGTCAGAGAGGTTAAGTACTGTGACTGTATCACACAGCCTGTACCTGGGACAGCCGAGATTCATACTTGGCCCTGTCTCCACAGACACTGTTGGCTCCTCTATCACAACAAGGTGAGGCCTTTCCCGGGGAGGACATGTTCTTCAGACATAGCTTTCTTTTACAGCATATCACAGGGCAGCCTAAGAGTAAAGATGGGAGGCGGAGAGCAGGGAACCAAAGGAACAGCTCTTAGAACTTGAGAGGAGTTGCCGCTGACCTCTGTAATCCTGGCACTCCACGCATTGGAATTTTCCTCTTGACGTGACCTTCTTTGGGTACAGCTGCCAATTAAATTTAGTTCACATCCATTGGGATATTATGCCATCAAGTCTCTCTAACTTGGCAATATATTTTTCTTTCTGCCCCTCCCCTTCCTCGTTTGCCCCCGTACACCTATCCCCCCTGAAAAGAGAAAACAAAACTGGAAAGTAATAAAGGACTTAAAGAAGTATATTCCTCAAGTTTAGAAGCCCCACATGGGCAGTACCTGTTGTCCTACTCATAGAGGGACCCACCAGGGGAAGCCCAGCTTCCTTGATGCCAGCCTGGAGGGTGAGGCTTCTTTGAGCTTCCTCTGTGACTTACCCTTTGTAAATTAGTTCTAAGCCTTTGAGATTCCAACTATACCAATTTTAAAAATGCTAGTTTCAACAACAATTTATTTTGGGCCATTTCAGTTGGCTGCACTTTTCTTTATTAGTAACCAAAAATTATGATTGGAGTCACCTCCGCTACCCATGGAAAAAAAGCTTCATTTCTCCCCACCCCGAGGACATTTACAATAATGACTTGGGAACTTGCAGTGGAGAGAGAGCATTGAAAATCAAAGTTTTTGGCATTTCTTAGCATTTTGGGAGGCATGTACTATTTGTAGCTTAAGGAATTTTGAAGAAGGGGTGCCTGGGTGGCTCAGTCGTTAAGCATCTGCCCTCGGCTCAGGTCATGATCCCAGGGTCCTGGGATCGAGCCCCGCGTTAGGCTCCTTGCTCGGCGGGAAGCCTGCTTCTCCCACTACCATTCCCTCTGCTTGTGTTCCCTCTCTTGCTGTGTTTCTCTCTGTCAAATAAAAAAAATCTTAAAAAAAAAAAAAAAAAAAATTTTGAAGAAATTTTCTAAATGTTGGGTGCTTGAGACAAAAGGGAAGCATATACTGGAACAATTTTACAAAATTGCCAATCTTTTGGTGGAGTTAACCAACTATAATAATTTGCTGGTAGGAGCATCTTCTCCTTTCCACGCAGTTCAGTCTGCATAAATGTCCCCTACAGTAGTGCATATTGGGAAGAAAGGCAATCCTTTCAGGTCAGCATCAACCTAAACAATAAAAGTTAAAAATTAAAAAAAAAAAGTTTCAGTAAGATCTCTCATTAACAACATTTATGAAGTAAAAGGTTTTTTTAAAAAATTCCACAGTCCACATGTTTTGAATGTTTGTCCTTTTAAACAGTGGGTTGAGGGTGGGTCATTTTTTCCTTTGTGCTCAATTTCCTTTTCAGCTGCTACTAGTGACATGATTAGCACCTTCAGCCATCAAGAGGGTTGAAAAAAAAAATAACACATCCCTCTGGATTCTAGAAACAGGTCTGCACCACAGCACCTGTCAGCTCAAAGTCAAAGCCCCGTGGATGCCAGGATTCCAAGCTTAAACCTCCGCTCACAGGCAAAAGGGTTAGATAAGAGGTTGGAGCAAGAAATTATTTTTCATTAAAGAAGTGGAATCTAAAAGCAATGGTTATGAAAGTTCAGGTGAAAAATGCTGTCCTTACCAATGCATTTGAATATTAGGAGCCGTGCTATGAATTAGGAGCCCTTTTCGTAATTATTGCAGTGGGTGGAGCCATCGTCCACCCAGGGCACATCCTTCGTCTGCTCACCAGACAAGAGAGGCTCACTCAGGTGGACTCAGGGCAAGTGTCTGTTTAATAAGGTGGGTCTGTTTGTGAAACCCTGAGGTGGGTCTGAGTTTCCCGGGGCAGAACTCTTAGGCAGGACTCTTAGGAAAAGCGGAATCTGCAGAGCATTGAGCAACGTCAAGTACTCGTCAGTCGGTTGGGGCCTCCTCGGCTACAGCTGCACTCATGGGGCCCCAGCCCAATGCCAGAGCCTAATGCTAGGTTTACGAGTTTCCATGTTAGGGCCAAGTTCAAATGCCTGCTTTGCCACTTACTTTCCCTGTGATTTAGGGAGAATTACTTAGCGGCCCTAAATTTCACTTTTGTCATCTGTAAAATGGGGATAATAATGGTCACTCTCTTATAGGGTTGTTTAAGGGCCAGTGTATAAAAAGCCTTTTAGCATAGCACCTGGCACATCCCATGTGCTAAGAAAAGGTTGAAAGGTGTTTCTATCCTTTTATTACTTAGGCCATTTTTAGCTGTGTGATTTGAATGTTGTGATGACACTTTACAAAACAATGCACACCACTTCGAGGTTTCATGAGTAGCTGGAAGCTCGAAGGTCTGTCCCGGGAACGGGGACGTGCTGGGCTTTCCATTTCCTTTTCCCTAAGTTGGCCTCTCTGCACCCTTCAGCCTCTGAACTCCACCTGTGGGACTCTGGAAAATGCAAAAGGGTAGGAGGGAGACAGCTACCCAGCTGAGGAAGCCCGGTCCCACCCTGCCTTCATCCTCAGCCTCCTCAGTTCCCTGCTGTGTGGCCCTCGGGCCTAGGACTGTGTGTGGACAAAGAGAGCCGCTGTCACTGTTGCCTCTGAAGCTGTCACCCTGCTGGGGGCGGGCAGCATCAAGAGCAGCCTCCAGAAGGACAGTGTCCAGCAGAGCTGACTTGAGTTGGTTCAATCGGAGTCTGGACTTTAGATCAAGTAGGGGAATCTGGTGCCCAGAGGAAACCCCAAGACGTGGCAAGGAGGCCCCGAAGTCCATTCCTGGAGATGATTCGGGGCTTTAGGCCCTTCTCCCTCCCCGCCCCCCCACCAGAGGCCGACAATGGGAACTCAAAGAATGGGGCCTTCCTTCCTTCCTACTCTGACTGCAGCCCTGTTGGCCAGCAATGGCCTCAGGGAATTGTAAACCTGTAGGAGAAAGAAATCACTGGCCAGGGCTGCAAACAGGCAGTTCAGTGAAAATCTATTCTGTTGGAGGAGCCCTGCAGAGCTCTCTGCTTAGCTCCAGAAGCAGCGCGGGAGGAGCCTGGTGGCTGCCCTAAACACCAGCCCTCTTCAGCTCTTTTCTCTCTTCCGTGAAGCCTACTTCAAACCTTCTCCATTCTTAAAAATCAATAGGGAAAAGACGAACTACCTGGTGGAAAAATGGGCAAGGACGTTATATTAGCGTTCTCCTAAGAAACCGAACAGTAGGATCAATATAGACACATAGATTTATTGTGAGGAATTGGTTACATGATTATGAAGACTGAGAAGTCTTGAGATATGCTGTCTAAGCTGGAGACACAGGAAACCCAGTGGCGTAATTCAGCCCAAATATGAAGGCCTGAGAACCCAGGGAGGGGGAGGAGGGCGATGGTGTAAATCTCAGTCCCAGGACAGGAGAAGATGACACATTTCAGCTCAAGCAGTGAGGCAAGACACTCGGGCTAGTTCCTCCTTCCTTTGCTTTTTGTTCTATTTAGGCCCTCACCAGATTAGGTGATGACCATCTATGGGGGGGCAATCTACATAACTGAGCCTAGCAATTCCAAAGCTAATCTTATCTAGAAACACTTTTGCAGGCATACCCAGAAGTAATGCTTCGTCTAGGCACCTGTGGCCATTCACCTTGATTAGTAAAATGAACCATCGAGGACGTGAACAGAGTGCAAGTTCACAGCTACACATATTCCCTAGTAGACACTCTCACGTGGGTATAAGGAATAGATTAAAGATGGTATCCTTCATAGTGGGGTGGATTTAGTGAATATTTTTATTTTGGCCAATCTGATAGGTAAAAAAATGAAATCTTATTTTACTTGGGATTTTTTTAACTGTGAGGAAAATAATAAGTTCATTCTTAACAGATTTCATTGCCTTGCACTAACAGAAATAGAAACCTCAATGAGAACATCTTCAGCCCATCCCCAGAGCCAAGCCAAACTCTTTCCTCTCCCACAATTGCCTTTCCACTTTCTTTACCTTCCCCGGTCCCTGAATGCCACCCCCAGCTTTCCCTAGGACTTTGCCTCTCTTTGCTGAGCTCTCAGCCCCTCCTTCCCTTCTGAATTTTTAGCACTGATATCTAAATTCACCAGAGTCTCCCAGATCTAAAAGCACCACCATCTAAAAGCTGCTGCCCCAGACCCTCTTTTCCTCTTTTTCATTAAACTTCTTGAAAGAGGTGTCTACACTACCTATTTCCGGCTCCTTTCCCTGTGCTTGCTCTACAGTCTGCCTTCTGTCTCTGCCACCTTCCTTGAACTTGGCTCTCCAAAATCACAAGTGACTTCCATTTTGTTAAAATCACTGGACACCTCTTCTTGAACATTCTCGTCTGCTCCTTCAGCTAGCCTCAGTTACCATGTCTCTATATTTAGTCTAGATCCCTCAATAACTAACTAGCTAATTAAGTAACTAACTTGCTGGTAGAAAAACCTGTCTGACACCACCCCATCCCCCTCTCCCCCGACCCCGTGCCCTGTGCTCTCTCTCTCAGTGGATGACTCGGTCATCCACCCAGTTGGCCAAGCCAGAGACTTGGAAGTTGACCTGTCACTCACCCCTCCCCTGCTCTCCTATGGCCAACCTTCCAGTTATGCTTTGAATCTTCCCCTCAGTTACTATCCCGAATCAGGCCACCATTTTCTCTGGGTCATTACAACAGCTTCTCCTCATTCGATTCTCCACACTTCCTGCTCTAACCCTTTCAAGGGTTTCCCCCTACCCTCAGGATAAATTCCAGATACCTTAACATGATTATAAGACCCTTTGAGACCTGGTCTCATTCACCAACCCCCCTCCTGCAAATTCCAGCCTTACTGGACTTCATAGTTTTTTAAAACCCACCATTCTTGCTCACTTCTGAGTCTTTGAATATGGCATTCCCTCTGCCTCTTCTTTTCCCTTCTTTTCTCTCAGATAACTTCTACTCATCCTTCTTGGCTTACAGCTCTCTTCCTCCAGGAACTCCAAATTTGATTGCTTCTTTAGTCCAGTTCTTCCAATAAGATTGAAATTTAAGATGGAACTTATGCACATCACTGTTCCCCCTACCACAGTCTCTGGCACTAGGAAGTGCCCAGTAACCATTGCAGGAACTGATGAATGCATGATCTACCCCCACTTCCCAATGCATTTTAATAGAGAAGCCTAAATGGAGTCTTGCTGCTTTTGTGGAACCATTAGGGGAGAAATAGCTTAGCCAGAGGTAGGTACCCAACAGATTTGGAATTATAATTCTGACTAATTTGTTAGAACTGTCCATCTGGTGATAGATTTTAGAATTTAGAGAAATTTTGCAATACTACATCCCCTCATCTTCCTTTTTAAAACCGTGCATGTGTGTGTGTGTGTGTATAAAGGCACATATGTGTATCAGAGAACAGCTCTGCCAAGTTGGTTTGTGTAGTCCAGTAGTTTGAACTAAAAATCTGTGAGAAGATTGTTTTTTAGCAAGTTTTCCAAAAATAATCTTGAGGCAAGAGAGTAGGAACTGGGTATTTAAAAATCTAGTTTAGTGGCAGCTGTACATAAGAACAGTTCGTGTTGCTTCGATTTTTACACAGAGGTACCTGAAATGCATTGTTTGTTTGTTTGTTTGTTTAAAGATTTTATTTATTTGACAGAGAGAAACACAGCGAGAGAGGGAACACAAGCAGAGGGAATGATAGCGGGAGAAGCAGGCTCCCTGCCGAGCAAGGAGCCCGATGCGGGGCTCGATCCCAGGACTCTGGGATCATGATCTGAGCCGAAGGCAGAGGCTTAACGACTGAGCCACCCAGGCGCCCCTGTTTGTTTGTTTTTTGTTTCTGTTTTTGTTTTTATTGAAGTGCATTGTTGAGATAAAACAGTGTATATGTTCAGAGGCTCAAAGCTAACCAGCGTCAGAATTAGGAATGTCGATCGTTGGCAGAAGACAAAGTGTTTGGAAGCTAGAAAACATGGCTATTCGCTCAGATTAATTCTGAGAAGGGGGGATGGAATCAAGGAGCATGTGATTCCAGGCCAAATTCAGACAGAATTTCTAGGAATATAGTCTGAGCGAAAGCAAACCTTTTAGCAACTAAAAGAATTTAAACACCAAGTTGAATGAATGAAGCAGGAAGGAAATGGTGGAGACCTAGCTTTTAGAAGAAGAGAACTAAAGTAGTGCAGTCTTAGTGGACTGCACAGAATTCCCAGTTAGAGGAAAAGAAAGCAAGAAAACATGAGTGCTCACACTGGGTTTCCAGAACTGTAAGGAGGTCCCCACAATCCACCCAAGCTCCCCACCTCCAATCCGGCCCCTCTGGAGCCCCCTCTGCTGGAACTCCTCCCACCCTACCCACAAAGAATGGGTATTCTCTTCACTCCAACCACTGACCTGAGTCTTTTCAGTTCCCGCCACTTAGTAGCTGTAGGGTCCGTCTGTCCACAGCCACTCACCAGGGACAAGGCCCCTGCTGCTGCCTCGGCTCCTGCCCAGGCTGAGGTCAGGGAGGAGCATCTGTGCTGTCGGCCTGAGTGCTGAGGCTTGGGATCTGGAGACGGGCCGCTGGGTCACAGACTGGTTCCAGCACTTTCTCGCTAACCAATGCTGGCCCAGTCTTCCTGTGTCTCAATCTCCTCTCCTGTGAAAAGTGGGGGATAGTAGCGTCTGGCCCATAGGGCTGTGTGAGGACTAAATGAGCTGTGTATAAAGTTATAGACCATAGACCAATACTTGGTGGTCCGTAGTAAAACATGTTCCATAAACATTAGCTACCATGATTCCCTATTTCCTTATTCCCTCGCTTCCTTTCTTGACTCATTTGAACCTATTTTCCTGGAGCAATCATCTTCAAATAAACTCTGACCCTTCAGCTTACTGCTGAAAACACTTGGAGAAATTCCCCATGGCTTTTAGGGAAATCCTAAATGCTGAAAGAGGCGTACAGGCCCTTTGTCCCTCTCCAGCCCCATCCTGTACCCCATCCCCCTGTTCTCAGAGCTCCAGACACTCTGACCTTCTTTCAGTTCTTCAAACCCTTGGAGCTTCCTCTCACCTCAGGGCTTCTGCACAAGCTGCTTCCTCTGCCCGGAACGCCAACTCATCCTTCCCGTCTCCGCAGGAGCCTTCCCACTTCCTCGGGGAGACCTTGCCCGGCCTCCCTAACTGGGTCAGACCTCACTGGGGTACCACATTTTTCTCCTCCACGGTGCTTCTCGGGGGTCCCTCTCTGACACATTTTCATGTAGTAGTTAGATTTACCTCTCTCTCCTCCCGACAGTGGAAGCTCTATGAAGGGAGAGACCATGGCTATTTCTCATTTCCTCCAACCCTCAGAGCCTAGCACAGCTCCTGAGTGTAACATGGTTGGTGCTCCATTAATATCTTTATGGTATGGAAGGGAGGGAGGGTGGGAGGAAAGGAAAAGGCTTGCCCAAGTGAACTTGCCTCTTCTGGAGGCCACCCTGCCCTGAAGGTTTGTGGTGGTTGTGAGGAACCTCTTCCTTTTGCCTGCCTCCTTTGATCCATCCCTGTGCTTCATTCTCAATGAAATCCCAGTGTTTGTTCTTAGGAAAAATGGTCCTCACGTTGACATTATAATATGATCTTTGAATGCAGTTTGTGGCCTATTTTTTTCTCATACAGATATTTGGTGGCTCCAAGAAAGGACAAGGTCATCAGTGTGATCCAAACAGGATTCCCTGACCAGCCCACCAGCTTGCTCCCTGGTGTTTCTGCCCTGCATTGAAAAGGGAGCCACATCATGAGTTCCAGCCTGAGCAAAAGGTAGTGGAGAGAAGAGCAGAGAGAAAGGTCTTCCAGGTTCACCATTTCCGCCACCTAGGGAAAGCACCAGAGAATTGAGAGTAAGCATAAGCAAAAGGACTCCGTTCTCGAACTAAAAGCAGAAGAGAAGGAGGCATTCCTCTCGCTGCATGTGGTTGAACATAGATCAACTCCAGAGGAATCAGAGAAGGAGGAATGTCCGAGTGGAAAGGGATATTTTGCCCTCAACTCAACCCCATTCTTACCTGCATGAACCCACTGAGGGTCAGAGAAGGGAAGGGCCTTGCCTGAGCTGACTCAGAGGCCTGGGCTCCCCTGGGGGACTGTAGAGGGATCTGAGGTTTTTAGTGGCTTGTACTTTGAGCTCTTATCCATAATGTAGGTACTTCACCCTGGTTAAATCCTTCCATAACTGTATGAAGTCGTTTCGTTACCCCCATTTTACAGATAAAAACACTGAATCTCAGGAAGGCCCGGGACAAGGATGAAAGCTGTTTGGTGGAAACAATCTGAGGTTAACACTGCCAAGTGTCCTTGGCTTTGACTCTGTACCTGAGCAGCCTTATCTGCAGGGGGACCACGGGCTCTGATTCATCTGGATCAGTCCTGATTTATACCTGTGGTTGCACTGTCCTTAGGAACAGCACCTCCTTTTGCTCTCAAAACATGCCCCAGCTGGGATAATACTTTTATTGGATGATCACTCTGGTAGCTACAAAATGGGGATATTTGTATCACCTGCTCATGGAGTGGTTCCAAGGACTCAATGGGATTTTGCAAGGAAAATGCATGGAATCTGGCACATAGCTCTAAATAGATGCTAGCTGTTGTTACTATTACTATTACCATTAGGAAGGTATCGGAAGAGGGGACAGCAAGGAGCGAAGCCACGCTTTCCCACTAGACACGCCCATCACGGTCTCTGCGAATGTCGCTCCCCGGAATCATGCAGCTCCCACTTCAAACTGACTCTTGGGGGATGGCACCCCCCACTCTAGACTAGAGGCCAAACGGTTTTTGGTTTTTTTCTTTTTTTCTTTTACTCTCAAGTCTGGAGCCCAGATTCTAAGGAAGAGTCACCCAGAGAATCCTACAGAGGATCCCCTCCCTCAAGCTTAATTAAGTGAGTGGCTTAAGGGGCTTGCCTCCTCTTCAAGATTAAGAGGTGGGTGTGAATATTTTCCTCTGGCCCCCTTAAATGTTCTTGATTACAGTAATAAAAATGCTAAGCTCTATTGCTTCTCGTTGGAGTAAAAGCGGCTGAAAACTCCTCATTCCCTGAAGAACCTAATTGTTGATTCTACTGCGTCTAAACAGGTGTTCTTTAGATTGCTTTTTCTAATGCCTTTTCACTGGAAAGATCAATTTAAATGTTGCTGTGAGCTAATCAGTGATTGCTTCTGTATTCATCCAAATTTATATCTTTGCTTCTGCGTGCTAGATGAGACATTACTTTCAAAGTCTATAAACTTAAATAAGGTAGGTGATTTTTAATTTAGCTCTTTGTCCTCTTCTGTCTTCCATTTTTTATGCAAAGTATGCATGTATTTCTTTTATTATTTAAAATCCTAGTTTAAAACCTATATTTGAACTTTGTGAGTCATCTTTGGATATCTTCTAGTGCCAAGTGTGATATGTCCTACACAGTGGGTAGTCAATAAATATTTGCGGAAAAGATAAATCAATACCTTAACCTGGATTGCAAACAAATTGGATTTGCTGTCTCTAGGTGTTTGAGTTCAGGAATTCTTTAAATATTGTCTGAACTTCCTTGTGTCTGCATCTGTGTTTATTCTGTTCTCTCTGCTTAGGATTCCCTCAGTTTCATGGCGCAGAAATCTCACATTCGTGCAAGGTTCTCAGCACATGCCGTCTGCTCAGTGAAACCCGCCTGCCGTCTCCAGCCAGCTCGCATGGAGACAGTCTTCCAACAAAGGACATGGACAGGGTCACACCTGTGATTTTCCAAACCCCACAGTCCTCAGCACCTCTCTTATCTCAGCCTGTGAGATAGGTAGCTGTGCCCTGGCTTTATTCACCCCCTGTGAGCATGTGAACTTCTTAAGGTGTGACGGAGGGTGGGCTCTGCTGAACCACACGGAGACCAAGAAATAGTCATTGCTTCATGAATTGCACGGGTTCCCGTTTGAAGAATGACATTTTAAAAGTAGAGTCTACCCGAATGGAGACATGATGAATGTGGCTCTTCAACCAAGTCCTCAGAACACGGAGCTTGAGAACTTGGAAGCCATCAGTTGGCACTTGCCTTCACATGCGAAGTACCTCTGGTTCCGGGCGTCCTTGGTCTTGGTTCAGATCAGCTGGCTGGGAAAGACCAGAGTTCAGCCAGCAGATCTTCAGAATGCTGTTCCAGACATATCTGTGGGCATAACTTAACATGTGTCAGTTTATCCTTGAGTGTAAAGTGCACTTCGTGGTTGGATATGGTAACTGGCTAACTATTCATAGTTCCCCACTCCCTCCCGTTTACTGCCAGTTTCTAAGCAGCAAAGTTGTGGTTCAGTGACTTCTGTCTGGATAATATGAAAACAGGGCACCCCGCCAATTTTGATGAGCTAACTATTTCCCTAAATTATCATGCCTAAGCCAAGGGCCCCAGATCTGCTATTCAACACTTATCATTGGGTCTGGGGGATGGGCTACGCTCAGGCATGTCATCAAATAGCTGAAATTTTACATTTAAGATGGTCAAGAAGTGAAATTGGCATCCTCAGAAATGACTGACAGTTCCCCTGCCTCATTTCTGCTACACCGAGTTAGGTAAAGAGGGAAAAAAAAATCACCTCCATTCTTTTTACAGATTTCTTGCTGGAGACCCATGTGACAGGACTATAAATTTTCACCAGAAATTGATGGGAGAACGGACGGACACTTCAAAAGTGCCTGAAAGACTGCAAAAGGTCCCAATTAACAACGCAGCTAACACCTCAAAAAATAAAACCGAATAAATGTTGCAGTGGGAATGAATCTTGCTCGGAGCGCCGTACTGTTGGCCGATTGCCCGGTGAGAGTGGTGGCCAGGACTTGCCAGCTGGCTGATCCACACGCCTGTAAAGGATGCGGTCAGCTTACACCTTGGCAAACTATGATTTTGATGGAAATCTTAGAGGTCGGCAGGCGTTCTCCCTAGTAAAGTACCTTAGATCAGGTCGTTGCTTTTGTCTCAGGGAAGAAAATATCCTGATGGCCAGGATTAGTAGGACCAAGTCGGCCCTCTGCTCCAAGGGAGAATCCATTACTGGATCAGAATAGGTATGTGCCCTGAAGGAGACACAGGGTGTAATTGAAGGTGGCACACTCATCTACAAAGTTCCCAAGGTAAACCAGTTGTGCCACCGAAGCAAACCAACTGGCTCGTCAGCAACCACACATCTTCCCCCCAAGTTCTAAGAACTCAACAACCAGTTTGTCGGACTCTCAACTCCAAAGCCGCTGCTGTCCTATCCTCTCGTGTTTACTCGTGGTCGACTGTGAGCAGTTGTGTTGCCTGTTTGTTCTGCATAGATCTGAAGACAGGGATCAGGTGTAGCCCCCACAACGACGGCTAGCTCAGCACTTGTCACAGGGGGGCACTCAGTGAAAGACAGAAGGGTCAAAGGAGCTTCTGTTGTCCAGAGTCCATACCGAACATTTAAAAAACCGCGCGGAAGTTGGCAAAATCTCTATCAGTCTCCTAAGTGGATTTATTTTTTGAAAGGTATTTAAAACTGACTTTAACATTTTATTTTTTAAAAACTGGCACACAAAAATAGCCAGAAAAAAAAAAATCCTGGGAAAGTTTGAAAGCCAAATTCCGCCTGGGAAAAGCGTTTGCAAGACTGAAGATGTACATAACAAAGGGTCAATAACCTTTCTATAGAAGAGTGGACAAAGAATGTGATCTGGGAATTTACAAAATGAGAAGGGACCTTTCAACATATGAAAGCATTTTCAACCTTACTAGTAACCAAAGAATACAAATGGAACCAGATACCTCTTTTCATCTATCCTATAAAGAAAAACCTGAGGTGTACTAGATGGGTTATTTGACACTGTCATACACTACCCATGGCAATGCAAAATAAAACCACCTTTCTGGAGGGCAAATTGTCAATATATATTTAAAGGTTTAACTCTATGACCTGCAGAAATTCATCCCAGTTGAATGAATAGATCCTAGATAAATATGTAAAGACTTGTGTACAAGCAAAAGAGAAAAGCCTAAATATCGAATAACAGAAGATAAATCAAGTGAAGTAAACTACATCCATACCATCATGCAGCCGTTAAATTGGTAAAATTGGTATTTATTAATTGGAATAGAAAGATATTTATAAACATATTAAGAAAAAAAGCAGGCTGCAGAAAAATATGATCAAGTTTTTGAAAAACATACTTATCCATATACACGTCTTTTTATATTTACACACACACAGCTGTGATCTATGCCTTCCTCACATTTATGCCTTCCTTTTTCTTTTTTAAAAAGATTTTATTTATTTATTTGACAGAGAGAGATCACAAGTAGACAGAGAGGCAAGCAGAGAGAGGGAGAAGCAGGCCCCCAGCTGAGCAGAGAACTCAATCCCAGGCCCCTGAGATCATGACCTGAGCCTAAGGCAAAGGCTTGAACCCACTGAGCCACCCAGGCGCCCCTATGCCTTCCTTTTTCATATGAAAAGATTGATTGAGCTTAGCTCTGTGATAATAAATATGAGGGTTTTGTTCAAACGTACTTAAAGGTCTTACTTATTATTTATTTATTAATCTCCAAACCAAATATTTAAAATAGTCAATATTAAAAATATTACAGTATTAAATACTTACACCAAACATTTAAAATGCAAAGATTTAGTTCAGCTGACAGAGGTTTGTACATACAGAAGGGTCCACCAGAGGAGAACTCCAGATGCTTGCTTGATTAATGATGAATGTACTAATGGTTGTTTTTTTTTTCCTTGCCAGCAATCAGACGGGGTGAGGTTTTTAGAGTTAAATATTAGTGTGAAATGTGGATACATATATACGCATGGAAGAATGGGGAAGTTGGATTAAATGAAACCTAACAAGTCTCCCGTGCTTTAGATTTTGCTCCATTTTGAGCATATGCAGGCAACCCTTGACTTGTGCTGGATTGGCTATTGGAGGATTAATTCAAGTCTGCGGTTGATTGTACCATTTCAAATCTATGGAGGAGAGAGATTACTGGGGAAGCGAAAGATCGTAACAAAGCAGGAGAGGAAAACTATAAAAGGGTAGGAGAAAAAAAGAATCTTTGTCGTAATGCCTTAGAAAATTAATTGGTGGAAAATAGTTGAAAATTACAACAGTTGAACATAGTAAATCAAATTAGCATTAGTATTTGTGTGTATGTGATTGTGAAAAGATGGGCTAAATGACTAGCTAACTGTCTTTTCAAGACCATTGGTAATAGAATCAATTATGGTTCATTATTAACTATATTAACAGAAAATTAGCCTTTACTAGCTCCTAAAAATATGAGGTTGTTATAATAGACTGTGCTCCCTTATCAGCATATGTAAAACTTGGAGGTTTATAAAGCAGCTCCCCTCCCAGAACTACACTAGATTAGATGATCAATTAATGGCTAAAACGATATTGTATCTCTTTTTAATATTTCTTGCCAAAAACTTAAATATTCCTGATTCAACTTGTGTTTCTATTTGAGTAATATAATTTGGTCATAATTGGTTTCATTTCGATTGTCTTTACATTTTGGGTACTTATTATCTTTTCTCTCACCCACTGGGAATGCCAAGTACCAATTTTTGCTATTTAGCAAGTCAGTGAGGAGCTTCCCACTGAGTTCCTTAATTATTGTTAATTGAATATTGTAAATGGTTTTTCAGGATCACCATCTTGGCAATCTATGTGACATTTTTCTCAGTTAGCAAGAGTTAAGGCACCAAGAATCCCTTTGCTATACAATCATCATATCAAATAACCCATTCCTATAAAAACTAGTCTCCGTTTTCAAATGTCAAGTCCCATACATGCTTCTGTGGCACTCAGAACATGGTGACTGCTCAACGAGTACTGAACAACAGCTGTCCCTGAAAATAGAATGATTCCCAGGTCCAGCCTGCAAAGGAATGTCCTCTTTCACTTTCCAGGGCATCTCATCCAGCATGTCATACCTGGTACTCTACGGTAGAGCTTGTCCATTCTCATGTACCAGGACCAAGCTTTCTATTGCTTTTTGCTGCTCTATATTCAAAATAAAGTTAAAAAAAAAAAGTAAATAAAGAGGCTCAGAAGATCTGAGAATGTCAGAGTGGAAAAAAATCACTGAGTCAGCCTTCTGAGTACTTCTTGCCTTACGATGAACAATAAAGAAGTGAGAAATTCATGACGTGCCTTTTGAACTTTCAAACTATGTCTTCACTTTTGGAGGGGGGAAGCAGGTAAGGCTTCAAAACACTGAAGTTGTGTTGAAGGTGGGTTTTAGCTACATAAACTCTTGCCTTTAGTGATTTGTTTTCTTGCTTGGTCAATGAAATCTCAACCATCCTTAAGTGATCAGGACCGGAGGAAGCCTTGAGACCTAATCTAGAGTTTTCTTTCCCACCATGGTGGCTCAGCAATTATTAGAAAGAGAGAGACAGAGAGCACGAGAGAGTGATTGTCTCTTTGGAGGAGTAGGCTTCCACAGGCTTGGCTAGTAACCTATTTGAACATAAGTGACATTATCTGCCAGGATTTTGCCTTGTATCTAATCAGTTGTTATTAAGCTTGGCAGGTTTCAGGTTTAGAGACAAATTCAAAGCCTACCTTTGGTAATTTTCCAAATTACCAAATGTTGAGTTTTATGTACTGTGTGGTGATAATTTTGTCCCTGGCTTCTTATTTTTCTATTCTTATTTGCCTACATTTCTCAACTATTTGATCCTTGTTTATTATATACAGATTTGTAAGCCTCCTCAAATCTTTTATGATAGAAGATGAGTCGGAATGAATAAAGGATTGAATGAATAAAATAATAAAAATGTCCTTAAGCTCAAGTTTAAGAGCACATTTGCCAGTCCTGAAGAAGAGCTGGTTATCATTACTTTTTCACAGAGACTGCAGTCACAGCCTGCTTACACTATAGCCGTTTCTAGTGAGAAATGCTGTGAACACACCCTTTAACTTCCCACCACTCATTTGCTTCTAGGAATTGTACCAGAGGCAGACACCTGACCCAAAGGTGGAAATGGCCTATCACCTGGAACCAACGGGTGACTGGAGCTGGGCCAATTCAGTCTTCTGAGACTTGAAAGTGCGATGAGAATGTGCTCGTTAGTAGCAGGAAGCTCAAACGGAAGGATCTCAGAGGTGGGCCTGAGAGCTCAAAGGCCCTGTGCACGCTGGTTGAGGGAGCTGAAACCGTAAGGAAGCAATGAAAGTGGTCAAGGGAAAGAAGAGGCTGAATCAGGTGGGCCTGTGGGACAGAGGGGGAGGGCAGCAGGCCCCTGACCTGTGGTCCTTCCTCATGGCTGGGTGTCTGCTTCCCCTCCACGTGCATTCTCCCGGTAAGCCTCCCGTTTCTCCCAGGAAGCCTAACAGAACTTTTGTTGTTTGCAGCCCACAGTCTCAGTATGTATCAAAGCGTTTTCTCTTCTTCCTGTTTTTACTCAGTTGTAAAGTTTTAACTTGATCCTTTTGGACTTTTCTGTTTTTCCAGTAATATCAAAAATTATTGTCTCATAGATGTTTGGGAGCAGAAGTTTAAAGGAGCCAACAGAAAGGGCTAATTATTCCCATTCCCTTGTCTCTAAATAAATACTGTACTAAAAATTCCTTACTATTTATGAAAGGAGATTCCCTAACTTCCTCCAACGGTTTGCTTGCTTTTCTCACAAGTAGCGGAACTCATTGGCTGTGAGGCCCACCGTCTGATATTTGCATACGCCAGGCCTTTCTCTACTTTGTCAGGTTGGATAGTTGGATAGAGTATCTGGCTTTTTGACTGGACTGCTGCCTGAGACGTGGCCCCTGCCTCCACACAATGCTTCCTTCTTTGGAAGGGCTCAGTTCCCCACACCAGAGGCTGATTAGTCGGGGTGGGACAGGAGGAGTATGCCCGCCTGTTTCTATATGTGAAGCTGAAACGTTTTAAACGATAAACATGGTCAAACTGACATGCTCTGCTGTAGAGAGATCCACAACTTTCGGTCACTCCACCCCTGCAAAGGGAAGACTGGTGATTAGCTCGATGGAAAGGTAGATCCCATGGGGGTTCTACCACAATAGATGTCTCTTAAGTCACCATGTTAGCCACTGTCCCCCACTCTGCAGAGCTGAGCCCCCTCAGGCTTTCAGAAATAAGCAGCCCTTTAAACCCCTAATGCTTCTCATCTTCATTACTTCTGTATTCTTTGGGCCTGGAATACCTGCCACGAAGAGTCCAAAATATTAAATAATTCACACATTTGTCAATGTTGAGTCTTTTTGGGGGGGTCATCTTAATGACGATGTCACAAATCAAGTCAGTTGTGCAAAATCCAATTTGCTCATCAGCTGAAAGTATCAGAAGGACTTTTCACTCTGACCCTGTGTGGATGCTGGATGTTCCAAGAAGTAGGATTCTGAGTCAGTCTCATACGTGTTAACCCTGGCTGAGTCCCAGTTCATGGTGGCCGGATTTGCCACATTATCTTTTATGGCGGAGTCCTCTTATGCCTACCCTTAGGAGCTGTCCATACCTCCTCTATTGAGAAGCTTATTCGGTAAACCTCTTGCTTACTTTCTCTAGGAGAACCCTAACTGCTTAATGGTGCTTATGCATCAACACCGACTCCCTCCCTCCCCCCCCCCCTCCGCCCGGCCCCCCCCCCCCCCAGCATTCATACCACCCTGTGGCCCATGATGTTCCTATTTGACTCAGCTGGAATGTCCTCCTTTTCCTGTCCAGCTGTCAAAGCCCAGCTCAAGTCTCCCCTTCTTTCCAAATTCGTCTCCGGTTTTTCCAGTTTTTCTGAGCTCTCACAGCCTTAGCTATCTGTACCAATCTAACTCATTATTGTAAACTGCAATGGATTGTTTCCTGTTATTTGTCAGATCAGACCTGCAGCCAGATCACAAGCTCAGAAATGGAACCGGGACTATGGCCTTTACTGGGACTTGATGCTCCCTACCTCTTGCATGAGTACATTCATGCTGATACCAAAAAAAGAAAAAAAGTTTGGTTGATTTACTAGAACTGTATTTTCTTTGCATGGGGAAAGCAATATAAAATGCAGTCACCATAATTTCCCTAAAAACTAGAGGGGACACAAATCCTCTTAGAGATTTGACTCCTCCTGGAAAAGGACCCTTGATTCCCCCAGGACTTGCCATTGCAGGAGGGCAGCCTGGAGAGAGGGCAGCTTTCCTGCTCTCCATCAACTTGCTTCATTAAGGTGTTGTAAGGGAATGCTCGGATGCTCTGACTTGGCCAACCATATTCAAGCAGAAGTAGGAAAAACTACCTGAGAATGAAACCTAATTGATTCTTAAAACCTTTCTTCTGGGGTGCCTGGGTGGCTCAGTTGGTTAATCGTCTGCCTTCAGCTCAGGTCATGATCCTGGGGTCTCAGGATCGAGTCTCGCATTGGACTCCCTGCTCAGCAGGGACTCTGCTTCTCCCTCTGCCCCTCCGCCTTCTCAAGCTCTCTCTCCCTCTATCTCAAATAAATAAAATCTTTTTTTTTTAAGATTTTTTTTTTTTTTATTTGACAGAGAGAAACACAGTAAGAGAGGGAACACAAGCAGAGGGAATGGAAGCGGGAGAAGCAGGCTTCCCGCGGAGCAGGGAGCCCGATGCGGGGCTCGATCCCAGGACGCTGGGATCTGACCTGGGCCGAAGGCAGAGGCTTAACGACTGAGCCACCCAGGCACCCCAGAAATAAATAAAATCTTAAAAACAAAACCCCCACAGCATTCTTCTGAGAGAGCGGACAGTACAGTCTGACCTCAGTAGCACCAGCCGTCAATACCCCTTCCTTCCTTTGCAGCTCACAGGAGGCCAGAGCACAGTTGCAACTGAAAAGTGGTCTCCACGGTGGGTGTTGTAAGTGATGAACCACTGAATTCTCCTCCTGAAATCAATATTGCACTGTATGTTGGCTAATTGGAATTTAAATAAAAAGTTGAAAAAGAAGAAAAGCGGTCTCCAAATATTTGAGTTGAAATGGTACTAGAAGACTTCCTTTTTCTCAATTTTTCCATACCCTGGATGTCAAAGATGCAAATTTCTTTTTATCTTGCAGTTCAGTGGTTCCCTGCTTTTTGACAATTAAGGTTACTGTGGCATTTGCTCACAGCCAGTGGGTTTAAGCTTGTAAGGCAAGCCCTGTAAAGCCAGGCTAATTTCCCCTAAGCCCCAGGACTGGAAATTAGGTTGCTGCCACTAGGGTTTTCACATGACTCAACCCTTCTCCAAGCTCTCTCTGCTGAGGCAAAGCATTTAGCACACAATCCAGCCAGTGCCTTCAAGTGAGATCATAATTGGGAACAGGCTTTGTCAGTGTCCCCTTCACTGTGGGAGCTTAGGTCTGACAGCAGGGACTAGAGAATAGTACAGGCACTTGTCACACAGCCAGCCCACAGGACTCCAGGACACAAGACATTCCAAGGCCTTCACTTCTCACTCCGTGGTAAAGGGAGGTGATACCTTTCTTTATTACACATAGTGGCCCCGGAGGAGCAAAAGGCCCATACAAGTCACCAGAACCAGCTGCAGCCCAAGCAGCAACGGAGCTGGGGGGCAGGGCACGCAGGGAGGGGCAGGCACGCAGCCACACCCAAGTGGGCAACACCACAGACGCGGAAGTCCCAGAGAAGGTTCGTGCTGGGGGCAGGTATCACGGGCATGCCAGGCTCCGGAAACACACATGGTCTGGATGGGGTTGGCCATGGCAGCTCTGCTCTGGGGAAAGCTCGTTCGAAGGCTTGCAGCACCACTGGCCCTGAGGCACACCCGCCATTTTTAAAGAGACGACAATTCAGGACTGAGCGCCTCACATCAAACCCCTGGAACAGAAAACTAGGATGAACAGAAGAAATGGAGTCAGAGGTCTTGGGTTCCCGTTCCACGCAGTGGAGAACTGGAGCTGGCTCTCTAGAGCCAATGCATCTCCCCCCAACTCCACACTCCGTGTGGTCAGGTCGATGCCTTGACCTGACCATTGGGGGAATATTCACGCCACAGAAACTGGCCGACAAATTCAGCGTGGTGGGGGTTTTTCCTCTGCCCGAAGTCACCCCTGCGTATATGCCACGTGAGTCAGGTGATCCTTGGGCGGTATTCATGTCACAGGGGTGTTAGTGGAAAGACGACAATTAACCCAGAAGTCCACTGTAAACTGTAAAGGTTCTGCAGGTGTTCGTTTTTACTTTTCGAAGTAAAATGTTAAGTACAAAGTTTGGACATTTATTAAGATTAAAGCATGTAATTATGCTCAGTTGCAAGCTTCAAACATGCTAGAGGACAAGATTTCAGAAAGCAAAGCCTAGGAAGCCGCATATTTGTGTGACTTAAAGCTATAATGTGCATGTTACAAAACTCCTAACTCCTAACTTAGCTTCGACAATAAAGTGAGTTCATTGTCAGCTACACTAAAAAGCCCAGTGAGAGTGCTAGCTTACTTCAGCCAGCGTATTCCAGAGGCAAGGCTAAACCCAGCAGGTCGGACGATGCCATCAGGGGGCAGGACGACCGTATATGCTCCCCTTTGCCCAGGATCGTCCTATCTATGCATCCGGTCTGGTTTGGCGTATATCTTGCCCTGTTTCATTCTCGAAGTTGTCTTAGTTTAGAAGATAAATGATATGTTTACTTAACCGACGTTTGCTCTCTCTGCTCAGTGTTTTTGTGTTGCGAGATTCACCCTCAGGCCTCACCTGATGCGGTTCCCCGCCCACTCTCTGTAGCTCCGGCCTCTCGCACTCCGCACTCCGGGAGCCGATTGGCAGGAGCTGCAGGCCTCGGAGCCCTACTCTCCCCAGTCTAGCGGGACCGAACCTCTCTTCCAGGAGCCTCCATGCGAGTGCTGGGATTCACTGTCTCTCTCTCCGGTCTGATTTAGGTCTCGTGGCCAGGCTTGACGCATCCATTGGGGAAAACGGATTCACCGATGGACTTGGTTGGTCATGCTCACACCTAGAGTAGGTCTGAGATGACTGCAAGCAAATCACACAACTCAGAATGAGGTGACTTCTCCCAAGGAACGGTGGGCAGCAGAAGAGGTGAGTGCAGGCTGGAGAGGTAACAAGAATGACCCGTGGCTTTGCAAAGTGCTGGAATCCAATCGGGCTGACCTAGCTTCCAGCTTTTCCACTAACTAGGGTTGGTATGGTGGCAAGCCCTTGCATGGCACAGGCCTCAGTTTCTTTTTTTTTTCCTTTCCTTTTTTTTTTTTTAAAGATTTTATTTATTTATTTGACACAGAGAGAGAGAGAAAGAGAGAGAGATCACAAGTAGGCAGAGAGGCAGGCAGAGAGAGAGGGGGAAGCAGGATCCCCACTGAGCAGAGAGCCCAACTCAGGACCCTGAGATCATGCCCTGAGCCGAAGGCTTTAACCCACTGAGCCACCTAGGCGCCCCAGGCCTCAGT
>CM053607.1:92672015-92836853 GCA_028646535.1 Procyon lotor | reverse complement strand
GGGGGGGGGGGGGGGGGGGGGGGGGGGGGGGCTCATTCCAAGAGCAAATCCAGCAACACTGCAGAGAAAGGTTTTCTCACCTCCACAAGATGGTTCGTTCCTTGTAACTTCCTTCCTACAGAACGAAGATCCTAGTCGGTTAAGAGGAACGAGAAAGAGGTTCCACTTTTTAGAGTATATGTAGGAAAGAACACCTTCCTCCTCATTCTAGGCTTATTTGCTACCCAGGTCTGGCTTTGTTTTTGAAAGTTTGCAAGGAGGTTTCATTTCTGCGTAAACCCACTGGGTACAAGTGACTTGGCCCAGGTTTTCTCTAATGTTATTTTTCTCTAATCATTCCAGCTGATAATTTATACATATATATTTTTTGTTGTTGTTGTTTAGCTTGTTAGGAGGCTACCGGGATGCAGGCTAAAGGCAAGTATAATTTCGAGGCTTGTCGAAATTGTCTCTTGTGATCAGTCCTCACTTTTAGAATGAATACATTATATTTAGTTATACATAGAAATACTTGCTGCTGGTTTTATTGTGAAGAGCTGAGGTCAAAAACTTCATGTTTTCACTTTGATCATTCCAGCTAGCATCATGCAGGAGAAATTGGGCATTTCTCAGTGTTATGGCTGCTTTGAGAATGATTCTGTTGGTGTGTATGTTACTTCTCCCTTTGTGCAAGGCCAAGAGAATTTCTTTCAACAAATGGAGTTCATTATTATATAAGTCAGTGGTTGTCTAGGGGCGCCTGGGTGGCTCAGTCGGTTAAGCGTCTGCCTTCAGCTCAGGTTGTGATCTCGGGGTCCTGGGATCAAGCCCCGCATCAGTTCCCTGCTTAGCGGGGAGCCTGTTTCTCCTTCTGCCCCTCCCCCTGCTCTTGCTTTTTCTCTCTCTCTCTCTCTCTCCTTCTCTCAAATAAGTAAATAAAATCTTAAAAAAATATGTATGAGTCAATGGTTGTCTAAACCAATTAATACTCATTCCTGTAATGCTTCATTGTCTCTCAAAAATAGTCTGGAGAACTCTTGTCTCATAAGAGACTGGTGGAGCAAGAGCAGCTGAGTGTGAGTCCTGGTTAATGGATGGATCTTCCCGAGCCTCAGTTTCCTTCTTTGGAATCTGGGTGCCAGGCTGATGACAACAGCACCTGTCTCACTGGATGGCTGTGACCACCATGGCTACCTCATCAGCTGGCTAAATCTTTGGCCAGGTGGGTTGTAGTCTGGGTTCCCAGGAAGCAGGGGGCTGAGACAAAGGCTTACGTGCAAGTTCTTTGTCGTGCATGAGATCCTAGGGCCCTGGCTGAGAGATGGAGGAACTGTGAAGAGAGGGAAGCAGGGCCTCTGGGCTGTATGAGCACACGTGGCAAGTGGGCCATGGCTTAGGGTTGTCATATTTAGCGAGGAAAAATACTAGACATCCACTGAACCTTGAATTCTAGAGAAACAACAAATAATTATTTGCAATAAGTTTGTGCCCTGCAGTATTTGGGACATAACTTAGAGTGAAAAGTTACTGGTCACTTATCTGAAATGCAGTTAACTGGGCGTCCTCTATTTATTTGGCAGCCCCGCCACCACTGCTAGTTAGTGATGGTTTGCTTGTTCCTGTGGGACCGCCTAAGAGGTTGTATGAAATCTATTTTGGGATTGAGCCGTTTGTCCCCCTTCCCTCTTTGTCAACATCAGTGTTCCCCACGGGTTGTACCTACTCAAAGGCCTTCTTTGCGGCTCCTGTGGGGCGAGCGGGCTCCCGTTCCACTCCACAGGGTCAGCTGAGTGGCCTTCAGGGAGCTGCTGTCAAGCTGCTTCTCTAGGGGGCAGATCTGATACCAGCAGCCACATACGACCGACCCCGTGGACCAGGTGCAAGAGGCGCCCATGCAGGTGTGCAGGGGTGGTGACAGACAGTGCAGATCTGGGGGCTGGAAGGCCTCCTTGCAAATCTCAGCTCTGCCAGTCCCTGAGGCAGACTATCCAAAGTCTCCATGTCTCCGTTTCCTCATCTTTAAAATGGGGATAATAGTAATACTCACTTACCAGGATTACTATGAAGATTAAAAACGCATGTAAGGCTCTCAGAATGGCCCTTGGGACGTTCTAAGTGTTTGCTATTATTATCCCGACAGTAGGAGATTTCAACACTGTAGCTTGGCAGCTGGTGTATCTTGAACACTTTGCAACTAATTGTCAAAGTTGATTTGACAAAACTTGCCAGATTTGATTGATTTCTAAAGTACAAATTTTTTCATAAATGAGGCTAAATGTTATCACCTTGGTTTTGGTGTGTGTGTGTGTTTTCCCCAGGACTGAGAATTATATTCAGCCCTGGCCGCAGTCTTTTATATAATCAGGAAGGAGAGGCTTTTCAGCCCCCACTGAACGCGTGGTCTCCCCTGGAGCCAGCTAGATGCCCTGAGCCTCCCAGTGCTCGCTCTCCGGGTCCCCTGCTTCTGACACCACAGGACCCGCTCAGCTTGACGCTGTGGGCTGACACGGAGGTGATGGTATGCCCCTGCAGCCGGAGCAAAATTAAATCTTGAGTATTGATCAGAATATAAAATCATGTTCTGTCACTGCATCCTGAGAGTAAGGTCAAGTTTCTACAATTCTGTGAAACTTGATTATTTGGCCCAGGGTTTCCGCCTGAGTTCCTCAGGTGGCCTGCCAGAAATTCTAAAATTTGAAACGGGACCTCTAACACAAAATTTCTGGAAAAGGCTGTCTTAGAGAGCCAGTGAAGTGATGCTTCCTCTACAGAGCCATCCTCCTACCCTGTGTAGAGTTAGAAACTGGCCCCTCCATGCCACGGGGGACCAGCTCACAGCCCTGAGTGTGGTGAGCCATCCGGGCTCATTTGCAGGTCGGCTTGCCTGGGATCAGCTCTGAGGATGGGAGCCCCGTATGCTCATCTCTGTGTCTGTCACCCCCAGCCCACCTCTGGCACAGGGCTGAGGAAGAGAGCTCACTAGGCTGAGGGTCCACACTATATTTTTAGGGCACCACAAAAATGTTTAGTTTCTTTAAAATCAGAAGAAGAAGACAAAACTGTTAGAAGAGAACTTGTTTTAATTTTTTTCTTCATACCAGAAAAATGAAGGATTTTTTAGGACCGCAAACATTTATTAAACCATTTTAATATTGTTTTTAAATGGGGGAAGGATCTAAAAAGGCAAAAGTGTGGCGGGTCCATAAAGGTCATCACGTGGTCCTGGGGCAAAAAAATAAGGAAACAAATGAGTCCATATTATAATGACCATTGAAAATGTTTTACAAATGACAAAGTGCCACGAAAATGCAGCTTATTATTAAAAGCTGACAGTTTCATTGCTGTTGTGAAGTTCTCTTGCCTGTTAGGACATTATACTCTAAGGAGTTTCAGTTATTTCTCCAAATTGAAAGGTTTTCTTAATCATATTCATATTCTGTCTTCCTGTGAAGTAAAAGCCTTAAGTGGCTTTATATGAGGACTATTTTTGTGCACGTGGGGAGGGTCAGCGAGGGCACAGAACTGGAAGCCTCCACAAATCTGAAAAGCTTTCCCAGTGCCACACTTCAAGTGAGCCCCCGATATTGAAAAGCTGAGTTCCCGCAGAAGACATACCAAGGTGTGTCTTGGTCCCAACAAAGGGATCCATGAGCCTTAACCTTCATACGTGTATTATCAGTATCGCACAGTCTTGGCTCGCCTCTGAGAAAAGTGAACATACTTTGAGGGGATCTGGTGGTATACTCTTTCCTTTGAGTTGGTTGATGACAGATGAATGCTACAGTTTGTCTCTTGGAAAATAGAAAGGGAAGGGACACCTGGGTCCCAGATATCTTCCGAGGGATGCTGAGAATGTTCTGACCTGAAGATCGCCCGAGGAGATGATACCTGAGGTGAGACTCCTCACTTTAGCAACCAGCCACATCCTTATCTCACAGTCTTGAAGAGACTCAGATCAGAAAGAAACTTCGCGGGGCTCCTGGGTGGCTCAATGGGTTGAAGCCTCTGCCTTTGGCTCAGGTCATGATCTCAGGGTCCTGAGATCGAGCCCCACATCGGACTCTCTGCTCGGCGGGGACCCTGCTTCCCCCCCCCCCCCCCGCCTGCCTCTCTGCCTACTTGTGATCTCTCTCTCTGTCAAATAAATAAACAAAATCTTTAAAAAAAAGAAAGAAAGAAAGAAAGAAACTTCGCTTTCTGAGATTATCCTCAGTAGACTTCTCTTAAAATGAGAGTTCTCACGGTGCACTGAAATTTGAAAGCCCTAAAGACCATAGGTGGTTAATTTAGGAATAGTTCTTCCCTCTCTGAGTTTTCTGTAATGTAGTTACGTTAGACTCACAAGAATAAAACAAATAAGAGTTACAATTTAGAGAGTCCCAACGCCTGCTCTACACTCTTTATATACATTTTCTCACTTAAGGAGCGACGTTAAATATGACATAATTTGCAAAAGGTGTTTTACGAAACTATTGAGGAAGACATATTCCACCTATAAAATCGACACAAAAGCAAAGAAACTCTCATAGAGTTTGTATAGAGAATGTCATCCCCTTCTTTCAGCTCTTCCATGGTATGTTTATAGGCTGGGCTTCTCGATAGGTTCTTTTTCATTGGGTGCGCAAGACAGAGAAAAGCTCTTATCTTGAAGGTGGACTCTGAGCAGAATGGTCATGATTGGGCTCCCCACGAGGGTGGCAGCCGAAGAGCAGGGAGCAAGAGGAACAAAAATGTCTGGCAAATGGGAAACTACCTCCTCTTGAATGTCCCTGCAATGTTAGACAGCCGTTCTAGGCACCTTACATCTGTGAATAAGCGTCAAAACGGACAACGTTAGGGGAAGGCTGCTGTGGTCCAGGCACTATTCCAGATATTTTCATATTTATTAAGTAATCTTCCCAATGTACCAAGAGGGTAGGTCCTATTCTTAGCACTCTCGTGTTATACGCAAGGACACCGAGGCAGAGAGAAGCTCGATATCTTGGCCAAGATCACTCATGTGGGAAGGCTTATTGGTCAGGAAACCAAACGCTGGAGCTAGGAAACCTCACAAGGAAGGGGCTGGCAACAACTGAGAGGTAGGTATTGTCATTATCCCATATGACTTGAAGAGAACAGGAGCTTTAGAGATGCGAGATGGCTTCCTGGAGTTTACCTAGTTAGTAATCAGCAGTGCCCAGTTTACCCAAGCAGCATGGCCCCATGCGCCGAATCATCTCAGCACACGGGGTCTCCCTGTTCAAGATGGCACCCCCAGCCTGCTTGTGGAGAGTGGCTATAATGGTGACAAAGAGAGGCTGGGGACAGAGAAAAGAGATGACCTGATGTGGGGGGTAGGGCCTTTGGGTGGGGGTGCAGAAGAGACTCTGGGGAGCATGGAAGAAAGAGAAAGGGGACAGGCTCAGTGCTTTCTGGAACAAGAGTGAGCTCATGCAGCTTTCCTGGACACAAGAGGACAAAACCAGTCGGAGAGGAGAGCAGGCAGAGAGATTTAACAGAAGCATGGGGGGCAGAGGAAGGGAGACACTAAACGCGGAAAGAAAAAGACGGCGAACAAATTAGAACGAGGGCTGCAGTGTCCGTGCCTGGCGAGGTCCTGAACCACCACTGGCGGAGGGTCTGCTCGCCGCAAGCCCCGGGCTGCGTGCAGAAGACACATACTGCGACATCAGGCAGTCCCTCTCGGCGGAGGTGACACACACATGAGGATTGTCAGACGAGGCCCTTGGGGCTCTGCTCACAATAAAAACATTGTACGGGTCTTCCACACATGACTCAGTGTGTATTATGGAAGGAGGAAGAGATCAGCTTGAGCTGCAAGTGCAAACGTGCTGTCTCAGTTGAACCGAGTGCACACTTACATAAGAGACAAAAACCCCCCGGGGAGCCAGCAGTCGGCCACCTTCTGGGGACACACCGAATCCCTCGAGGAGAAGCCCCAGGGGACTCCTGTGCCAACGGTGAGAATAGCTGTGGCTGGACTGGATGTTTTGTGTTGTTTGGTTTTGAGCCTGGTGTTTGGTCCAGAATCCTGAACGCCGGGTGGGGCCTCTGAACCCTGCCTGATACCGGACTGTGTTGTCAGATGTCATTCTCGTTTTCCTTTGTTGGAGAATGACTGGAAAACAGCAAAGGGGGAAGGGAGAGAGTCATTCAAATTTGTTTCATGCGATGACTTGAACTGTTAGGCCTGCAAAAACCAGTGTAATGTTGGAAAGTAGGGGGATCTGGGGCTAGACGGCGGTTCAAGCCTTGGCTCTACCACGTCTTGGCTGTGGCACCCTTGATGAGTGACTCAGGTTCACTGGGTCTTCATTTTTTCATCTGCAAAGTGGGCATAATAATAGGACCTACCTCAGAGAATTCATGTGAGAACTGTATGAGATCTTTCAGGCAGATAGCTTAGCTTAGAACCAGGCACATGGTGCCCAGCAAGCGTCCACTAGCGTCATTTGTAAAAGGAGGGAGATAGCCTCCCCAGTTCCCTCAAGGGATGCTAAGGCTGCGACAAAAGATGAGCGAGATGAGAGCTGTTTGAAACATACTTACTAATATCTATTTTCTACTCAGCAGTGTGACGTAATTAAAACATACAGTATTGGCAGGCAGTGAAAACGCTCAGATTCCAGGCCTTCATCTCTCATCAGTGTGTGGATTAAATTAAGTCCCCTTCAACGTCTCTGTCTGCTTCGATAGCAAGTGCCCATTCCACCCCTCTGCCTGTCTGCAGCAGGGTGGCAGACACCCTCCTTCTGGTGGGCTTGTGGCTGAAGCTCTCATTCCCTCCCACTTGCCAGGGCCCCAGGTGATTGACTCAGAAAAAGAAAAAAAGAAAAAGAAAGAAAATGAAAAAAGGCAAAAGAAACACATACCTGGGAAGAGGTCCCAGATATTTTAACCGAAAAAGGGCAAATTGAAGAACTGTAAACAATTCTATTGAATAAACATTCTAGAATAATTATAAAGATCCAGATTTGTATATGCAGGGATTACCTCATGGGTGGCATTCAGAGAACTTTTCCTTTATACTGTACACATCTCTGTATTGTTTGAAGCTAATACTGGGAGCATGTTTTATTTGATAACCAAAATAATAATACTAAAGATGTAAACAAAACTAAAACATCGTCGTTGTAGACAGTTTGGAGGGAAAAAAAGAAAAATCACTTATAACCTACCCCAGCATAGAAATATTGCAAGTGACATTTTAATTTCTATACTTTCAGTCTTTTTTCTGTGTATATCACATAGAAATATACATACCTTTTTACAAAACGTAATCACATTTGCCCATGCTGTCTCATAATCAGCATCACCAAACAATATATTGTTTATATGTTTCCATGCCATTAAAGTTTCTTCTACAATCTACGGCACGATTTTAATGACTGCTTCTTTTTCCATATTGCATGTGGCCAACTTTGTATTGCTGCACATTTTGGCTGTTCTCAGTTTTCCCCCATTGTAAGCATTGACAGGCTTTTGGAGAATAATGAAACACTGAAACGCTTGGCTTTGTTTCTCTCTTTGGGTAGAGCCGGCTGCTCTCTTTTCTTCTTCTTCTTTGTATCCTTTAGCTTTTGGGTGGAGGCCCAGAGAGCTCCACAAGGGGTGGTGTGTGTTTAAGAAACTCAGCTAAAGAAACAAACTGATCGCAAAGAGCTCTGAACCGACAGTGTTGGGAAAATGCTGAGCGTTGTAATTGGCCTAATGTTGCTCCCGTGAGAGATGCCATCTCCCCAGGCCTCCAAAGTTCTGGCCAGGATTTTAACTTTTCTCATCCAGCTGATGACAGACAAATATTCTTCACTTTAACAGTTATGTGCAACCCCCAAAATGTTTCCTCAAGTCTGTCAAACACTCACTGGAACAGCCTACCAGCTCATCTTTGAAGGTGGAAAAGCAGGCAAGGTCACGTCAGCAAATGGGGACTGGGGGGCTTTAGGTTTCACTGAAAAGCTAGCCTCTTGGACAGCACTAGTCCCTGCTCTTGAGCCAGGCTGTGGGTCCGG
The DNA here is from genome assembly GCA_028646535.1 of Procyon lotor. Taxonomy (NCBI): domain Eukaryota; kingdom Metazoa; phylum Chordata; class Mammalia; order Carnivora; family Procyonidae; genus Procyon; species Procyon lotor. The sequence continues at coordinate 92,828,862 of CM053607.1, read as the reverse complement.
TGGTGACTCAGAAGGAATGCCACTGATGAGCCCCGGGAACGCCAGGGAATTACTCAGCACATGCCAACAAGTAACCTCATACGATAATCAAACGTGAGCCAATCTGCGAACACTTTGCGTAACAGTGTATTTGGATTTGGGGCTTAGCTTTCAAAGCTTGAGTTTCACGTTTGCCCAAGCGTATTCCCAGCCTCCGAGGGCCCCTCCTGGGTGCCCTGCCTCTGCTTGCAAGTGGAGAGAGCAATTCTTCCAAGACCCAGGACTTGGCTCTCCCCGAGGCAGAACTCTGCCAGGGATCAGCAGTCTCTCCTCTGTCTACAGTCCTCCTTGTGGCCAGCGCTGCTTCTCCATGTGCCCTGTTTCTTACCAGTAAGCCAGTAACATGGGTGATGGAGGCCTCCTTTGGCTGTCGGGACACTTAATAGTCATTCCTAGTATTGTCATGGTCTTCGATGCACCTCACCAATAAGAAGGAGGTTTGTTGACTGACAACTGCTGATACAACAGTATTTTGTCCAGTCCTGGCTGTAGGAATTGGCAAAGTATTACTGCATCAACAGGTCCTTGAGTGGTCCTAGAGCCTCAGAAAGGACAAAGAGGCTTGCCGATTTCAAGACTCCTGCCTCCTGACTCCTGGCTCTGGTGCTTCTCCTGCGGATATCCTGAGAGCCAAAAGTTTGAGGGATTTAATTTAGGATCCACAATACAGCGATACCCTCCCTGCTTTCCTATGCAATTTCCTGCAGAGTTGCCAGCCATGCCCTGAGGTCCCAGCGAGCTGGGGAAATGACCTGGCTAGCCCACCCACCTTATCATCTCTGGATGTCAGAGTTTCCTCAAGGCCTCGGGTGTTGGTGTACTCAAGGTGATACTGAACTTGAAGCATTCAAACAGCAACACCTTGGGTGGAAGAAAAAAACAAGTCAGTGATCTTACTCATGATTCTTCCAGTGCAGAAGTTGTTCCCACGAGGTAGGGCTTTTCTCAGGCTCCTGCCCTTGCCACAGTGCTCTCAGGGACCTCTGAGCTCCACAGGAGAGTGTGGGTGTGAGCAGAGTGCCCAGGTGAGAGCTCGAGAGAGCTACAGTCCCTCAGCTCCAGCAGAGACACACGCACCTTCCACGGGAATAAGTTGATAAGGACTTGGTACCTACGCACAGTACCTCAAAAGAGAAGCAAATCAGTAATACAAGATCCTGAAGACAGATGCTGACGTTCCCACACAGACCTAATCATAAGACCTCGTGAGATGTTCAAAAATGGTCCAGAGTAGGTGTGAACCATTAGACTTCCCTTGCCTCGTCAGCAGGGCTGGATAGAATCCTTACTGTGTCTTTTAGATTTTAAGCACGGATGACAGAAAGCAGGTATCAATACTTTTTGTAGCACTGCATATACCTGCCAGCCACACTCCTTAGGAAAGCGAGGTTCCTTTCAAAGTAAAAAATAAGCTAGTTATCTTTTACAAGAGCAACAGTAAATTCACAGTGATTATCGATGCTTTATTGGCCGTCACAGGCCTCCACAAATCTCACCAAGGGGAACCTATGTACAAGAACAGAGAAGGGACCTTCAGTGACCACAGTGAAAGGAAAGAATCAATTTGGGAAACTCTCTGCAATGGTCACCATAGGAAGTAATCAGTCCAAAGTCCCTAGATAATACGGACAATTTTTGAAGGTTTAAGAGGTGTGCTTCAAAGAGCTAGTTCTTTAATACAAGCTATACAAAGATCATTAAAAAGTTTTAAAATCACAGGACAGGTCAGAACACCTCAGGCTCACAAGGAAGGTTGGAGTTTGGAATGGAAGTCCAGATGTTTGGTGCAGATGTTTGCTGCTGATTTCTGATGCTGGTGGGTCAGGTTCTATTCCCAGGAGGGACCCAGCAGAACCGCTGGGCAGTGCCTCTTTGCAGGCAAATCTTGGTGGCCTCCATCCCCAAGGATTGATCTGCTCAGCTTGGCCATAGGTGGCTAAAGTGCTGGTGTCCCTTGCAGGCAAGGCCGTTGCTGAGGTTCCTTGTCTGAGGTAGGTAGGAGCATGGGAGCCTCAAGTCGTGTCCTAGGCATGTTGTCTGTGAGCACCACCGTGAGGGTGTCCTCCTCCAAGCAAACCGGTTCCCAACCCATACCCTTCCGTTTCCTGAAACCCTGCAAACCTGAACAATGCACGCACGATGCCGTCCACCTCTCACTCTGCTGCTTATCTGTTTTTTCCTTTCACCTGGTCTCTTTGCAGTTCTTGGGCAATCATATCCAATTCCAGGGAGCTGATGCTCACTTCCCTTTTCTAATGTGTAGACGAATAAGAAGTCCACCTTCTCTAGTCCAGTGCACACCGTGAACTTTCTCAACTTACTCTCCTCAAGGCAAAAAGTCACTGGGAAAGTCCCGTGTGTGTTTAAGTTTATACAAGTTATGAACAGCGTATATGTACACGGACGCGGCATACACTCTCGCAGGAAGACTAGACTCCATTTCAGTGGGACAAATGATATAAAGATTGCCACGGTTGTCCTCTCTGTTTCATTGATGGTGTGGGGGGAAACTCCCCAAATGGGCATGTTGCAATTTCGAGGAATCCCAGGCTACTTTTATTTATTTATTATTATTTTTTTTTTATTAAAAAAATCTTTCCCCCCAGGCTACTTTTAAAACTGGATCATGATGTCCATTTTTTTTAAGGTCATCAGTGACAACACATTGGTTGTCATTTCTTGGAAACACTTCTCTATGGAAGGGTTTGTATATGCCCGAAACACTGTTTCTGCTTTCTTAGATGCCTGTTCATTTCCCCCACTGAGGATTTGCTAGGACTATCGGAGCTAGGTCTTTTGACAAGGGTTGGGAGAAGGTGAAGGTGGCCAAGAGATCAGGAAAGGAGCTTAGTCAGGTAAAAGTGTCAATAATTCTTATTCCTTCCCTGGTCTGTCAACCTTCTGTCTATACAACATTGAGACTGTCTATGCCTGTTTTCCTCGTGTGCAAAGCTGGAATCATAATAGGGCCAAGCACGGAGAGGTACAGGGGACCATGGATTCCCATTTGTTCAGTGTTTTGAGCACTGTCTGGCACATAGTAAGTGCTCTTTTTGTCCCCCCTCCATATTCATATTCTAATCAATACCTAAGGAATGAGAGGGGCTGGGCCCTTCCAAGGAGAATAACTCTTGATGTCAACACCAGCATCATGCATTATTGAGATTCTAGTGTGAATGAGGCCAGCTGACTTACCAGCTTCCCAACCCACCTTTCCCGTGTGATCTCTCCTTTCCCCAGGCTCAGTATCTTTCCTTCATCTACTGTAAACCGCAGATAACTTATCCTGTTACTCCCCTGGGGGAATTCGTATTTTAGTAAGATTCAGAACCTTATGGGAAACAGTGTCATTCGGTGGAATTTCAGAAGGCCAGGGCTGGAAGGGTGTTTCTTTCTTTCTTTTTTTTTTTTTTAAAGATTTTATTTATTTGACAGAAAGAGATCACAAGTAGGCAGAGAGGCAGGTAGACAGAGAGGGGGAAGCAGGCTCCCTGCTGAGCGGAGAGCCCGATGCGGGGCTCTATCCCAGGACCCTGAGATTGTGACCTGAGCTGAAGGCAGAGGCTTTAACCCACTGAGCCACCCAGGGGCCCCTGGAAGGGTGTTTCTAAAACCCCTCAGATTGGGGCGCCTGGGTGGCTCAGTCGTTAAGCATCTGCCTTCGGCCCAGGTCAGATCCCAGGGGCCTGGGATCGAGCCCCGCATCGGGCTTTCTGCTCTGCGGGAAGCCTGCTTCTCCCGCTACCGTTTCCTCTGCTTGTGTTCCCTCTCTCGCTATGTTTCTCTCTGTCAAACAAATACAAAAAAAAAAAAATCTTTAAAAAATAAAAAAATAAAAAAATAAAACCCCTCAGATCACACCCCAGATGTGGTTGCTTCGTTCACATACCGGTGAAGCTGACCCCGTCAGGAAGTCACTTGCACCTTTCACTAATTGAGGTCCTGCCCTCCTGAACCTTGCAATCGAAAAGAGAGAACTTTGATCCAGGGTGATAATAAAACAAGTAAGTAGTGAAAACCCCGGGATGGGATTGAGTAACCGCTCTGTCCCAGGTGTTGGCATGGAAGCGTGGGGCGCACGGAGGTGGAACAAGATTTGTTTGGCTTCAAGAACTTCACGGTTTATTGGAAGGGACAAAATGCATCAGATGGTGATAAGGAAATGTGTGTGAGTCAAAGGAAAAGAGGTGTGTGTTGACAGAAGACGGCCCGAGGAGTTTCGGAAACAGGAACGTTTCTCAAGAACTTGAAAGCGTTGGAAGTCTTTCGAAATGGTTAGTTGTACACTGCCTGGGGCTAAGGTATGAACTGGAAAGGGACTTAGCCCAGCCCTTGAGAGCTGGATGGTTAAGTGTTCGCTTCAGCCCAGGGATCTTCACTGCAGAGAAACGGGAGCCTGAGGATTGATGACTCAGTGCCATCTACTTGACATCATCTTCAGAGTTTCGCTTAACTTTTCCCTCCCACATCAGACACCCCTAATTCTTGGGTGGTCTGCCATGCCATTTCCTGCCAAGTCCCAACGACTTTATTCTGGGTGGAGGTTTGGGGATATTAGATCTTATTTCAAAAGGAGAGGGGAAATTGAAACCAGAAAGGCATCGTGACAGCCTTTAAGGGATTCCTTTTTTCTCCAGTGCAGGTTTCCCAAGGCAGGTATCTCTAGCTGAGGCTTTGTCTTTTGTTTATTTGTTTGGTTGGTTGGTTCGGTTTGGTTTGGTGACAGTTAACCATTCAAAATGGAAGCCCTTTTATAATTTGATCTGGTTATGTGACCATAGCCCATTGATGTTAACAAATAGGGACCAGATGCAGACAACCCAGTGGAGCATAATATGGAATAACCAGCAGCAGCTAAAGCAAACTCTCTCTTTCCCCACCACCCTATTACCTCATAAGAATTCCTGCCATTTGGAAATGAGCATGAGGAGAATTATAAAAAAAAAAATAGGACTGTTAAGATGTTTCAAACGGCCTTAAAATGACAGCATGGTGAAGATGCTTGGCTCACACAAGATGGCCATATAAACAACTGACATCCTTCTGGAATCAGGCATGTGTCCCTAAGAGAGGTTTGGTGCCTCCATCTCCTGAAGGATAAATTGATTACAACAGGAAAGCAGATTGCCGACGGAGGTCACCGAGTCGGTTACTCACACCCAGGTGCACAGGAGAAGACTTGGTTCCCTGTAGTGCACCGAACGGGGGCCTCCCCGGGTATGATGAAATTTTATGCCATTCCCTGTGGCACTGGGTGTTTTAACTGTCCTGGATAGACAGCCAAGCCGTTGATGGGTGAGGTCTAATGCAGGGATTCCTAGAATGGGGATGGTGCTGCCATTTTCTGGAGCAAAGAAAGTTTTCGTGGGGTAAAAGGAGTTTGGTAATGTGAACAAACTCACAGCGAGTCACCAAACCTCTGAGCTGGCTACCATGGCCTCCTGCTTGTGTCAAAACGCCATTGCCTTATGAGTGGCGATGTGATCAAGAGGCCCAAGACTGCACTAGTGGAGTGGCTCAGATTTTCTGTTTTTAGAGTAATTCTTTGTCTTAAAAGTTTTTTTGGTTTGCTTTTTGTCTTTTGTGTTTTTTTGTGGGTGGAGGGAGGCAGTCTCCAGGACTCTGAGCTCTGTGAACTTTCCTAAGTAGCTGAGAATCAGATGAAAAACTTTTTTGCAGGATGGGGGTGGGGGTGGGGGTGGGGATGGAGATAACAATACTTGTTGAGGAAAACCAGAATCCAGAAAAGCATTTGGGTGAAATCTTCCTGACTTGGCTCTGGGATGGAATTAGACACCAACCAGGAAATCCCCAGAAGATACTCTGTAAATGTTAGTGGAATGAATGTTAACCAAAACCGTCAAGCTCCTCTTGTGAGATCCTCCCGTGCTTCATTGTGGGCAACAGAAATGCTTCCTGAGGTCCACCTTAACTCCCTTCTCCAGCACCCTTAGCTCCTCACTCTCTCCTGTTCTGAGGAGAAATCGGAAGATGCGGATATAGCTCTTCCTACACCTCTGCTAAGTGTGCACATGTTAAACCTGCCCGCTGTCTTCCATTTTGTGGACTCAATAACCCCAAACTTGTAAGCTTTTCTTTCAAAGAGGTAATTTCACAAGCAGTTCCCCGTGCCAATCTTAAGAATCACACATGTGTAGAAATAACTGACGTGTGCCCACACAGACACAGGCACACTGAAACCAATCATGTGCTTCATTCCTGCTTCCTGCTGCAATCCCCGCGTCCCGGGTGGTGGGGTGGCAGCTCTGGAGGCTTCCGTCTTCCCTCTCTGAGCCTGGAAGGAGGTGAGAGTTGATGAGCTAGCCTAATAAGATGCAGCCTCACACTGATTAAATGTCCATTTTCTTGGGGGAAATGGCTGACAGGAGCAGGATAAAGCTGTCAGGACGCTTGTAGCAATTTCCCAAATCTACCACTACCAGTGAGCTTTATTTGTGTGCTTAGAGCTATTATTAACAAAACAATGGCTGGAAAATGTACCGGGAAGAAAATTAAGAAGTGACAGACGTGTTTCAAAAAAGAAAGAAAAGTTTCTTTTGTTGAGTTTTGTGAAGTTCTTCTTTGCCGCAGGAAGTTTCATTTAGCAAATTAACCTCATCGGACCATGGCGCCCCAGGTAAGGACGGTGAACTGGCAGAGTGAGCCCCGGTTATCTGCTTTTGGGCTGTGATCTCAGCGGCTACTGCCCAGGTGGGAGCCCCAACTCAGGGCTCTTTCCAAGGGGCGAGAGGAAGGGGGAATTAGCAGCACAATATAGACTTTGCCCTGAAAGCCTAAAGCTACCTGTAAACCACGGTGTAGGTGCTGACGGGGTCGAGGGGATATGCAGGAGTGTGGAGGTGAACAGTAAGAGCTATTCTTTCCTTTAGATTTTATTTATTTGTTTTTGATAGAGAGACAGAGAGAAAGAGCACGAGCAGGGCAGGGAGAGGCAGAGGGAGAAGCAGGCTCCCCCCTGAGGAGGGAGCCCTTGGGGCTCAATCCCAGGACCCTGGAGTCATGACCTGAGCCCAAGGCAGATGCTTAACCGACTGAGCCACTCAGGCGCCCCAAGAGCTGTTGTTTTTAAAGAGTAACAGTGAGGTCTCTGGCTAAGGTAGTGCTGTCCGACGCTGTAGCCACTAGCCCCATGCGGCTATCGGGCTCTTGCTGTGTGGCTGGCCTGATTGAAATGTGCTGTAAGTGTAAAACACTCGCTCAGGTTCAAAGAGTGTATATAAAACAAAAAGGATGCCCAAAACATCATTCATCCTTCTTAAGATAGACTACATATTGAAATGGTACTTTGGATAGGTTAGGGTAAATAAAACACATTATTACAATAAATGCTTCAACATGGATGGACCTTGAAAACCTTATGCCAAATGAAAGAAGCCAGACCCACACACATACAAAACCACACATGGGATGATTCCACTTACATGAAGTGGCCAATAGGCAAATCCATGGAGACAAGATACCTGAGAGGTTGCTCAGGGCGGGAGTGAGATGGGAAGTGAGTGCTAATGGGTTATGTGTTTTTTTTTTTGAGTGGTGAAAATGTTCTAAAATTGATTGTGGTAATGTTGCACAGCTCAGTGAATATACTCAGTTGTACATTTTACTTATTTTTTTTTTTACTTATTTTAGTTTTTAATTCAGTTCTACATTTTATTTTCTTTAATTTTTTTTATTTTTTGTTTTTAAGTAAGCTCTCCACTCAACGTGGGGCTTGAACTCATGATTCTGAGGTCAAGAGTTGCATACTCCACCAGATGAGCCAGCCAGGTGCCCCTCCATTGTACATTTTAAATGGCTCAATCGTAGGGTGTGTGAATCTTCAATAAAGTCATTTTGGATGCAAAAAAGTTAATTTTACCTGTGTATTTTAAACTTGCAACAATGTGGCTCCTAGGAAATTTAGAATTACTTAAGTGGCTGGCATTATATTCTGTTGAACCCTCTGGGCTAAGGGGACCGAGACTGAAGAGGCTGGGGAAACCAAGGGCTTGTGCCACCTACAGTGAACGTCATAAACCCAGGACAGAGAAGGAGCTGGAAATGCTCGCCTTTGATGCAGGGCAAGAATGAATGAGGGATGAAGGAGAACCCGACCTGGAATGTTTGGGGATTTGAGGATAAGGGTACAACTCCAAGACTGGGGCAGGCCTCTGCACCAAATGCCAGCACACGGGACTGAGGAGCAGACCAGGATTTCTGGTCCTTAGGCAAACAGGAGGCCTTGTCTCTCGTCACTCCCCGGAAGACTCTTATCTGCCCAGCCACAGGCAAAGCTGAGTTATCTTTCCGCAGTGGTGGCCCCAGCTGCCTCCAGCTCTGTTCAGCCTCTGAGGCTGAGAAGAGCCACGGCTGGACTCTTCTGCATACTTGGAACCCAGACTTGGTGAGAGGCAGACAGCAGCCAGTGAACTCTGGCCTTGTCCTGGGGGATGGAAGCTTCTTCAAGGAGGACTAGCCAAGGGAGCTTATCTGGTCTGCTGACGAAAGGTGAGAAACAAACCCTAGTGTTAGACATTGATTGCAGCATAAAGGGAAGCTTTGGGTGTCTTCTTGGTGTCCTCACCTTAACTGAGGTCTCTTCCCGATTCAGTTAGGCCCCCACTCCCAAAGAAGCGTAACAATACATCAAAAGACAATGCTCAGTGGATGTTGGATATGGAAGCTAGCTACACTCTGGGCCTCCCCAGACAAAGGAGCCCATGACTCATCTCTGGAGACCAGAGAGATAACGGGACAGAAGGTACACGGGGTTGAATTAGCCAGATGAATGTTAACCCCAACGGCGCGGTTCTAGAGGAGAGGTCAGAAGCCTAGAAAGGGGAGAGAATATCAAGTACACTATACTCGGTGCAAAGTGAGTATTTGGCGTGGCTCTGAGTCTTGTCTGAAATACGTCCTGACATTTGCTACCGCTGCCGTAAACTTTTCTTTCTCTCACAACTGCGAGAACTTTTCCGTGGCCAGGGTGGGTGGCAAGCAAGGAAAGTGGGATAGGCAAAATTCATGAACCCAGGGGCACTGTCTGGGCAAAGCATTATCTCTTGCTTTCTTGCCTTATTGAATTAACAGTAGAAAATTAAGTGTGTTCCACGATGGCAGAGGAGACCCAGACGAGACCATCTTCTGTGTGACTGTAAGTTCCCAGAGGGCAAGGATTAGAAATTATTTGCGTCTCATCTCCACAGCAGGGCCTGGTGCATGGTGAGTGTTCAGGGAATATTTGTAGCATGGACAGATGAATGGATAAAGGGTGGGAGGGATAGGACACAGTAGATGATTAATGAACATTTGTATTGTGTAATGATGTTTTGGGTGGTGAGTGATGACAGGGAATGGCTTGAGAAAGATTTCATTTATGCGACAGGGAAATATATTGTGAAAGTGTTACATTCAAACTAATACGATAGCACATTGCATATTTGGCTTTGTCATCTTTCTAGCCTTTTTCGAACAGTGCTTAGATAATGTTGAATAGGAGTGAGGGTGGCAGGGGAAAAGATTTACTAGAATTGCAGCTTATGGGCCTCCCTGGCTCTGGATCTCGTAAAATGCAAACCACTTAGGAGTGGACAAATGACTTAATGACGACGTTGTCAGGGCCCTCAGAATAAATATTGCCTTTTCCGTTCCCACCGCTGCTCCTACACAGTGCAGCTGACATATCGTCGAAAGGTTGAGAGCTCCTCATTCTTCTCTTCTGAGTCAGGCAGCACAAGATGGTGAAAAACGTGTTCAAAAAGTGTTTGTACCACTCGTCCCTGTCCCTTCAAGCTGAGGCAATCCTTTCTGACCAAGGATACCGTTCTAGAAGTGAGTTGGCTTTTTGTATCTGGCAGTTAGAAACCTGCATTTTGAGTCAAGGTATTTACGAGTCCCAATATAGAGGCACCTGGCTGGTTCAGTCGGTGGATTACGTGACTCTTGGTCTCAGGGTTGTGAGGTCAAGCCCCACGTGGGGCGTAGAGATTACTTAAATAAGTAAATCTTTAGGGAAGACCAAAGTCAGAACACAGAGGGTTTTGTTTTGTTTGTTGTTGTTTGTTTTAAAGGTTTATTTATTTCATATTTCAGAGAGAGAGTGAAAGAATGGCCAAGTAGGGGGAGGGAGGGGAGAACCCGGCTCCACACTGAGCACGGAGCCCAACACAGGGCTCAGTCCCACAGCCCTGAGGTCATGACCTGAGCCGAAACCAAGGGTCCGACCCGCTCAACTGACTGAGGTCCCCCAGATCCCCCCAGAAAGAGTTTCTATTGCCAGATGATTCTATCGTGGAGTTCAAAAGGTTCGTCTGGAATATTAGAGGCCAGCGAACTTCAGGGAAAGCAAAACCATGTGTTATTTTCAGAATGAACTTAGATCTCTAAGGATTTAGATCCTAGATCTCTAAGGATTCTGTGGATCTCTAAGGATTTCTGTGGGTCCATGGCATGCTAGTAATCGAGGTGAACGTGACCGTGGCAGGGTGAGCTAAGAAAGCTGAGTTCTTTTAAGGAAATCACTTTCTGTGATCTCACTGCGGGGCCGTGCAGGTGCCGCTGGGTGGGAGCCCTTGGCGCCAGGCCTCCCTGTCCTGGGTCCAAAACTCTGGTGCCCAGACTCTTCTGCTCAAGTCACTTCTGCTCATGGACCTGGGCTATGACTCACAGGCAGCCAGCAGCAGCTGGGAGGAAATGATGTGACAACTGTGTCCAAAGATGATGGCTAAACATTGAAAATGGAAAAGAAAATCCATTAAAAAATATGCCGTCGTATTTTACAAAGGCTGTGCAAGATTTAAGAAGCAAAGATTTAAGTTTAGCATTCCAAGTAATTTCCCTTTTGTGTCTTTAGAGACTAGCTCTGAGAGTGATTTTTTGTTTATTTAACATTTAATCAAAAGAGATTGGGACCCCACCAGCTTTTGAACAACAGCTTCAGTAGCTCTGCCTCTGCGTTTAGTGTGAGGAGAGAAACTTCAACCATACGGAGAATTTGATGTCTGTAATATGCACTAAAAGATCAGCTGGTCTAACTTTACAGGGCTAATAAAAGGGAAGAATTTTCCTGTGCTCAGGTCTTTTATGAATTATAAATAACCATTCACTTTGGAAGATAGCACATCATAAAATTTTTTTTCACAAATATGCACAAATCCATTTCAAGATCCAAGGAAAAAGATGTTCAGAAGTCTCAGATGTACTCAGTTTTGATTTCGTGGGGAAACATGTTCTTTTACCATATGGATGCTTTTAAGGGGGCCTTTAGCTGGGGCTCAATAATGGTACCCCAGTGGCTAAATAAGGGATTTCTTTCCTTCTAACATTATTTCTCTGTTATTAAAGGTGGAAAAACCTTCCACAAATAGCATACTATTAGACTGCTTTAGGGGGTGTCCTGGGAATCAAGGTTATGTGTCTGCTCCAGAAATACTGTCTGTAATTATCATTCCTCAGTGGTTCCGAAGATGCAGTCTGAGTGTTTTCATTAATTTCTTGATTCTACAAGTCTGGAGTGTGTGCCTGCTCTTGATATTTAGTATTTTTCAGGAGGATTTTTTTGTGTGTGGCTTTTTTAGGGTCACGGGTCTCTCCCCCTCCCTTCCTCTCATAATAACCATTTCCTGGCTTCTTTTGTCTGCTAAAATAAAAAGATACAAGAGACTAGATTCGAAAAGGAAGATAATTCAAATGTGAGATTCTTCCAAATCCAAGCCTTCATCTTCCCTATTTATAATTTAATACGAATATTAAGAGAGAGAGCATTCAGCCCTAACAAACAACTAAAAAGAATCCACAGGTCAGACTAGCGCATCAATTCCCTGCCCCCGGCCAGCACTTTACTGTGATTGTTTCCAAATACAAAGTTGAAAGAATTTTACAGTGAACACCCATATGCCCACCATCTAGTTGTAGATTCTACTGTCCACATTTAACAGTTCTTGTTTTATCACATATGTATACATCCTTTCTCCATTAATCCATCTTCTGTGAGTCGTGCCTTTAAAAGTAAATTATAGGCATCAGCCAGTTTCCATTTAAAAACTTCAATATTTCCTTTTTTCTTCTGAAATGTCTTTCTCATGTAAAGCTTATACACAATGAAACATAAAGTCTTAAGTGTACATTTTCTGAGTTTGGACCAATGCATACCTGTGTACCCAAACTTCTAGAAAGATAGAGAACATTACCTTCATTCCAGAAAGTTCCTTTGTGCCACTTCCTGTACAGTCCTTACCGCTGCTTACCTGCCCAGAGGCAACCACTGTTTTGAATTTTGTCACTCCATCCACCTGAGTTCTGCCTATTCTAGAATTTCATGTAAGTGGAATTAAATAGAGTGAGCTTTTTAGTGTCAGACTTCTTTTATTTGGCCTGTTGTTTTTGAGATTTGGTCGTGTTATTGCGTGACACTAGTTAATTCATTCCATTGTATTGCTGAGGAGTATTCCATTAGATGACTATATCACAGTTGTATAGCCACTCACTTGTTCATGGATACCTGGCCGTATTCAGTTTTTGGCTGTTGTGCCTGCAACCATTGGAAACATTTTTATACAAGTTTTTTTATTGACTTACATTTCCATTCCCCTTGGGAAGACACCAATTTATATTGATTGGTAAATCACAGGATCGATGTGTGTTTAGTCCTCTTTCTAGTGTGTGCACCAGTTTCTACCCCCACCAACAATGTCTGAGAGTTCCAGTGGCTTCACATATTTGCTGACATGTAATGTTGTCAGTCTGTTTATTCTGAACCATTTTGGTGACTCTGTGGTAAAGTCTCATTGTGGCTCTATTTTGTGTTTTAAGGGCATTGAGTAAGGGCATTGAACATGGTCATGTGCTTATTTGTCATTATTCATGTCTTTTGTGAAGTGTCTATTTAAATCTTCTACTCATTCAAAATTTTCTTTGTCTCTATTGTTACGTGGGAGTTCTTTATACATTCTGGACTGATGTCCTCTGTTGAGTTTATGTTTCACAAATATTTTTCTTCCAGTCCATGGCTTTCCTCTTCATTTTCTTAATGGTCTCTATGGATGGGAAGTTTTTTATTTTGATGAACTCTGATTTATCAGCTTTTTCTTTTATGGTTATTGTGACCTAAACAAAGCATGTTGATTTTAGTAAATGGTACACCCAATATTTGTAGGCTCAAAAAACCTCAAAGCTTCCCTGGCTTACTTGTAATAGATGTGTTTGCTTGAAAACAACAACAACAACAACAACAACAACAACAACAACATCTATTTACGTGCATATTTGGAACAACTGAGGAAAACCTGGTGCTCTGTGAACACTCTCAGAGAGCATCCCAGGGAATGAAGCAAATTCTGGATCTCCCTTGCTACTTTGCCTTATAAAAATAAGACTTCTCTGGGGTTTTTCACTTATCTTGTTTTTAAGGTGGTTTTTTTTTTTTTTTCATTTTTAAATAATCTTTCTACCCGACGTGGGGCTTGAACTCACAACCCCTATATCAGAAGTTTCATGCTCTACCAAATGAGCCAGCCTGTTACCCCAAGACTTCTGTTTTGTCAGTGAAAAGATTCACCACCTGGTCATGGCCATGTTATGGTATCAACTCAGTCCTTTGGCTTATGAGCATCGTACATGCTTTTTTTCATATGTTATTGAGAAATCATATTGTAAAGAGTCTGAATGTGTGCTTATGAATGGATGCAGCCTTCCCCAGAAAGCCTTTAAAGAATTGAACTGAAAGAAATCTGCGGAGAGACCCAAGTGTTGGCGATGGCGTGGGGCAAAAGTAAGAGCAGATTAAAAAGGGGGACTGGTCGGTAATGAGAAAAGCAGACCTTGGAATAATAGAGACCAGCTGAAGGGACGTAGTGATTCTTTCAACCTGTTCTTCGGCTGCACATTGAAACTTGTCCCGAGATTGTAGCCCAGACTCTTTGCCAACTGCTGTGTTGTCTCAGAGGCCGTTTGATTGCTCCCTTTGTTTCTTGTTTGGACCTAAGGGACACTCAATACAGACATGACATTTTGAAGACTGAACTCACATCTTTTTTGCCCTATCTTCATTGTTGTTCCGGCCTACTTTCTCTTAGATGCTTTCGTGAGGGTGCAGGCTGAATGTCGTCTTTTGAACTTTCGTGCCAACTCCCTCGTGTGTCTCTCCCTCTCTGATTCCATCTTTTCCTGTGATCGTTAATGTTCTGAAACTGCTAATTTTATTGTGGGTTACCCTGGGCCTTCTGTGTCTTCTGTCCTCTATTGAAATGGTTTCCTTCTTTATGAGAGGCTGATTCAGGAAAGAAAAGGGCTGGGACTTCTGTACATGATCTTTGCTATTTGACTGCAGGTTGAAACAGGCAGTGGGATTTTTGTTTTTCATTGATCCAGTAGGTTTTTATAACCAGCTATTTTGGTTACTGACTGTACGATTCTCATTGGAAGTTATCTTGAAATATGAACTAGGGAGAGAGAACACCAATTTGCAAAGTTCTGGGCAGTTCTAACCCTGGAGAATACTCACCAATGTGGGTGTGCCTGCCAGGCGGAGAGAGGATCTAGGCGAGCCATGAGTTTCCTAACCCACCAGGCTTCATCCAGTTGCTCGAGTATGAAGATTAGATGTGGGTGGTAAGCTTTCCTGGCCTCCTGGATCTCTTCCTGAAGAGAACAGATAAAGTCAGGATGAGAGAAGGCTAGGTTCCGAGTTAGAAAAATCAAGTAGAGTTTCAGAGTCTCTGAAGTAAACATGGGCCCTTAGTAATGCATTCGTAAACACGATGGAAGTAATCAGAAAGGAGAACTGAATGGGGTTAAAGTCACAGGGCCACATGATAGATTATGCCTGGCTGTGCAAGTGGGTTAAATCATTTCCTAAGACGTTGCCAACAGCACAAATATCTACATTTAGTAACACATGCAACCAAAAAGTGAACCAAAAATATTCTCCGAGTTTCTTCCCCTTTGGAATAGTGATTCCTGTTATTTTACTGTCTTTCTTGAGGCCCTCAGGGATCTTGGGTAAAGTCAGCGAGGTCCCCCTGGCCTGCTGTGTGGGGAGACTTCATTGTGTACTCAAATGAGAAGCTATACTTTCTGTGTAATTCTTAATGCCGTCCTATCGCCAACCCTCCTCAAGACCATTTTCTGCTCGTGCATATTTTTCTTCAGACCAATGGGAGTGGGAGGTGAAATTGTCCAAAACTCTGTCTTGGAATCTTTTTTCTTTTTCTTTTTTTCATTTTGGGCTACTTCAAAATATGTATAAAGTAAAATGCAGAACTCTGAGACCCTGTTTCAGCCTGAAACTAAGTTCAGTTGGCTTGGCTCGGCTAGGATCCTTCAAGGGTAGAAGAGCCTGGATTGGATAAGAGAAATGGATCATGTGGGATGGGATCAATGGGAAAGGTACATTGATTTTTCTTCCTTCCCCCCCCTTCCTTCTTTCCTCCTCCCTCTGTTTCTCCCCCTTTCTCCTATTCCTTCCTCCCACCCTCCCTCCCTCTTTTCCCCTTTTTCCCTTTTCTGCCTTCCTCTCTTCCTTTCTTTATTCTTGGATGGCAGCTCCATCTTCTAAGGAATAGGTCTGAGAGCAAAGGGAGAGACACGCTGTAAGGAAGAACTCTAAAGGAACTTTTCTTATGACTGAATAAAAACTGACAATAAAAATGCTCAAGTTCAGTGATCATGTTGATAACTGAGTGGGAAGTCAGTACTGTACAGAAGCTTAACTTATTTTTTAGGCAAGATAATTCTGTTTGCTTTTGATATATTACCTGAGTTCCGCAGGAACATCTGGCTGGCTGGCAGTTCTAGTTTCTGAAGGGCGGGTACAGCCATTGCTAGAGTCAAGTACACTCTCACTTTCCTTAGTACCGGAAGGTTTATCTGAAGTTCAGAATATCTATGATCTTCCCAAATCCCAGTTTCCCTTCCAGCTGATGTTTGTCTTTCATGTGTTTCCTAATTAGAATTCAGGTTTGAGCCTAAGAGTGCGCTGCCGGAGGCAGAACCTCTCCCTTGGTGGTGACCCTTGTTGTCATCCCTCTAAAGTGAATGCATAGGTCTGTTCTGTGATTTTCAGCTTCGCTCTGTGGTATGAGGTCTGTGAATGTTTAGTTGACAATACGTGTGTGCGCCTCTCTCGTTTCCTGTTTTTAAGGGCTGCACTTAATTTATTTGAAAGGGTGGAATATTTTAAATTACGATTCAGCAGTTTTGCTAAGGAAGGCTGTAAAACACAATGCGCAAGGAGTTTTACTTCCTCCTTACAATTGCTACTCCCCTGTTTTGAAATCTTGATATCCTCCAATCAGTGGGAATGACTTTAACTTAGGCTTTACCAGTTTGAACAGCAACCGAGCCATGGCTGGAGCTGTAGAGGGGCAAGATTCCTGCACACTATAATTCCATTTTTCCAGACGCCTTATTAGTACCCGGAATGTGTCTGCCTGTGTTTGATACTGTTCTATCATGTTGAGTCCCCCTTCCCCAGGCACAGCATTGGGATTGGTTACAGAATAAGGTTGCTCAGCCAATCCAGGGAAACCTTTCCCTGCAACCCTAGCAACACCTGACAACGGCCATTGACAAATGTTAAGAGAAAAATCCCTGACAAATCCAACCAGCCATGAAAGTGGTTTCCGTCGAGGGTGAACAACTAGTCCTGCCCACAGAGCACTTTGTGTAGCCAGGGGACGTCGTGGTTTGTGCTAGACCGTCAAAAACAGAACTTGTTTGTGGATGCCTACCTCAGTCTGCCGCCACTTAGGGGAAGCTGATGGTTGTTGGTCAAAGCCATTGGCGGAGCTGGGGTTGGGATCTCTTGTGCGTGTGTGCATGTGCATGTGTGTGTTGTAGGGGGGTGGGGGTTGGTCTCATCTTCTCCCACACCAACCAAACCTCCACATCCACCAGAATATTTTCAGTAGTTGGAAGAGAGTCCACATAAAACTTTGGCTCCAGGTCACACTTCTGTCTCTGATGGTAATTTGTTCCCTAGGGCAGGGCAAGAGGAGCGTTTTCTGAGGGCGGCATGATACTGGCTGTGTCCCCAGTGGCATGTTTCCAAGCCTTCCGGCTACACATCTTTCACCTCCCAGCCAGGCTCTGAACCCTGTTGGGGTGCAGCTGGCCTGTCTGCCTCACCTGTGGGCACCCTGGGACACTCCTCTCCGGAGGCTGCTAGACCTAAATGAGCTCTCACCGCTCTCTGGGAAGCTTCGTGACTGAGGGATCTGTAGGCACACCTGGCAGAGGTGGATTGGAGGAGGGGCAGGGAGTGGAGGATAAGAAAGGGGACCTGCCAAAAACATGTACAGACAATTCATACGCAAACACATGTTTCCACAAAAACATAATAGCTGTGTGTACATGATACCCTCCTGAAGTCCCCTTACACGATCGTTCCAGTTAGTCTGGCCACCTTGGAGGCATATTTCAAACCCTGGTTGAGTAAGCCATTGTGTGGTGATTAGCTGCTAATGAAGCTGAAAATACCTAAATCATCCAACAAGTAATCTGAATTAAAAATTTTTTTTTGGTTACACTGCTAGACAAGTCAGTGTCAAGACTATGTGTGTGTGTGTGTGTGTGTGTGTGTGTGTGTATGGCCATTTGCACACACAGATATAAGGCACACACAGTTACACACGCAGATACACCTAAGTAAGAGGAACAAAGGTAGAACAAGGTGGGGAAAAGAAAGGAAAAGGAAACTTCAGGGAGAGATATGAAGAATGTGCAACCGAAGATGTTCATTCAGTGCTCCCCACTCACACCCCAGAGACCCTCTCCTTATTACACCACCACGCAGTGCCTGTCCTGAATATCATTTTCCCTGTGGGATGGGGGAGGAGTTGGCAGTCAGTTTAATTCCTTAGGATTATAAATTGATAATGGCCGCAAGTCTTAGCCTTTTAGGGGATACTGATGCTTCTCAAAGGGGGCTCATGAGGGCCCAAAAGAACCAAATCTTTAATTGCTGAATTGTAAATTGAGAGGAAGGTCTTCAGTCTAGAGATAGAGCCTTGCTCAAACACATTTTTAACGGAGATGCCTCTGGAAACTCCTAAAGCCAGAATTACAGGTCAGAAAAAGTAGTTGGAGTAGGGTAAGGTGGGGAAGTGCAGGGGTGAGCCAGCCCTCAGCAGCAGCAGGCTAGACGTCCGTGCAGGAAGGAACCAGGACTTGGTGCTGGAATCTTCCATACCTGTTCTTCAGGGAACCTGGAACCTTTCTGGTGACATCAGATATGCAAAAATACAAAAAAGTTATTATACAATATGTTCAAAACCAAGCCTTATATAGCCATATACATGCACATAGTTCTCAGATTCTGAAAGAAATTAAGCCATTCTGAGAGAAGGTAAAATTGTGGACATTTGCTTATTGAGGAAACAAACAATTTCTTCCTTTCCCAGATTTTTCAAGTTTGTCAGTTATAACTGGCCAAGCATTCTGTGGGTAGGAACAACTATCAACTACTAACACTATGGAACAACAACAATAAAAAGCAACACGAAATGTTTATTTATTGCTCCGGGAGTTAAGAGATGTTTTAAAAAAGAAGTTTTTATATACCTGTGAAATGGAGAAGGAAAAAAATAAAATTGACAACGTATATAATATGATTCTTCGCAATCCAGTGTGCCAGTGTGTCAGAAAGAGCCAGAGCCGTGTGCAGTATCTGATGCTTTCTGAAGCTGTGCAAAGC
Source organism: Procyon lotor (assembly GCA_028646535.1). Classification (NCBI taxonomy): domain Eukaryota; kingdom Metazoa; phylum Chordata; class Mammalia; order Carnivora; family Procyonidae; genus Procyon; species Procyon lotor. The sequence goes on along the minus strand of CM053607.1, from coordinate 92,810,132 downwards.
GTGGAGGTAACTCGGGTTCTCACTCGAGCAGATAGTTCATGCTCCACAGTTTGAACTTGACTTAGGGATAAACCCAGGGCCTACAGGGCATGTTAATCATTAAAGTAGCCGTTTGGAAGAGGGGGGATTCCTGGTCAAGAACAATGTCTGGCACATTCTAGGCACAAAAATGAGTATTTGTTGATGACCCAGAAGCACTGCCTCCAAATCAACATTCTCTCAACTCACAGATATGATCAAAGGAGGAAAACTCTAGAACCCCTAGAGAAGCCCATTTTCCCCTCTTAATCTCCAAGAGATCATTGTTTCCTATTTCCGTGGTAACTAGAAGACTCAAAATTGCCAAAACTTGAAAGACACTTCAGATGAAAGCCAGAAAAAAGAAAAATAACAAGAGACGAATGTTACGGACAGCATTATGACAGCGTGCAAGGTTTCTGAAATTTGGGAAGATTTTATTTCTTTGCTTGGGATAATACAGTGATGTCCAGAACATAGCAGTGCAGCTTCTTGCCATGCTGCTAAAGGTTTATTGAGTAGATTTTACTCTTTTCTTGAAAGGAAAGGAGAGACCCTTGGGCCTTGACGGCAACTCAGTGAAGATAAGCTGTTAGAAATTACACTCCTGGCCAGCCTTGATGTTAACCACAATGAGGAGGCTAGTCTGGCTGAGGCGCCCTTGCTCCCTGCCTTCCAAGGAGTGAACATGTATTTACTGAGCACCTCTTATTTTCTCAGTAATCTAGCCTACACGCAACTGAATGAAGACTTAAAACTCCGATAAGAGTTCCCAGGAGAAGTACAAGAAACTACCAGAGTGTGTAAGAAGCAGAGCTGACCTGTCGAAGCGGCCAGGCCCTCCTAAGGAAGTGTGATTAAGCTGAGTAGGAGGAAACTGGGCAGTGGTTGCAGGGCCTGGGGAGGGAGAGCATTCCAGGCAGTGGGAACTCCTGGGCAAAGGCCCTCTGGAGGAAGTGAGCCCTGAGTGGTCAAGGAACTGAAAGCAGGCCTGAGCAGCCGGTGTTGGCAGAATGAACTTGGGGCCAGGCCATTTGGAGATGGGAGCAGAAGCCCAGGCGTTCTCCATGCACAGCCTTGAGTCTTGCAGGGTGGGTTTGTTAAGGATTCTGGTGTCTATCTCTCCTCATTCCAGGGTGAACTCGAGTTGTAACAGGAATGCATGACAGGCCCTTCTTGTGTGTGAGCTGGAATGGCAGCTTCTGGTTCATCTGAAATCCATCGGAATCCTGTCATAAACTCCAGATGTGAACCACCAAGTTTCGAAGGGGCATAATTTTATGAAATACTTTAAACCGAAGTCATATTCAAGATATGTTATTTTATGTATGAAGATTCAGTAGGCACCTTAGAGCCATCATCATGAATTTCACTAATCGCCATACATTAACCCTTCCGAGGCCAGAGTTTGACCATCTAACAACTTCCTCTTATCTCTGTGAACCACCCCCTGATCTGGGAAGTTTGCAAGAAGCCAAAAAAACAAAAAACAAACAAAACAAAACAAAACAAAAAACCCCAAACACCCCACACATTTTAGGTACATATTTTAACCAGAGGGGAGGTCCTCATTAAGAATTTGGTTATACACAATTTTAACAAGCAGGTTTTCTGGCACAGCAGATAGAGAGCAATAATGCAGAAAGGGAGAAGGGATGGGGTGGTATATAGCAATGATTAAAAATAACGGGGGGCAGCAACAACCATAGAGGACATCAAACAAAACAAACCCCTGAGACAAAAAACAAAATAAAACAAAAAAACCAAAACAACGAAGCAAACCCATACCCAAAAATCATAACTAAAAACCGAATAAAAAAATAAAGGAAGGAAGATAAAGAAAGAATAAAAGCAATCTCGGGCTTTAATTACAGACAAATCTTGCATGCATTAAGATCTTCAGGGCATCATGTTTGTAATGACTTTATGCTTAGGAAGTCAGTCATGATTTAGAAAGATTTCTAGCCCATGGAGTCAAGTTTTTTAAAAGGGCCTTGGTACTTAAGAAATGGACCTTCAGGGGCGCCTGGGTGGCTCAGAGGATTAAGCCTCTGCCTTCGGCTCAGGTCATGGTCTCAGGGTCCTGGGATCGAGCCCCACATCGGGCTCTCTGCTCAGCAGGGAGCCTGCTTCCCCCTCTCTCTGCCTGCTTGTGATCTCTCTCTGTCAAATAAATAAGTAGAATCTTAAAAAAAAAAAAAAAAAAGTAGACCTTCAGTCATTTGGGGAACTGTTGAGGTTGGCTCTTATCGAGGTTCTGCATAAGCTTGGGTTTATTGTCCTATGGCTCTGTGGACGTGTTCATACAGATTTTGGGCTGAGAGAATATGTGATGTACCAACTTTGGCTGAGACTGCTTCGTTTTCACAAGTTATCCGATTCTGGGTTTGAACAAAGTCATTGGAAGTGACACTTTTCATATGTGAATTGTCACGATGCGATTCTTGACAACCAATGAGTTTTTGAATATTTAAAAATATTGTAGGTGAGAAAATGTCCTCAGTAAATACGTTTGAAAATTTGGCATTCACATTAACTTTAATTTTCATGCTATCTCTTAAATGCAAATAATCTTTCTCCAGGCATAAGGTGCCTTCTAAAGCTACATGGTTGTCTGAATTATATGTCTTTACTTCCTCCCGATGGGAATGAGAATGAACAAAATACAGTTTGATCATTGGAGAATGCTCATATTATGTGTTTGTAAAATGATTTGGGGGATGAAATTATTCTCTGCAAATATATCTTCCATACATGTCAGAGCATCTTTTGTCTCCCCAGAGAATATGTTCATACTGTAGGAGTTGATGTTTTAATTGTGTTTTTCTTGTGTTATCTCACTTGTTAGACATATCTGCAAAAGAGTGATGCAATTTTGAGGAAATCATTAATTTTCTAAATGATGATTCTTTTGTAGTGCTACATTTTCCGTGTTTAAAAGTAGGAGGGTTTTTTTTCCCCAGTTGATATAAGTAAATAAATCCGCAAGGAAATATTTTCACACTATCCAGTTAAATAGTGTTCTTGTGTCTATCTTGTGACAAGCTTAACAAAATACTTAGTAAAAAGTAATAGCTATTAAAAAGGGGAAAGAGTAAATGCTATAATTAAATGTGGCATTTCCTATTTCTTTTGGCTATCACTAGGTTCTAAGCCTGGTTGGAGGCCAATAAAATATTCCGGTTCTGAGTTGGCTTTTGTTCGATGAGACTTACCACTGCACTTCGGTTTGGAATAAATAGCAGAATGGTAACAGTCCGGTCAGTTTTCACAATACTGAAATTGTACACAGGCTGTATTTATACAAAAATATTTTCGCTAAAAATTAATATAAATAAAAATAATAGAGTACATATCTAATATTTAATAAAGGCCAATGCATTTTACCCTTTAAGGGAGGAATTATTGTCCAATTTATAAAATTTATTCTTTAATAAATTTTTTAAAATTTTCTGAGTCATCTCTACACCCATTGTGGGTCTCGTACCCACCCACAACCTGGAGATTGAGAGTCCCATGTTCTACCAACTGAGCTAGTCAGGCACCCTTCCAAATTACAAAATTTAAAACAAATTTTTTTTGTAATCAAGTTGCTAACCTGATCATTTTATGTATGTTAAGAGGTAATTATTTATTTTTCAAAATTCTAGATTATAACTTTAAAGGCTTTTATCTTTTTTTTTTTTTTTTAAGGCTTTTATCTTAACACTGTTCTTAGAAGGATAGAAAAGACTGGTTGATCAGTGGTTGAATACACTTTATTATAGTTACAGCAAATTTTAAAAGAGTCCATCTTAAGGAATGAAACAGAGGTGGTTAATAAGTGATATTGTGGCATCAAATTATGATGTTCCTTAATTTTGCCCAAAGATTCCAAGCTCCCCACTCCAGCCCTACCCAGGGAAGAGGTAATGGAAATCTCTGTTTTTAATCAGTACTCGGGGCAATTCTTATGATCTGTCAAGTTTGGGAAATATTGGATAATAGAGAAAGTTCTGACTTTCTCCTCACAAAGACTAAATTTGAGTCCCTGCTTGGCCTGATTAGAACTGAAAACCTTTGGCCAATTTTTCAGACTCTTGATTTCTTCATTTATTTCTTGAGCAGGGGAACTGGAAAAGCAAATGAGTTACTGTTTGTAAAGAATCTAGCCCTGTGTCTGCACCTACTCTCTAAAAAATTGACAGTGAAATATTAGTGGTTTGATTCTTGGGGATTTAACAAAGCTGATTTTTTTTTTTTTTTTTAAGATTTTTAAAATACTCTATACCCAACATGAGGCTTGAACTCACAACTCCAAGATTAAAGTTGCATGTTCTGCTGAGTCAGCCAGGCACCTCAACAAAGTTGAAGTTAATCAAAATTTCCCCCTCTTCAAGGATGGAGCAGTTGTTTTAATTCAATCAGTTCTGGGTCGATCATTCCTGGTCCACCTTTCATTTTGCCCAAGAATCTATTCGTTAGAAATGATTGAAGATTTGAAGGAAGATTCTTCAGGCACTTTTCCGTATTATTGGACATTGTGCCTTGATGAAGTGTTATCTCTAATATCTCATTCTTCACTCTTTTTAGCCACGTAGAAGAGAATTCTTTGCCATTATGCGGGAGGGACAAATAATGTCTGGTTCACAGGCTAACCATGCTGTTTCAAGCTTTTCTTCCGCTCTTAAACAATTTAATTATTTTCCAGGGAACGTAATTGGCTTTGGTTATAAGATAAAAAGTATATCCCAGTATTAGGAAGTGCATGGGTATAACTTTGTGTCCATCTTCAAATGACTTGAGGTTCCTTCGAGCTAATCCAATCTAATCTAATCTAATTTCATGTCTTGGAATCTTCCTACTAAAGGCAAATGATTCCCTTAATTAGCTGGGATGACTAGCAATAATGATGAGGCAATGTCATTTTGTCTTTCTGGAGGCTTCCTCCTAAGCAGTGGGACTGTGTGAAGTTCTAGCTACCAAAGAGTAGTTTTCAAATTTGAGTGTAAAAAAGCCTTATACGGGGAGCGAGTGATTGTCAATTTCTGGTTCCTAGCTCCACAATTGTATGCATTAATGCCCAGGGCATGGGGATCTCTCTTTGAAAACCACTGCTCCAGGCATTTGATAAGTGTTTGTTGAATTTAATTCAGATTTTTAATTTTAATTTTAATTTTTTATTTTTAAAAAGATTTTATTTATTTATTTGATAGAGAGCACAAGCAGAAGGGAGAGAGCGAAGGATACTCCCCACTGAGCAGGGAGCCAGATGAGGGGCTCGATCCCAGGACTCTGGGATCATGACCCGAGCCGAAGGCAGACGCTCAACCGACTGAGCCATCCAGGTGCCCCAGATTTTTCATTTTTAAATTAAAGGGAGGTATAGGAGCCATTTTAGGTCTCTGGATAGGATTCCACCATCCCTTTTAAATGATTTCCTTTGCCATATATCCATGCATGTATCCAACTGCACAGACCAGGTGCTAAATATGGTGCTCCGGGAGGGGTGTCTCTTCATTGAGGCTATCCATTTAGCTAGTGGGATTCCTGTTATGAAGTTTGCCTGTCAGCCTAGCTCCTGACCACATTGGCCGAAGTGGTGTGGTGTGATGTGATACGATGAGTCACTGCATTTGGGAAGCTGTATGTAGACTTGTTGTACTTTGATTTCCTACCATTGCCTAATGGTAAACATTGGAACATAACCAGGGGCCTCTAGCCCTGATTTGGTCCCTGGAGTAGGGTCCTGTTTGAAAAGGGCAATTATAAGTAATTTAGGAATGATTTCAGTGAACACCAGAACAACACTGTAAATACCCCCCAAATGACAGCTGGCACCAGTAGCAGCCAATGATGACATACTGTGACTTACTTCTTTCTTGGCTCATGGGTGTAGCTAACCTCTGGGGAGACAGAAGGCTTGTAGTACAGTGCTGGGCACTTGGGACTAACAGAAATGGCTGAGGCATAATCCCAACCCTCAGAGAATTTCTAACCAGGGAAGGGAGAGAAGGCGAATGGCTCAGCCAAGAGTAAACATAACTGTGATGCCAGGCAGAATGGTATAAATGCTCTAAGAAAGATCCAAAGTGTTAGAAGGAGAGAGCCACATTTAGGTGGCTTTTCCCAGAGGAAACAGCATCTGAACAAGTCCTTGAAGGAAGGGTAGGAATGTGACAAGTTGTAAGGGAAGAGAGAATTATTATAGGCAGTAGACTGTCTTGAGTGAATGTGGCGGGTGGAAAATGGGGATAACTTCTGGGGAACTGGGAGAAATCTTCTTGGAATGTAAGAAAAATCTTGTTGAGGAACAGGACGTTCTGTTGGGTTTCAGGGGAGATGAGGCTAGAAAGCTGGGTTTGGGCAAAATCATATCTGAGTTTGGTCTTTTGCCCGTAGGCAGCAGGGAGCCATTTAAAAGGACTTGAGCAGGAGGGTGACACCATCAGAATTGTACTTGAGGAAGCACAGCAGCTGGTGTGTGGGGGGGCAGGATTTGGAGGAGGAAAGGTTATACAGACATACGAGTGAGGAGGCCCTGCAGAGTGAAGAGTCGGAATAATTTACTGAGCAGCCAGAGGGGATGGGATAGACAACACAGCAAATAAACCTAAATGGGAGTTGCAGGCAAAGGCGAAGAGGAATAAAGCCTGGGGGCCCATAACCAGTAACAACAGTAATAGCAGTCCAGGGAAGAAAGAGAGCCTGGTTTCCAGGGAAGGGTGGTACTCTGGGTTTGAGGTGGCCATGGGGCACCCTCTGGGCAATAGAAAAGGGAGCTGGCCACCAGAAGAAATAAATGAGCTGAAGCAGAACCCATGGTTGGGAGTGGGGATGGTGGAAACTCTCCAAGGGGCAGGTCACCAAAAATGGAGGAGGACCATGATAGGCTCTAAGGAAGGGTGTACATTAAAGATTTTGGAGGAAGAGAGACCCAAAGACAAGGCAGAGAAAGATGAGTTGGAGATGTTGGAGATGATGGAGCCACAGTAAAGTGTCACGAAAACCAGGGGGAGAACAGTTCAAGATGGAGCGAGTGCTCTCAGTTTAAGTGACTGCTGAGAGGGGAAGTTGGGCTGAGATGGTGACTCTGGATTCTTCCAGAGTTTTTTTTTTCTTTTTTTTAAGATTTTATTTATTTATTTGACAGAGAGATCACAAGTAGGCAGAGAGGCAGGCAGAGGAAGAGGAGGAAGCAGGCTCCCTGCTGAGCAGAGAGCCCGATGGGGGGCTCAATCCCAGGACTCTGAGATCATGACCTGAGCCAAAGGCAGAGGCTTAAACCACTGAGCCACCCAGGCGCTCCCAGGGTTTGTTTGTTTTTTTTAATATTTTATTTATTTATTTGAGAGAAAGAGAGCATGAGCAGCGGGGAGAGGCTGAGTAGGGAGCCCCATGCAGGGCTCTACCCCAGGACTCCAAGATCATGACCTGAGCCGAAGGCAGATGCTTAACGGAATGAGTCACCCCAGGTTCCCTGGATCCTTCTTTGAATTACAGTTGAACTAGAGTTAAACCCAATATGCTGAACTGTAGGATGATGCCTTAAATCTCGTCTCTTTGGTTCTTCACAAGATTGAAGTCTCTGAAGTTAGGTACCTCCAAAGGTGTCTATTTTTCTGTTCAATATGAATTAATTTCTTCCACTAACACATCCTATGACTCTGAATGAATCATTTACACTGTCGGGGGGCACCTGTTTTGTCATCTTGCACTTTCCAGATAAGCGACTCTGTATGTATAAAAATGCTTGCTAATCTACACACCATTATACAAGCCTGAGAATTATCATGACTGTCATCATGATATCATTTGAGAAGAGAACAGAGCTCAAATTGTATTTTACTTTTTCACTTATGTTCTTCTCCTGTCACCTATGTTTTGCAAACCTTTAAAAATTATTTTTAAAAAGATTTTATTTATTTGACAGAGAGATCACAAATAGGCAGAAAGGCAGGCAGAGAGAGAAAGGAGGAAGCAGGCTCCCTGCTGATGCAGGGCTCCATCCTAGGACCCTGAGATCATGACCTGAGCCGAAGGCAGAGGCTTTAACCCACTGAACCACCCAGGCGCCCCTTATTTTTATTTTTTGAGAGATCCAGAAGTGCGATAACTAGAGGAAAGAGCCTTCCCCTTCCATTTGCCTATAAAGCTATTCTTGCAGTGTTTTTGCCCAGGCCTTTCCCTAAGCACCGAGAGGTGCACTCCAAAATACCAAACGAATACACAGAAACATAATGTCATCAAAATCTTCCTAACAAGTAAGGCAGCGATGGAAAGTCTGCAAACATCCCGTCCCCCGGGGACCTGCAGCTTAGGGCTTCATAGTTAAGAGTTAAGAGCCAAGTTAAGAGTTAAGAGCCAAGACCTACAATTGCAGGTCTCCTGGGCCTTGCCTTCCGTGGGCGATTTTCTTAAAAACTCAGAATCGCTCTATCCCCTTTAATTTCAATCCAGGCAACGAGGCAGGCAGGTGGGCACCATCAGCAAATAACCTGAAAAGACGGGAAAGTGTCAAAGGACAGACGGTTTATCTTTCACAATAGCGACCGTATCAGTAACACGGTTTACAGTAAAAACAAGGCGGGGCGAAGAGTAAGGAAGGATGTTTCTAACGTGGTAATTAAGTCTGTGGCTTGGATCCAGTTGTGACCGAGGTCTGTGGCCTGTGAACAATGTCCGCAGGGTTCCCGGTTCAGCCCGAGACTCGCCTCAGCCTTCGCCAGCGCCCTCGCACCAGCAAGCTGCGCTTTTCGCTCGCCAGCCCCCCCCACCCCCCGCCCCGCCGCCTCTACCCGAGAAGGAGGACGTTCGGGAGCCACCAGCGCGGCGGAGAGCACGGCGGCGTCCCGAGCGCCTGGGCTCCTCGCAGCCGGTCGTCCCGGGCCGTGGCTGGTCCCACCCTAGTGCGCCCCGAGCGCGTTCGCAGCCGCTGACCGCCGCCGAGCGCCTGGGGCGCGCCGTCTGCAGCCGGCTGGGTTGGAAGCGCGCGCGCCCGTGGGGTGTATGTGCGCGCGCGCCAGTGGCGTGTGTACTCACAAAGGTGTGTTTGCTAAATTCATTGCCCGGGTGCACTCTCCACCTCGAGCAGGAGCACCCGGGCCTGGAGCGGGGTCTCGGCGGCGCGGCGGCAGGGGCGACCTGAGCCGGTTCAAGTTCCCCGCTCCGCGCCGGCGGGCGGGCCGGCTTTCTCGCCCGCCGGGATGAGGGTGCACTAGGGCGGGGAGGCCGCGGCCAGCTCGGGATGCGCGTCGCACAGCTGCGGGGCAGGTTCCGAGCGCTCTGAGCGTTCTGGGACACTTTGGCCGGTTCGGTCCCCAGACAGGCCGCCGGGACAGAGCGGACACGGGAATCGGGGCCGGGTGCACTGCAGACATTCGGGGCAGCGGAGCGGGCGCTCCCCTTCCCTACCCGGGTCTGCAAAAGTGAACTGGAAAACAGCCGCCAAACACAGCCTCCTCCCTCTTGCCCAGCGCCGCAGTCCCGGCTGGGGTGGGGGTGGGGGGAGTACCCCTGCGCGGACTGAAGGGGAAGCGGGCAGCCCGGTTGCCTCGGCCGCACCTCCTCCGTTTTCCTCTCCACCCCAGTCCCCCAGCTTCCACGCCGCATTTCTTTGTTTTGAAAGCGCCTCCTCCGCCCAGAGGCTTTTCCCCGGGCGGCCTGGCTCTGACGGGGGGTGGGGCATTGGCTCGCAGAACCCGCCCCCCATTTAGCCCGGACCCTTCCCGGGGTTCATCTTCCCCCATCTCCCCTCCCCTCAGCGTTTCGACCCACGCGTCCTCACTCGCCGGACATCAAAGGGAAACACTGAATTGGAGGGGGAAGTTGAGTTGGCAGGGGGCACAGAGACTCAACCACCTTAGGCCTGGCCAGTCGGCCCGTCCCCTCCCGCGGGAACCCCGCCTGAGCCCCGCCCCCCACGTCACAGCAGCCTGACATTCTCACAACCCATCCGGCACCCAACCTCGCCGCCCCCGCTACCCCCGTGGCCAAGGAGTGCTCTATTTATGTTTCAGCTCAGCGATTTGCATAGTCCCCGCCCCTGGCCCTAGGTCCCCCTATCGGTGCCCCGCCTCAACCACGACGTCACGAAGGAGACCCCGCCTCCTGTGCCCGTACAAGGAGCGGCTGGCCCTAGATGGCAGCGTGGCGTCGCCGCGGCGTGTGCGTGTCGCGCTTCCTTGTGCCGTTTATAGGGTCCCGGCACTTCCGCTGTCGGGTTAGAAGCGGCGCGGTCATGGCGGAGCGCGGACAGCAGCCTCCTCCCGCGAAACGGCTCTGCTGCCGGCCGGGTGGCGGCGGCGGCGGCGGCGGCGGGGGCAGCAGTGGCGGTGGAGGAGCGGGTGGCGGCTACAGCTCTGCCTGTCGGCCCGGTCAGCGGGCGGGCAGTGCGGCTGCGGCGGCGTGCGGGGGCGGCGCGGCGCTGGGGCTGCTGCCGCCGGGCAAGACTCAGAGCCCGGAGTCGCTGCTGGACATCGCGGCGCGCAAGGTGGCGGAGAAGTGGCCGTTCCAGCGCGTGGAGGAGCGCTTCGAGCGCATCCCGGAGCCGGTGCAGCGCCGCATCGTTTACTGGTCCTTTCCCCGCAGCGAGCGGGAGATCTGCATGTACTCGTCCTTCAACACCGGCGGCGGCGCCGCGGGCGGCCCCGGCGACGACAGCGGCGGCCCCGGCAGCGCGGGCGGCGGCGCAGGCGGCGCGGGCGGCGGCGGCTCCTCGTCCTCGCCGGCCGCCACCTCCGCCGCCGCCGCTGCCGCCGCCGCCGCCGCCGCCGCCGCCGCCGCCGGGGCCGGGGCCGGGGCCCCGTCGGTGGGGGCCGCCGGCGCGGCAGACGGCGGCGACGAGACAAGGCTGCCCTTCCGCCGGGGCATCGCGCTGCTGGAGAGCGGCTGCGTAGACAACGTCCTGCAAGTCGGTGAGTCACGGGGCAGCCGCGGAGCCGTCTGTCCGTCCGTCGGTCCGTCAGTCTCTCGGGGGGGGGCGCTCGACCCCTCTTCCCCCGGCAGCCCCTCAGCCGGGCGCGCGTCCGCACCCCCGCCCGGTGCCCTCAGCGACCCGGACCGTCCTCCCGAGCGGAGCGCCCATTTCCTTCTCGCCCCTCCCCGCCTCCGACTCCCCGGACGGGCCAGCGCGAGTGGGAAATGAATCAGCAGGACTCGCCCCGCGGCGGGGTTGGCGGGGTGGGTTGTCGGGTGCCCCTGGCCCGCTCCATAGCCCGCCCTCTTCCCGGGGAGCACGTCCCGGAGGGCTGGTTGTCCTTTTTGGGGGGTGGTTGTGGACAAAGGCGCAGGCGGACGGCCGGGCTCCGGCGGAGGGTGTGTGTGGCGGGGCCGTGCGGGGCGGGGGAGGGGGCGCGGGCCGCACAGACAATGCCGGCCGGGGCCGAGCGGGCGGCCGGGCCGCGCTCTGCTCTCTCCCTGCTCCCTGCCCTCTCCCCTTGTCTGCCGTTCACTCCTCTTTCTTTCTCCTCTCTCCCCCTCCCCGCCCCCTCTATTGGAGGGGTGGGGACTACATTTTAATGCCACTCGGCTGCCGCTCCTCTCGGGGCTCCGACGGGCTGGCGGCTGCAGCGCTCTCCGGGGTCGTTGCGGCGTCTGGTCTGGCCCGGGCGAGCTCCGCCGGCGGCCCCGGGATTTAAATGTCTGTTTTTCCCCCGCGACTCCCTTGCCTAGGAGCAGCGCGGGAGGGAGAGGGCTGCCGGCCGGACCCCCTCTCCTCAGAGACCTCTCTTCCCCTGAGGGCGTCCCCGCGTCGATGGGCGCGAGCCCGGGAAGGAGCGGCTGGCGCTTCCCTTTCCTGCCGGGTCCGGCGGTGCCCGGGGGGCCCCTGCCGCCGGAGTTTGGTTAGCGCTGGGTGGCCGGTGGCCCTGCGCGGGGCGAGCGGCAGGGAGCAGTTACGGGCTTTGCGCTCGCAGCCGGCGGAGGCAGGAGCGCGAGGCGGAGGGGCTCCGCGGCCGCACAGTGTTCCTCCAGGCGCGGCCGCCTGGGAGCCGGGCGCGACCTCGCACTTTGTTCTCATTTTCAGGTTTATTTGTGCCCCTTTCAGTTTTCTGTCATCCTCCGAAAAGGAGGACCCAAACAAAAGAGTCTCTTTATTTCTTTTCAGAGCTTGTAAAGTAGAAGATATTTGACAAAGGCGAGAGAAGGACTTGTGATTTAAAGCTGCACAGCCCTCCTTTTCTCTGACAGACCATGAGAGTTTTCTCAAATACCGAGTTTAAAAGCTTTCCCTGTCGTCGCTCCCTACCCCCAGTGTTTTTTTCTGGCCAGCTATCTTTTTCAGCCGTAGGATGGGGATGTTTGGGCTGGACTGAAAAGAACAATGCTATTATGAAACTCCCTTCTCTCCGTATTTTTCTCCTGATTGCAAACGGCATATTTTCTGTCTCCCCCCCCCCCTTCCGTATTGCTGACTACTTTAAATAGTGTTGTGGTCGTGAGCATGGTACCTAATGAATGGGGAGATGGTTGGAAGCATCTCTGTCCCTGATTTTTCATCTTTTCTTTCCGTAGTCCATTCTTTTTATCCTTCTCTTTGGGAGTCGAGTGGGGGTCTGGAAAGGGGCCCCAAAAGAGAATGATTTCTTTAATCCTCTCTGGTTAATTTGAATTCTAGTGCAATCTGCAAACGTGATTTTTGTATGGTCATTTATTTCCAAAGGCAGCCCCCAGTGTTGTCTCTTCTAGGTTTTGTAGCTTTTTCTTATTTCTAGAGGGGATTTGACTTTTGAGGCTCTCCATCCTTCTGGAAAAAAAAAATCTAATTAGCATTCTTTAAAGTTATACCTCTTTCCCCAACCCCCACGTGCCCCTTGTTTCCTGCTGGTTGAAATGAATTGAAGCACATCCATAGTTTCTCAGTATAACCAAACTGGAGTTTGGGAATTTTTATGGCTTGGCTGGCAATGTTGAATTTTTTTTTCCTTCCCCTTCTATGCTTGACTCTGCTTGCAAGCAATGAGGAATGACAGGAGAGCACATAGGGAGGGTTTCTTGGCAGATTACATTTAAACCAGGAATTCACTGTGAAAATAAAGCCAAGGGGCGATAAATAAAAGATGCAATCTTCTCTAGGAGACAGACACACAGCGTGGGCTTTGCCTGCTTTCATCAGTGAAGAGGCCTGGGTGAGTTGTAAAAGAAAATAGTAACTTTTTGAATAGTCCCCAAAGGGGAAGGAGGCCACTGAATGGAGTTGGCAGTGGTTGATGTGAAGCAGTGTGATGGTTCTTGCATAGTTTGAGTTGACCACCCTTTTGGAAACACTTACATACGTGCTAAACAAGTGCTGTACAAATTGTGGAAAATATTCTTTTTTCCGCTCTGAGTTTTGCCAGTTTCCTTAACTTCCAAGTTGTATTACTTGTTGTGCCAGTCAGCTTACGAGATGTAAGGCTGTTAAATGCCTGGCAGCTGGCACTGTGAGACAGAAAACTTACGACCAGGATTTTTGTTCTTGATGGAGAATGGAGAGAATGGCTAGATTAACCATCTAATTTAGCTTTAATTGGTGGATTGAATTGGTATACTAACACAAGAAGCTTATTTTATAATTTTGCAAGCTGAGGTAGAAGTTGTTTTAGCTTCAGAACTTGAAATGGAAAAGAACAAGGTACTATGATAGGACCATAAGCAATTTTCTGGTATTGCAAAATTGCAGTTTTGTTTGTACGAGAAGTATTTACAGACTTTTGTACAGGTGACTAAATTATAGATACAAGAGGTAAAATCTAGTTTTTGGACTTCGTTTTATATCTACACTGTTGAAGATGATTTAAAGATGGAGGGTCGGAGAATTGGGACTTTCCAGAAATTAAACATACTTGCTAGTTATTTTCAACTCCTATTTTAAGAAGAAATTTGAAGGAAAAAAATTAAGCCTTTGGTGTAGTAGTTGTAAATGGTATTTAATTGGTGCAGAGCTGTCCATCAGTTGATTATAGGAGGTTTTAGAGAAAGTATGGTTGGCTTATTTTTATTAAGTAATGATACATTAAAAGGGAGCCATTGCTGAAGGTGCTTGTACGTTAATATTATTGATATCATTGAAGTAATAATTTTAGAAGTCACATAAAAAAATTTCCCCCAAATTTTGCCTGGCAAAGAGCTTTCCTATTATGATCTGGAACTTAAATTATAACGACAACCCAAATTAAAAGACAGATAATTTTTTTAAAAAGATTTTATTTATTTATTTGACAGAGAGAGAAGATCACAAGTAGGCAGAGAGGCAGGCAGAGAGAGAGAGGGGGAAGCAGGCTCCCTGTTGAGCAGAGAGCCTGACACGGGCTTGGGCTTGATCCCAGGACCCTGGGATCATAACCTGAGCTGAAGGCAGAGGCTTTAACCCACTGAGCCACCCGGGTGCCCCAAAAGACAGATAAATTTAATTAGATAAAAAACTAAACATTTCTGTGGGACTGAAAATATGATAAGCAGCTAACTGAGGCAAATATGTGCTGCGTGTTAGAGACTAGCAGAGAACTCTAAAAAATTAGTGTTAAAAATAAAAAAAGATGAGTAAGTTAAAAAATGAGCAACGCCATTCACAAAGAAATGCAAGTGATTAATAAATTTGTCTTCACTCTTACATAAGGAGACATAAGTAAAGGTGACATGCCATGTTCATCTGCCACATTGGTGACAAAAAAGGTGGGTAGATAGTACCCAGAATTGGATGAGGAGGTGGGAGAAGATGCTGCCTCCCCAGCTGCTCAGCTCAGTCTTTTTTGTGTCATTTCTAGAAATTTATCTTACAGATATATTGATATTAGTGCACAGAGCTGTTCTGTACAGTGAGCAGTGCTCATTGCAGTGTGATTTGTAATACTGAAAAGCTGGAGTCAATGGAAATTTTCATCAGAAGGGCAGTGGTTAAGTAGTTCGTGGGATTCTATGCAACCATGAAAAATAGTGGAGAGAAATATATATACTGACAAAAAAAGACGACTAGAACATTCATTTAAAAACAAGTCATATGTTCATACAGTAGGCTGTAATTTCTGTTTAAAACAAAATAGACAGACCTTACTTACAGATATATAAAAATATCCTGAAGGCTACACGAGCAACCTTTGAAGAGTGGATATCTTTGGAGAAGGGCA
Source organism: Procyon lotor (assembly GCA_028646535.1). Classification (NCBI taxonomy): domain Eukaryota; kingdom Metazoa; phylum Chordata; class Mammalia; order Carnivora; family Procyonidae; genus Procyon; species Procyon lotor. The sequence goes on along the minus strand of CM053607.1, from coordinate 92,795,031 downwards.
GTCAAGTGGATGGGCAAAGTTTTAGCGGTAATTTTACTTTTCATTTTACCACTGTGTTGTGGTCAGATTTTTTGTCAAAATAGAAAAAGAAGGTATATTTTTGTAATATGTGTGTTTTTTTGTTTATGCTTGTGTTTTTTAGTTTGTATTTTTTGTTTTGGGGTACATGTGTCCCGTTTCTGAAGATTGGTGTACATTCAGTTTTGTTTTGAGATGGAGAAGTTTCCTTATTTGTGACTAATCATTTTAAAAGCAAGAAGTGTTTAAACAAAACTGGGGTCTTGTCTTTAGTATAGGCAGGAAGGAGATAATTTTTAGAAGGAGTTGCTTTTTTTTGTTCGTTTTGTTTTGCTGGTAACTTATGGGAGAAAAGAATATTGTCTAGAATTCTGTTAACACTTTGGTAAACACATTATTATGGTCTTTTCAGATTCATAACTTAAAATTTCTTGTTTTAGGGGGTGGCCAGGGAGTAAAGGGGAATCTTTTTTTAGAATTCGGATGGATAAAAATTTTAATCACTTAATTTATTTAAGGCTAATTTGTTGGTATTTCTTTGAGGGTTTTGGTTTTCTTTAGAGACCAGAGGTGGTTATATAAAGATGTGATTCTAGGTGCATTTTCAGAATTGGATGTTTTGTTTATTGTGATAAGTAATTTCAGTGAAAGCATTTTCTAGAGTAAAATGATAATGTAGAATTGTTTAAAATCAGATCCGCTATGTTTTCAGCCTTTTGATTAATGAAGTACCCAAAAGAAAAGAATTTGAAACTGTAGTTGTGGATGTATTTTTTATTCTGTGCCGGGTGAAATGTTTGATTTGCTTACAGTCATTGATTTTTTAAAGTATCTGCATACCTCACATGTGCTCAGCATTGTTCTGAGGAAAGTTAAAATTTAAATTTTCGATGAGAAGATCTTAGAGAATTTGTTATAATATTCTTTGATGGCTAGTATTGGTCCAGATGGGAAATCTAAAGTGTTCAGGGAACAAAACTTTTTGTAGCTGAAAGATTTCAGTAATACTGGATGGTGAATTGCAGATTTGAATTAAGGAAACATCTTTACTCTTGCTTCAGGCTTTAATTTCTTGCCCTGGAGTTGTATTCTGAGTATATCTTTGGGTTGAAAAGGAAAGGGCCATCTCCCTTACTTTAAACTGTATGCTGAATTTCATCCTTCTTGCAAAGATTTTGATGCCTTTTCTTTTAGAAAGATCAGGATGCCTGTGGAACACATCCTTTAATAGAAGAATAATTGCAATTAATTGAACAACTCTAAGTCATTATTGTCTTAAGTATGTCTTGGCCAATTTTTAAGATGTTTATCCTGGGCCTCTTTTCTTTTCACAATGGGTAATCAATTGCCATCAATTCTAACTCTAAATGTTTCATTTGGAAAGACAGAGACCAGCATATCTTTTCTGGTCACACTCATATTAAAGGTTTATTAATAGTGTTTGATTTTACCTGGTAACATGTTGAGTGAATGTTCAGGATGGCAGTGGAGGAATACTGATATCTTTTAAGAAAGCTGCCCCCTTTAAAAACTGATTGATTGGATCTGTAATAATTCCACATGCTTACATGCTCTATATTTTTGTGTTAGAAAACCAGTTTTCTTCAGTAATTGAAAATGAATATGGTACCTTTAAGAAACTTATTTATACGTAAGATAAAACAAACTCTTGTGGAGTTAGAAATTTTCATAGGGGCAGTCATAAAATCTGAACTGCTGTTGACTTCCAACTGTTATATTTAAGATGACAAATATCCTAAAAAGAAAGATTATAGGTAAGTTATAAACATCATAAAAACAATGCAGATTAGAGGCAACTATTTTTAAAGTGGTCATAAACTACATGGAATCCTTAGTTATCTTTCAAATTACTGTGATATAATTTCAAGAATAGTGCTTTCTCACAATAAAAAAGCCTAATTTAATTTTCTTGGTTTATTAATTTTTTGACATATGTAAATATTTGGAGATTACCATAAATTAGAAAACTAACTGTTTCCTTCTTGAAATGGATGGGAAGACTTTCTGTCTCCTTTTGAGAAATCTCCTTTTGAGTATAACATGGTAATTTGGTAAAAAATACTACATACATAGTCTTGCCCCATGGAATTAGACTCTAGTTTCCCAGTCCTAGCCAGAGTCTCAAAAGTAGAGTATGTTGTTTAGATTTGTTCCAAAAACCTGAGTATCTTTCCAGTTTTTGCCTTCAGTGCCCTGTGTTTTGCTAAGAATAGGCTTTGTACATGGTTTTCAGTTCTTTGAAAATAGGTTGCTTCCTTTATTTTTCTCATTTAGAAAAGGTAGCTAAAGCAAGCTTTGGAGAGAATGCAGTGCAAATCTGTTTTCATTTGAAACTTAAAGATTGACTTTTAGCAAATAGTAAGTGAATGCTGTTGCTAAGGATATGCTAAGTGTTTTATATTTGTGGGATACTTAAGTGATAATTAGTTTGGTGTCAGTTAATATGTATTGTATATATCTACATGTATTTATTTGTGTATTTGTAACTAATTTGATGTTCACAAGGGAGCACAAAAGGAGATGGACACAGGTGTCATTTGAGTATCATTACCCGAAGTATATTCCAGTGACCTTTGTATACAGATGCATTGTGTTCTTTCTTCTCAAAATATGCTAACAGATGAGAAGCTGTTTTTACAAAATGCTTTCGCATAATAGTCATTATCTACTTGTAGAGCTGAGGCCCAGACATGTTGAGTAATTTGTCCAGAGAGGGATAGTAAATTGCAAAGTTAAACCTTGGATTTCTGTTTTTCCACTATTTGGGCTGCTGCCTCTTATTTTGCTGGGAATTGTTTGGGAAGTTTTACAAAACTCCAGAACTCATGACAAGCATATTCTTTTTTTTTTTTTCTTAAGATTTTTATATATATATATATATATATATATTATTTTAAAGGTTTAATTTGTTTATTTGACAGAGAGAGTGAGAGAGCACAAGCAGGCAGAACAACAGAAGGAGAGGGAGAAGCAGGCTCTCCACCATCCAGGGGGAGCCTGGTATGGGGCTTGATCCCAGGACCCTGGAATCATGACCTGGGCCGAAGGCAGTCGCTTAACCAACTGAATCACCCAGGTGCCCATATTTTTTATTTTTAAGTAATCTCTATGACCAATGTAGGGCTCGAACCCACACCCCGAGATTAATAGCCATGCATGGTCTGCTCACTGAGCTAGCCAGGCACCCCAGGACAGGCATATTCCTTTTTTTTTTTTTAATAAAAATTTTTTTTTTAAGATTTTATTTATTTATTTGACAGAGAGAGAGAGATCACAAGTAGTCAGAGGCAGGTAGAGAGAGAGGAGGAAGCAGGCTCCCTGCTGAGCAGAGAGCCTGATGCGGAGCTCCATCCCAGGACCGAGATCATGAGCCGAAGGCAGAGGCTTTAACCACTGAGCCACCCAGGCACCGCATGGGACAGGCATATTCTTGAATGTAGAATGACTGGACTGTTGGAGAGATTATTTGGCTAACATTTCATTGAATGTTGTAAAAGTATTTTTAGATAGCATTTTAGTATTTGTCCAAAATCTAATGGCTTCAGTTAAACAATGACTCTAGCATGCTAAATATATGCTAGTGTGAAATATTTGTAGACATTTGGAAATTGTAGAGATTCTAAGATGAGATGAAAGTTTTGAAAAAGTTAGTTATGAGTGTTAACTGTATGAAACTGTATGATAGCCTTGTGATGTGTCTGTACTCCAGCACCTGTCCCTCTGTAGTAAGGAAGTTATTGAAAGTTTAAAATGCTTATGCAGAACAACAGAAGTTAATACTCAGTAAGAAATTTGGTTGCTCTGAATTTAGTGTATTCATGAAAACTTAAAACCAGTAGTGTCTACCTTTGACCTGTTTTTGTAAGTTCTTCAGTGTTTATGGCATTGTCCCTTCCCCTTATACCACTAGGTGGTATGTACATAGCTGCTAGATGTAGAGGGTCTTTCATGTAATTGATGTGGTCTCAAAACTTCGGTAATCTCTCCAACTCTGAAAGACCTCTTGTATGCTTGGAGGCATTTCTTCACTGAGCTGAGCATGATTCACAGTGAGCCTCTTTTTTTTTTTTTTTTGACAGAGAGAGATCACAAGTGGGCAGAGAGGCAGGCAGAGAGAGAGGGGGAAACAGGTTCCTCGCCGAGCAGAGAGCCCAATACGGGGCTTGATCCCAGGACCCTAATATCATGACCTGAGCCAAAGGCAGAGGCTTAACCCACTGAGCCACCCAGGCACCCCCACAGTGAGCCTCTTTAATACTACTGTAGCAATATCTACTAACAGTAGTAGTAATAATAGTAATTAACACTTTCATAGCCATAACCTTGTGTCAGGTACTGCTCCAAGCACTTTGTGTTTCTTAACAGTCCGATGAGGTAGGTATTTTTATCATCTGCGTTTTATAGATGAGGAAACCAAAGCATAGGGAAAAAATGAGTGACTTTTGCCTCATCACACAGGCTGGTACGTTACCAGGCCAGACCCACCCCTGCTAGCTGGTACTCTTAGCCTCTCCATAATATTGCCTATGATGTGTCATCATTAACTACTCCAGAAGGTTCATCTTTAGGTTTATAGTCTTCTACTTTCTAGAGCGATTTTCATAGTATCCAGAATTTTAAATTGTGATCACAGCTGTGATTTTTAACATGTCTTTTAAAATTTCACTCGAAATACTGCATTTCAAAAATTCCTTTTTGGAATGAATTTCAGCTTTGGAAGATGATTGTGGGGGTGATTTTGATCATCTTCCGTTGGGCATTTTTAACTTTTGAAAGAGGAGTAACTTTTAGGTTAGATCTAAATGTGATCTATATGAAGCAAAGGTAATCTCTCAAGGTGTATTTAAGAAACTATATATTTATCTCATTTTAAGGCCCTTTTTAAGTGTTATTAAAAATCACACTATTTCTTATTGCTGGTAAAAAGATTAAATATTCTTTGAGAGAGAGAGTTTATTGGAAAGATGTTAATTTGAAGGATGCAGTAGGACCTGTCAGTACATTTAAACTCTTACTAACCGAATGAGCTGATCAGATAAATTGGAAGCTCATTTAGTGAATTAATGTGCTTAAAATTCAGGTGACTCACTCCCTGATCCTGCCTTATTTAACAGTCTCTCTGTTTACTTAATGCATTTTTCATTGTTAATTGATGTCAGATCTCTAATGATGGAAGATATTATACAGAAAATATGTATAGGAAGACAGCATGTAAAGTGAGTCCACAGAAGCAAGATTTAAATTATCTTACTTAATTAGATCAGTACTATTTTGAATGCTATACATGCCACGTTGTACCTGTTAAAATATTTGCTGACAGTGACCAACGTTTGTATAAATGAAATATAGATATTTTATGATTTCAGTGTAACGGGCAGAGCCTGGAGCCTCTTCTAAGTGTTGGGTTGATATTTCTTGATGAAGTCCTGTGGAAGTTGAAGGCAGCACTGTTTTTGGTTATGCTCAACCTTTGCTTCTGCTACTGCTTTATCTTAAATCATTTCTACAGAGAAGATGGTCATGGCTTTTATTAATATTTGTCATAAAATCAATCCCTAAAACTCAAATGCCAGAAATTTATAATCTGATTGGTATATGTGATAAGTGAGGACTTTTTTTTTTTTAGTAAGTTTGCCCTGTTTCTTTAGGACTTTGTTTTTTTAGCACTCTTTAAGCTTCTTTAGCACTTAGGATTTTGTACTCCTGCCACCATCTTTTAGGCCTCCCTTTCCCTGCCAGTCACCTGTGTGATTTTTTTCTTCTACTTCCTGTAGACCATGGTAAAGCTGAGGACTGAAATGACCAATGGCTGCTTTGTGATGATGGTAGAATCAAGTGAGACTTGAGGATACAAGGTGGAGGAGCCTCTGAACCCAACCTTTTTGAGCATTCCTTTCTCTCCTTGCCTCACTGCCCTTCTTTTTCTTCCTTTTTTGAGTGTGGGGGAAGGGAGTAAAGAGTAGGAGGGGGAGAGGGTGGTAGGAAAAAAAGGAAGAAATCCTGAAGAGATCGGAAATGCCGGCCAAGAACTTATTCTGTTCCCTTCTTTGCCTGAAGTTGTCTCCTCCCCTCTAACCTCCCTTGATTTAGGGAAATAAAGCTGAGGTCACAAGAACCTATGTGTTCCAGCTGCTGCTTGGCTGCTATTTTTAGTCTGGCCCTGCATCGGACTGGCACCAGGCCATGATGGCACAGGGCCAGCACGTTGTGGGACTGCTGGCAAATGTCAAAAACCTAACTTTTCAGTTATCTGACTAAACTGACTTTCAGACTTCAGGCATATTTTCCACTGTGATACTCTACTTACCTTTTCTTTTTTAAAATGGGATGTACATGTTTATTTTTAGAAATGATTGATTTTTGATAGTGGTCATCATACTACTACTGTAACTATGTTAGATGGGAGAAAGATTTAAGAATTGCCTTATCAGGTCACACTTATAGCCTGCTCAGTAATTTTGGTTTTGTGGTGACACCAAGAAGTGTGAAATTTGCTGGACTTAATATGCCTTGGGCATCTTTTACAATTGCCATTGCTGTTGAAATTTTAGAGTCTGAATTGGTTTATATAATTATAGGTGTCGTCAGACATTTTTTAAAAACACGTGTACTGTTTTTTTCTAATAGTTAGCTAACACAGTTGGGTGTGTTTAGGTTTGGTTAATGCTATAGGAATATGTTCCCCACCCCTCAAAGGTTACTGTTGATTCTTGTAGGGAGCAGTTAGGTATTTGAAATACCGATATCTGGGTCTAGATTATGCACACTCTACAGCCAGTATTATGTGGATTTTACTTGTAAACTGAGTTTTAAACTTTCGGCTGCCTGTGTGAATTTCAGTACTTACTTGATTTCTAGATGTGCTCAAAATGAAAAGTAAAAAGTACGTTGTAGAAATCTGGCCATTTGCAACGACGTGGATGGAACTGGAGGGTATTATGCTAAGCGAAATAAGTCAGTCAGAGAAAGACAAGTATCACATGATCTCTCTGATATTAAGAATTTGAGGGACAAGGCGGGAGTTTGGGAGATGTGGGGAGAGAAATGAAACAGGAAGGGATGGGGAGGGAGACAAACCATAAGAGACTCCTAGACTCACGAAACGAACTAAGGGTGGCGGGGGTGGGGGTGGGGGGGTGGGAGGTGGGGTGTGGGTGGGTAGGGATAGGGTGGCTGGGTTGTGGACATTGGGGAGGGTAAGTGCTGTTAAGTGCTGTGAAATGTGTAAGCCTGACGATTCACAGACATGTACCCTGGGGCAAATAATACATTATATGTTAATAAAAATTAAAAAAAAAAGTACATTGTATTTGTTTTTGAATGTTTTTTGAAAAAAGTAAAAAGAATGTTGGAGTGTGAATCTGTATCTCTGGAAGGGACTTCAGTAAGAACATTGTGTATATTCTTTCCACAGTGGTACATAAATAAGCTAAGGTATGGTAGGGATGATTTTCAGTGGACCATGGACTACACTGAATATGAATAGAACCAGGGATGATGGTTATTCACTTATTCAATGAGTAGTGGTGTAATATACTTAGATCCGTTGAATGGCAGGATAACATTTAGTTAGTGCATTGATCTGATGTTCTTTTTAAGGTAGTGCAAAATAATTGGCCAAAATAACTAGAAATACAATCAAATTGATTTTTTTTTCCTTCACTTTGTCTTGAAGGTAGTTATTGGATGAATTCTTCTGAATTCACTTGTGGAATAAGAAAGCTTAGGTGAGGGATTTAGTGAAAGGTGAATTTCTGGCCTAATAGCTAAGAGAAGGCAGATGTTTTAGAGTTTATTTACATTTTTACATCTTAAAACAAGGTGCTTACATTGTGGATAAGAGCAAATTGGGCAGCTTGCTTTTGTTGAGCTGAGAATATTTTATTTTTTTATTTAGGGTGGAAAATATTTCATTAGAAAATATAATCAAATGTCTTGGGTATAGATGATCAAGTACATTGAGTTCTAACACAGTGTAGTAATTGTGCCATTTGGTGTCTTTCTGCAGTTGGTGGTTGTACTAGTTATTCCAAAAGTGTCTTGGAAAAAGATCCATTGATCTGTCTATATATGTTTCTTCTAGATGGGTGTTCATATGTATAGACAGGCACATTATCTATCTATATAATTTACTATGATTCATAGAACATTTTAATCTACTGGATAATAGTAGGTAACTGACTATGTTATGGACCCTTAATGTAATTTAGATTTTATTTAGATGAGTCATGTAAATGATGTCAGTACCAGATCAGCTTGATTAAAACCAAAGCCCAGAAGGTAGTTTGACTAGCGCTGTTTAAAGTTCCTTATAAGGCACGTGCACGCGAATGTTTATAGCAGCAATGTCCACAATAGCCAAACTATGGAAAGAACCTAGATGTCCATCAATAGATGAATGGATAAAGAAGATGTGGTATTTATACAATGGAGTACTATGCAACCATCAAGAGTAACAAAATCTTGCCATTTGCAACAACATGGATGGAACTGGAGGGTATTATGCTAAGCGAAATAAGTCAGTAAGAGAAAGACAATTAACACATGGTCTCTCTGATATGAAGAACTTGAGAGGCAGGACGGGGGGGGGGGGTCATGGAGGGGTGGGGAAGAGAAATGAAACAAGATGGGATGGGGAGGGAGACAAACCATAAGAGACTCCTAAAACTCATGAAACAAAGTAAGGGTGGCTGGGAGGTAGCGGGGGTAGGGATAGGGTGGCTGAGTTATGGACATTGGGTAGGGTATGTGCTATGGTAAGTGCTGTGAAATGTGTAAGCCTAACAATTCACAGACATGTACCCTGGGGTAAATAATACATTATATGTTAATAAAAAAAAAAATAAAGTCCCTTATAAGCAAAGTGCTCAAATGTTGTTCCTTATTGGAACTTGCCTGAGCAGTTTTCATGCTGTTTTCATGGATCTCTCTTAGTAACTTATTGAAAAAGCATTTTGTCTAAGCTGTTTCGTAAATAGCAGAAAATTCTAAAGTACTAGATAATATTGCATTTTTGTTTTTAATAAGGATGATTGCAGTCGGAAAAAGTTTTCAGAGGACCATTTTTAATAATTTATACAGAATACTTTTATTTTAAAATGGACAGATTTTTTAAAAAGTTTGTTTTAATAGTAATTTGTTTCATTTACGATTTTTATGCTCATTTTTAATAACTTACTTTCATAGTTTATGAGTTCCTGTGTGTTGGAAAAAAATTGGTGATACAGGAGCCAGTGATTACGAGTTTATTCAAAATTCAGTGTATGTATGAAATCTGTATTTGTCTTACTAGCTCATAGCTTAGCAGTGGCTTGTTTTTGATTTTGGTAAATCCTGAGGCTTGAGTTCTTGTGCTGTTCTGTGAAATTTGCGCTCTTCTGAAAACCATATGAAGATATGGTTTGTATTTTTTTAACTGTGTGTGTGTGTGTGTGTTGGCGTCTTAGGAAGAAATGGTGTTGTGGTGGGTTAAACTCAGAAAAGCACAAAAAATTCAGGTGGCCATGTTCAAATATACAATGTTTATTTCAAGAACTTATATTTCTTTGGGTTGAATATTTAATGTTATATAAAAACTTATCTTTTACTTAACTGTCTCCTTCCCCAGTTCTTCCTCTTAAAAATAGTAACAATTCAGAAGGTAATTTGTGAAAATTCAGTGTATAATGGTAGTCTACATTATGATAGTTTTAGGGATGTATTGGCTATTGCATCTTTGAAAGGCTAATTTTAAAAATTTACTTCCTTGAGGGGTACCTGGGTAGGTCAGTTAGTTATGCCTCTGCTTTGGGCTCTGGTCATGATCCTGGTAGGGTCCTGAGATCCAACCCCTCATCACACTCCCTGCTCAGTGGAAAGACTGCTTCTTCCTCTCCCAGTCCCTCTGCTTGTGCACTCACTCTCTCTGTCAGATAAATAAATAAAATCTTTTAAAAAAATTTACTTCCTTGAGTTGTTCTGACCCTCTTTGATCCTTTGCAATAGTAGATCAACTAGTTTTCTCTTTTTTGGTTCGCTTTTTTAATCATTTAGAATTGAGCTTTGACCCTGACTCGTTCAAGAAGACTTATTTAATAAATCTAGAAAATTCTACTATATCTTGACTCTTCTAAGAAGCCTTAAGAAATCTAGAACTGTCATAACTGTGTTTTTAAAAAAAGATATAGTAAACTGGGTACGTTTAGATAATATGGTTTTCTTCTAGTGAAAGTAGGTTGACCTGAAATTCTACAAGTGGAGACTGACACTGGCCTATCTGAGTCATGACTTTTTCCACACTTGAGAACACAATTGTGGAACTCATCCGTAATGTAGAAATATTGGAAGAAAAAAGAGGTGATTTCTTATAAGAAATCAGAAAATCACTTCATTTGTAGGATTGCAGATTTCTAAGCCTCTTTAATAGAGGGAGCAATGGTTGACTATCAGATGACTGAAAATGTGAAGTGCTAGCAAACAAATGTAAAAATATTCCGCCATACACAGTTACAGAGTCATTTTGAGCTGCCCATTGTTTATTTTTAGTCTTGTTCTTCGTGATGAAAATCTGAGAGTATTTAAAGACAAAGTCCCTTTTTGGTGTAAAAGATGTATCTGCTAGATTGAAAAAAAAAAGGTACTAGCAAATTTTAAATTCAGGAGAGCCAACTATTAATAGTGCTCATGCAGTATATATGTAGTAGACAGTGACATGTTACTTGAAAGAATGAGCTTAGATTATATGCCAGTCTTTCTGGGTGCCTATATGAAATTCTCTTAGTTGAAAAAAAAAAAAGCTCCAAGTTGTAATTTCTACTTGATTTTCTGAATCTGAGTTGCTTTAACTTAATCTATTAAGAGGTATTTTGAATGGGAATATGACCACAAGATAGGTAGATTAGTTTTTAGGACTTGGTTTATTACCATCAGTTTATTTCTGCAGAAACAAATAACCTTATAGATATAAAGTTTCTTTTTCTTATTTGAGGGGACTTTTTCTGTAAGCTTGCTAACTTGTTAACAGCATTGGCCAAAAAGCTGTTATAAAAGCCGTTTATTTATCTGATGATTCCAACCCTAAACAGAAAATAAATTGGGCATTCCTGTGTAAAACAGTACTTTTGAGTTATCCAAGAAAATAGCTTTCAATTATAAATGCCTTTGAGGGATTAAGAGATTGCTTTTTCCTTTTATTTGCTATTTCACTTTTTAAAGAAACTGGCAAAAATAAATTTAATTAGTTTTTTTTAACTTTTTTTCCAGATGACTTGCAAAGCCCATATAACTTCAAAACATCCCACAAGATCTGACATCTTATGAAAAGACATTGGCTAATTAATAGGAGTGGTTTATTAAACTGGTCTACGAAATGCTGATGACTTTGTCTTGAGGTAGAATTTGCTTCAGATTTCGTTTTGCTTAAAATGGGATAACCAAACTGGGTTTTGAACAATAACTTGATAATAAAGGTGTATTCCCAATACTTGGTTCCCATGGGTTATCCAGGTATTGGGTAACCTTGTGTTCCCATTTGTCCAGTCCATCTTAGTTTATGCCTCATTTCCTGCCATAATTGTCAACAGTCCCTTCTTTCATTCTTGTAATTGTTCCAGTTTAGATTATAAAGTTACCATAGTCATATGTTTATCTTGTTTTTCACAAAGGGATGGCAGTTAATAAGTCATTTTAAAATTAAACTCTGTGTGTGCACACGCACGCTCCAGTGTGTGTGTAGGGAGAGAAGGGAGAAAGGAACATTGTTTGAAGAGTTATTTGGGACTGAAAGGAAACTTTTGTCTGATCTCTGGTCTTCATCAGCTACTCCGCTAACTCTCTTTCAGATAGGAAATATATGATTTCTGTCTGGGTTCTTATTGACATCAAAAGGAAACCGTTAATTAAGAGATTCTCAAACTCCGGGTTTGATGGGTCTCTCCCCTCTGCCACCTGCTCCCTGCCCTTCCCTCCCCACCACATCCCCCATGTTTTTTTCGGGGTGGGGGAGGACAATTTAAAGATATGTAAGTTTTCCTATTCTTATTTGATGCCATAGCATTTTAGTATGTTTCTATTAATGATACAGTTCTCTTTGCACATTTTCCTACCTTAGCTTGATGTTCATGGGTACTGCTCATTTTATGTACTGGCAGTTGGCCACTTCTCTGAGTCTATCATTTCTAATCACATGAAAGTGAGCTTGAGAACATGTCTGACCTATCAGGAAACTAGAGTCCTCGTTGCTGGCTCTTGTCTTACTACCTGTGTACCCTTAGGCTGATCACTTACTGGCTCTGGGCTTTCTTGACTCCTTATAAAATGTGGATAATTATACCTCTGTCACCTCTATCATGAGGCTGTTAAAAGACCCACATGGGAATGAATACATGAAAGTACTTGAATTCTAAATAATTACACAGGAGGAAAATACATTGTTATGCAGTGTTCCCCCTTTACCTGATTTTCCCCATTATTTACCTAATTTCTCCAATTTACCTAATTTTCTCCATTATTTTCTTCTAGTTTTCTGTATTTCCCCAAAACCCTGCAATCATCATGTATTGATTTTTGTAATCAGATAAGGGAAATATTATTTCAAAAAATTGTTTCATTACCATTAAAATGTTAAATTTTACCATCTAGGATTAATCTCTTAATATTTTATTATGATAGTAAATGTTGCCTGATCTAATGCAACTAAATATTATGTATATTATTAAAGTATGCCATGACCTTGATGTCTTAATTCCTCCTTCTTGTTTTTGACCCTAATGATCGATGAATTTTGTCTTTACTTGGAATTCTAGAATTATTCTTCTGAAAGTGGAAAGAGGCATGTATAATATCATTTCAATGGTATTCATGAATAGAGTGGACAGTTTATGGACTAGCCTGGTGACTTGGGGTTTAGTTTCTAGGCTTCCATGAATATTTACTTAACCATGGGCAAGCATAGAATGGAAGAAGTTTCAAAGCACTCAGTTTTAGATACTTTTCTGAATTTCTCAGGTGATATATATCTGTATGCTGGTATCTACCTTCCCTTTTTTTGGCAACTTGAATCAATAAAAAGAGTTGATTAGCCTTTCTCTTTTTATTTAAACGTTTACAAATAAAGTGTTGAGAAAATAGTTTCAAGTGCAAATTCAAGAGCTTACTATTATCTGACGTTTTGGGTGGCTTTTTTTCCCCCCTCAATTCTGTTTTTAGGTGATCTCATAGGTCTGGCCCTTGAAAACTGTGCTGATGTGAGCTCTCTACTTGACTCTCTTTTCTAGCTCTCCAGTGAAAGGCCTATTAATGGCCTTTCTGCACCTCTAGTATGTACCATGGAGGTTTTTTATTTCATAGAATATGCCTTTTTTCTGTGTATGTATACACTGAGAATGGACTTCAGGTATTTGTAAATTAGCCTGTAAACTTTGGACGGGCATGCGCCGGCTCTGATACTCTGTATTGCGGGCAGAATGATGTTGCCTGTGCCCTCCTTGTGCAGAACGTTTGGTGGCCTCCCTTTGTTCAGAGGACTTGAAGTTGTTTATGGGTGTGCAAGGCCTGGCATGGTCTAGCCTGGATCCTCATCTGCCTCTTGCACATCTTTCTCCCTCACCCTTCAGTTGCCTCCAAGCTGCCCTGATAGATGCCTCTGCTCACATTCTTTTTTTCTGGTTTGAAACTTCTTTCTGCCTGGTTAATGCATTAATTTTAAGTGGTTGTGGCTCAGAGCAATCTGGTAAAGACTTCTGTTCTTTGTGATGGTATGCATGGTCTTCCCCATTAGATTGTATATTTGTGTTCATACGGATGGGTCATGTGTTTTTGTATCCATCGCTCTTAGTACAATCCTTTGCACATAGTTGACTCCCAAAAGTTTGTTGAATAAATGGATGAAGGAAGTAATGTTTTACTTGAAAAATGTTTTTCTTCCTCTCCAGGAAGAGGCACTGCTTGAACTCAGTGGTTCCATCTACTTTCTATCCCCACACTTAGGCCACAAAGAATGTGTCAGTTTGAAAAACAGCCGACTCGTATGTTTGGTGGTCACTTTGGGCCACTCTCACATTGCCCAGATGTACATTTGCATGCCATCTCTGCTGTTAGAGGGACTTTCTTAGAAGAGTTCAAGAAGCTCCTGTATCAGGATCACTTGTATTGGTATGTGGTTTAAATGACATGGACTGAGAAATTCAACTTGTCATGTAATACCGGGAAAAACCAAACAGCCAAAGGGTTTGAGTGGATGATAGGGTGTGCGGTTAGAGCAGGAGACTCTCTTGCCCATGTGTGGGTCGGTTCTTGTTTCCTCTTTTGCTTATTTTTCTTGACCGGGCAGCTGTATTGCGTCTTGGTGAGCAGGGACAGAGCTCCTGTGCAGGGTTACTGTGGGCCACATAGCAGGTGTGCAAGTAGCACTTTTTCCTGTTTATGACTCTGTATATTCTTGCCTGTGCTTGAGCCTTTGTTTTTCAGTCTTTTTTTTTTTTTTTTTTTGGTTGTGTTAACCTTTGATTCTTCATGTTCAGCTTAAAAGTAGCAGGCTAGCATGATGCATGTAAAAAATATCAATCAAGTATCTACCACACAAAGTTATTTCTATTCCATTAAAGTGGCCTTGGATAAACTTGAGTTCTTTCCAGTATCTTGTTTGGTGGTGGTGGTGGGAGTCAACTCTAATTTGAAACTTAAATTTATTTATTGTTCTCTGTACTTGCAGCTTAAAAATATCTGGCCCTTTTTGAGTACCAGTTTCAGTGCTATATGAGTATGATTCCAGCCCTCATGACAACTTTGAGAAGATGTTCTCTTTGTTCTGTGGCTTGATGAAACTGGGGCATACGATGTTAGGTCACATGTCCAGGAGCACTCAGCCAGTCTGTGCCAGACCTGGACACTCAGGCCTCCTACTTCTCAAGTGGGATCTTTTCACTGTACCAGCTTCTTTTCTATTGTTGCTGAAGGCATCTGGTCTTTCTGTACGTACATAAAAGAAGCCATACAGAGACCCTGATCTATGACCCCATTCAGAAATCAGATTCCTGATCTTTGAATGGTGGTCCATGATTTCTGGGATGTGCTACGTTTTATTTTTTAGGTTTATATATAAATATAAATGTGTGTGTGTGTGTGTGTGTGTGTGTGTGTGTATCCATATATCATATATATATATCCAAATATCCATTACTACAATAGTAATGGATATTTGGATATATATGTATATATCTATATATATATAGTAATGGATATATGACCCATAGTATCTTTTTGCTTCTTGGAGCTGATGCTAAGTTGAATATGACTTTTTTCTTTGCTGAGCTTTTTATTTTATTTTTTAATTAATTACTTAATTTTTTTTTACTTATTAATTTTTTAAAAAAGATTTTATTTATTTGACAGAGACACAGTGAGAGAGTGAACACAAGCCTCGGGAGTGATAGAGGGAGAAGCAGGCTTCCCGCGGAGCGGGGAGCCTGATGCGGGGCTCGATCCCAGGACCCTGGGATCATGACCTGAGCCGAAGGCAGACACTTAACGACTGAGCCACCCAGGAGTCCCACTTTGCTGAGTTTTTTAAAGAAGAGTTTCATTCACAGCATTTGATGACATTAATAGTTTGGCTTGAAACAATGACCATTTTCTCTTCTATCTGTTCCTTGATTTTAGTGGGAGACTTGGGGGCATTGTATGTCAGAGATACTTCAAAGAGGAGATAAGTTTAATTGAAGCTGTGTGAAGCGCTTGAGGTGCACGCACACTGTTACTGAAGGCAGCTCCGGGTGTTGGTGGGTTGTGTTAGCACACCTGCTGATGGAGAGATTGAGTAGTTTGCTGGAATACTGTGGACATTCTCTCCTTACTAATAAATTATAGCCTAAAATTCTGTCTAACTCTTAGAGCAAGCCTTAACATTTCCTTTCCCTCTTTTGTTTTGGGGAAGCTCCTCTGTTCACAGGGAAGGAAAGAGTAGATGTGTCTTTCCAGGCAATACCAGGGCCTTTTACTTTTCCTTACTTCCTTCAGTGTGTAACCATGAGACTCTATAAAGGGACATTTGTAGAGGCTGTTGGATACACTAGTCTGAAATATTGAGACCGAACTTCCTGTCTGTCTGTCCTTTCTTTCTCTCTCTCCTTCTCTTTCTCTCCCTCCCCCACTTTATTTCTTTTTTAAGACCTTTATTTTTCAGTTGGGAGTAGGCAAGGTAAAGGTGCAACTTGACTGGCTAATGTAAGATAGTAAATAGTCAGGACACTATCCTTCTTCATAAAACCTGGATTATTTGATTTGCCTTCTTGTGACCTTGTTCCTGTTGCCATCATACCTTCTTCCCAAATTAGTGAACTCTTCATATAGGTTCAACGTTCATTCCATAGCTGGGTTTTTCTGTAGCAACTGCAGATTACTTTGTAGACTTGTCTCAAGGTAAAGGCTTATTAAGTCTATATAACTTGTCATAATTCTAGCACTTTAACATTTTAAGGTATATGTTTTGATTATCTGATTTACAAAAGTACCATATAAAAATCCACCTATGCTATATAATTGCTGAAATACTAAGTAAGCTCTGCTTTTTATGACCAAGTTATGAGATGAGTAATTATTCTCCAGAGTGAATGGTTCAAAATGAAATAACTATATGCCTAAGGTGTGATGTGACACCAGATGTATTTAAACCCTAAAGGTATGTAATTATCTCACTCCTCTTGCACATACACATGAGTACATTTATGCTTATATGAAGAGTTTTATGTGCAAAGGAAAACTCACTTCTGAAAAGTGAAGGAGCAGTTCATTATTTTTGAGAGGCTCAGAGGTGGTTTGGTGTTAGAGGCACTATTTTAGTCCTCTGCAACAAAATCATACCTCATCAGACTGTATAGTAAACCACTGTCAAACTCCGGATTTGAAATATTAAGGATAATGTAGAGATTTCCTCAGAACATCCTGTTTATAATTTATAGTTTGCTGCTGTGTACTCAGTGACTTGCTATAGACTCCATTGTTGGACTCTATTTTGATCATCAAGTATATTCATTAAAGACAATAAATGTTGTACTCTGGCTTCCTATTGAAAATAAAAACTCTCATAGTCTAAATTTTATTTTTTATTTTTCTTAAAGATTTTATTTATTTATTTGACAGAGCAATCACAAGATGGCATAGAGAAGGCTGATATAATTTTAAAAATTTCAAGTAATTTTAATACCAACAAGTAATCTCAGAATAGAGGACAATCTTCTTTTATTTTTCCCCAAATATGTTTATTTTTTCAGTGTTACAAGATTAATTGTTAATGAACCACACCCAGTGCTCCATGCAATACGTACCCTCCTCAATACCCACCACCAGGCTCGCCCAACCACCCACCCTAGAGGATAATCTTCTTAATGGGATAAATTTAGCTTTATGAAAACGAACGTGTCCTTTTATAATTTCACTGTAGGCCTGGAAAGTCTTTTTAGGGGACCAGGATCTGTGAGTGTGGGAAACATGACTGTATACCTTTGAAAGAGTTCTTATTTTCTGCCTACTCTAGGACCTCTTTTAATCCTCTTCTGATTGAGGAGTTACAGAGCTGATTGTTAGTGCTGTTATGTGGCAAATATGGAAAATTTGTTCCTCAGTTTCTCTGACAACTTTTCTGGAAAATCTTGGGTATTTTTCTTTCATTAATTCTCCTTGTCACTTGTTTCTTAAAATTTAGTTCTACCTTTTTGTATGTTCTATTGGCCTCCAGTATTTGCGTTTCTCCCCTTTAGTTTCCTGTCTCCTCTTTTCTCCCTCTTTCTTTTGTTGTTTCAGTTTTGATTAAACTCTGGTTAATAGGAGAAGGATAATTACGATGATAGAGCTGTAACAAGGAAAATACAAGTTTTAGATTTTCAAAGTAAAGTTAGAAATAGTGTCTTGAAACTTTTAAGCCATTGAAAGGATCCTGAAGATCCTGTCAGAATCTCTGCAAAAATTGCTAAAAGTCATGCATTTCCATATCCTTTTAAATGTATGTTTATTTTTCCAGAGAGCAGTATTTAACTGCTAATATTTGAAACAGTATTGTTTTATACTAGTTACAACAAATGGAAGCTAAGAAGCTAACTACAGTTTACCCCTTGAGGGGGGGATCATGTTCTGATTCCAATTGACTGTCTTAGGATTCAATTATGTGTTATGGTCCAAAATCAAATCTAATATTTCTGAATGCAGATGAATCTTGACTCTCTATTTTTCTTATATTTGAAAGATCTGTGCTTTCTTCAGTGACTTTCTTGTATTCCCATTTCAAAAATAAAAAAGTTGTAGATAAGTGAGGAATTGGTATTAGTTTTCATTTTACTTTAAGTTTTAATAATAGAGAATGCTGCCAGTTAAAACTTGGAATTGTAGAAGGAGTTGTATTTCATGAGATCCAATGAAAGACCAGTGCTGTTGTTTTGTGTGAGAGGTGCTGAGCGGGATGCTCGTAGAGTAGTGCTTCCAACCTCTTTTACCTCAGAACACACAGAAAATAATGTTTTGTACAGTACACTGGAGTAGGGGGTTTTAAACTGTAGAAAAGCTGCCTCTGGGCTGGTAGCCCCAGCTGGCTGCCTCAAGAGGTGAGATATCAGCGTCTTAGAACTTTCAGTGGTCATATTGGGAAGTCCTACTGTATGGAGGGCATTCAAAAGGTAATGAGTCCTAGTCTCTTGAGCTCAGTGCTTGCAAGTTATAATGCAAGCATATAGTGTTTAAGGTATAATAGTGTTGTTTGGTAAAATACTTGGAAGAATGGAGGTTAGCTCTGTTTGCAGTGGAAGGGATTAACAAAGGTTTAACAGAGGGGCATGGAAGGCATTCTGTATGGTGGATTTATCTTGTGCAAAGGTAGAGCAGGAGCAAAGGGCAGAGGGAATTTGGGGAATGCCAAGGATTTGTGATGTGGTTGGAGTGTAAGATTTGGGCATACAAATAGGAAGCAGTATAGTGGGAACTACTGTTAAGAAAGTAGGTAGGAGTTGGCTTCATGTAAGCTTTTATGTGATTGAATGAGCTCATGACCTTGGGCAACCCTGGTAGTGACCTGATCAGACACCTCCCCTCTTCCACCTAGGGCAGTATAGAATGAACTGGAGCCTATAAGCTGATATATCCCTGGGGAGGGAAAGACATTGATCCAGCCTATTTAAGAAATAATAAGGGCTTGCACTTGGTGAATGGAGATGGAGAGTACCCCTTGAAGTGGGAATCTATAAATTTTGTTTATTGATGTGAAGAAAGGTGACTCAGATTTGGAGACTAGATGAAGGAAAGGATGATTGGGACTATTTTCAGAATTAGTCTTTATGGGGGACAAGGAGCTTGATTTTTGACATGGGGATCTTAAGATGCTTGCAGAGAAACAGTTGTTAACCTTTATAAAGTGCCAGGTTCTGATCTAAGTACATTTTAAACGTCATTTTATTCTCATGACAGCCACAAAAAAGTTGGTGTTATCATTAGTGTCCATTCAGGAAAATAAAAAGGAGGAGATGCTTTTAGCACAGAAGAATTAGTGCAGGGAATTGGTTTTAATGGTATTGGAAGGACTGGAAGAACAAAAACAGGTATGTGTTGGAGGGGTGGATGTTGGAGCAAAAGGAGAGAGAGAGGGGGAGAGTGTATGTCTGTAGATGAATGTTGGAGGAGCAAAAAGGAGAAGGCGATATTAATCAGCTTTCAGACAGCTGCTGCATGAATTGTATGCTCTACAGATTTGCTGGAGCTCTTCATTGGTTGTCCTGCTTTGGAACCAACACCGATGCTGCTGGAGCCTGTGGTTGTCTGCTGCTACTTTTGGAGGTGCCACCAGGAACAGGAAATGACATTTTTCTTTCTTTGACCTTGTAGTCTCCTGCCACTGTTTCCCAGGAGCAATATCCAACAGGAAGCTAATTGGCAAGAGAGTTTGGAAAATGTAGTTTCTGGATTTCTAGCTCCTTGTAATGTAGAGAAGAGACGAGAACCAACAGAAAAAGGACCAGCGCAGCGTGTACCATGATTATCCTTATGTTACAGGTGTGGAGACCAAGTCACAGAGAAAGTCCCACAGCCACGACTCGGTGGAGTCGAGCTGTGAATCTAGGTTAGTCTGGTTTTAGAGTGTGTGCTCTTAGCCTCTGCACTTTGATCTTGCTTTCACACATAGTTATTATTTGCTTTTCCTCCTTATTGCCGAGCACTTCAAGTGAGCAGCTGTTTCCATTGATTTTGCTTATCTTGCACTTATTTTTCTTTTGATATCTCTTACTGACATCAGTTTTTCACCTCAGCCTCTGGAACCTCTGTCTTCCTGGTCACTATTGATTTTATGGCCAATATAATGGGCTGTTTCAGTTTCTATTTCTCTTTAATCTATCTCTGGCTTTTGATACGGATACCCATTTATATGGAGTTCCAACTTTGATTTCTGCAATGCTGGCTTGCTTCATTTCCCCCTTATCGCACTGAGGCTCTCTGGTTTACTTCTTTCTCTTCCTGTTCCTTAAACCATTGCCGTGTCTTGCCTTGAGTTTGAGTTGCAATGTATTTATAGGAAGCTACTTACTGTTAATTTCATATTTAAATCAGGACCAATGAAAACCTCAAGCATACTTGTTTCTTGTGACCTGGGCGCCTGGGTGGCTCAGTCAGTTAAGTTCTGCCTTTGGCCCAGGTCCTGGTCCTGGGGTCCTGGGATCCAGTCCTGCATTGGGCTGCCTGCTCATCAGGGAGCCTGCTTCTCCCTCTCCCCTTGCTCTTCTCCACTTCTCATGCACCCTCTCTCTTTCTCCATGAAATAAATTAATAAAATCTTTAAAAAAAAATAGAATTCTCGTGACCTTTTTTTTCCCTTTGTGTGTTGTGAAGTCACCGACAAGTCAGAACAGTGTCTCAAATTTGTGCTCTGCCCTGGGCAAGGAGCAAAAGAGTAGGGTGAGTGAAAGGGGACAGACTCACTCTCAGTACCTACCGTGTGTCTGCCCCATGCTAAGTGCTTCAGAAGCATTGTTCATTTAATTCTCCTGTGTGAAATTGGTTGTTACCCTTATTTTACAGGTAAAGAAACTGACTTTTTTGTGATGTAGAACGGGATTGAAATCCTCATCTGACTTGCCGTGACAGCTATGTTTTTTCCTCTAGACCACCTGGGAGAAGCCCTAACTTTCTTAACGGTTAAATGAAGAAACTGGGCAAGGTAATTTTTAAGGCCCGTGTCAGTACCATTGTTCTGATTCTGTCACACACAGGTTGTCCTGAGCAGTAGTTGCTTCTAATATTGAAAAAGGAAGTTGCCGTCCCACTCTGGGAAACATCCTGTTTTATTAAGACCAAGAGTACTATCGTGTTATTTGTAGAAGTTGTGAAGTAGGGCAAAGGCATTTAAAGTAGTCATGATGATATATCTTCATATAAGTTGCAAGAGAGCCCCATTACCTCCCAATGAGGCCGCTGCCTAGAACATTAGAGTCTGTGGCTTTTATTGACAGGCTCAGAGTAATAGCTTTGGAACAACTCCAGTCTACACAAAGGGCAATCCTGTTATTCCATTATACTTTCTTTTGAGAGCATGCGCTTCCAAGATTATTATTAATCCCTTTCTTGGGAAGGAATTTAGGCTGAGATTTGCCAAGAGGGTAATGAAAAATATATTTTATTTTATTTATTTATTTAAAACACATTTTAAAAGATAGGATTCATTGCAGTGTGACTTGATAACTTTATACAAAGTCTGTTGACAACCCTAAAATGATTAACTTATATCATGTGATTCGCCCACGTCTTGTCTTCAAACATGTAAATAGATGGTTTAACTGGATGATACCTACATCCTCTTTTGATGTATATAGTACATAGCACAGAATACTCAGCTAAGTATTCCTAGATATGTATATATTTATTAGAGTAAATATATTTCCAGGTTCTATAGAATCTATTTTATCTTCCTTAACTCTTAAATATCTTCCAACCCTCCTTATTCACATTTTATTCCGTAAAAATGGGAAATCAAAAGGTTTATGCCGGGGCGCCTAGGTGGCTCCGTGGGTTAAAGCCTCTCCCTTCGGCTTGGATGACGTCATGATCTCAGGGTCCTGGGATCGAACCCCGTATCGGGCTCTCTGCTCAGTGGGGAGCCTGCTTCTCTCTCTCTGCTTGCCTCTCTGCCTACTTGTGATCTCTCTCCTCTCTGTCAAATAAATAAATAAATAAAATCTTTAAAAAAAAATTTATACCTCTTTTTAAACTTTTAGTTTTACTAGTTTTCCCTACTTTAGAGGAAGGCTGTAGGGGGAAACTCAGCTTCCTGGCTACTCCTTCCTTTGGTTTATGTGGTTCTTCCTTTTGCCAACCTCTAACTATTGGTGCCCCCGGGGTTTGAGGCTGTGTCTTTTCACCTACTTCATGCCCTTTTCCTAGATGATGCCATTCATTCCCCGCCAAGCCTTCTATGCCACGAAGTGATGGTAGCCCCCCAGTTTTTTCCTAGGTTTGACCGCTGTCCTGGTTCCTTATTTACCTCTTATTTTTTATTAGATTTAGCAGGTATTTCAAGCTATTTTAAGACTGCCACTCCTGCCTAGTAAGAAACTTTACACCACAGCCGTTAGCCGTGCACACGCATATATTACTATAAAAAAATTGGAACAAAGTTGCACAAAGACAGTAATTACCTTTAAAACATGACATAGTTGCTGATATTTTCAAAAGTATTGTTTCATTTCATTGAAGATGACCTCCAACACTGGTCTCTACCCTATTAATGGATTGTGACCTACTCTTTGAAAAACACTGTTCTTGAGCCACTAGATGTGTTGGGGACATTTCACGTTGTGGGAAGTCTGTCCACATACTTGGAGACCATAAAATATTTAGAATGCAATAAATGACTATGAAAGAAGTCTTGAACAGCCTTTCCCTATTTTGGGAACCCAAAATTTCTTGGACTGTCTGCTCTTATTGAGGTCACTAGCTGGATGACCCTCCCAGGAAACTGTATTTTTGCCCCGTTTCTGTCTGAGTAAGATCTGGATAAATGGAGTTACTAGTGATTTTTAAAAGTTATGAAATGAAACCAGTCAGAATTCCCAGATCTAAAACAAATGTTGGGCCCATATATATTTTTCCTTCAAATGCTAACTTCAGAGATTTTTGGTAGCCCAGAGCAAAATAGGTTTGTTCTGAGTGAATCACTGACTTTCAGATACCTGAGCAAAGTCACTCTGGTTGCAGTTTGTCTCTTCCTCTGAGGTTCATGATGAAGAGCTCTGTTGTTGTTTTGTTTGTTTCTTGGTTCTTTTTAGAGAGAGGGAGACAGTGCACAGGTGTGCAGGGTTCGGGGGAGGGGCAGAGGGAGAGGGAGAGAGAGAATCTTTAGCAGGCTCCATGCCCAGCTTCGGAGCCCGATGTAGGGCTCAATCTCTCAACCCTGAGATCATGACCTGAGCAAAAATCAAGTCAGGAACTTAACCTACTGAGTCACCCAGGCGCCCCGGTAGAGCTCTCTTTTCTTTACCACCTGGCCACTTAGCAGCTCTCTGACATCTGCTTGAACAAAGTTGCTAAAATGAGGAAGCTTTTTTCCTCTAATTTTGAATGCACCCTTCTGTCCGCGTTCCACAGAAGGCCCTCCACATAGGGAAGGTGGTTGATCAGAGTCCGCTGAGGCCAACCAAATGGAAAAGGTTCATTAGAGTCAAGAAAACCGATTTAGAAGGTTATCCCATATAAGAATAACCACGTAAACTCCTCAAGAGTGTCAGTATGGAATCACAGCTAGCTTTTGGTTAATCAGAATTGTTTATTAGTTAGAATTGGTGGGGATACTCTCAGTCACCTACTGACATGTGGAAATTGAAGGATTATATAGTACCTGCTTTGAATATATCTGTAACAAAACTCTCTATAATAGGATTTTATAGGTACTTACCTTACATGCTTCTGCTAAGCTCACAGAAGGTTGACTAATCCAATGTTGTCAGAATCCTCCTTTCTGATCCAAGAGTGTTCTCCTGTTTTAGACCCAACATTTATTCTGATGAAACTTTAGGAAATAGCTCGTATCATGCTAAAGAAACTTACAGTTGGCACAGTGACTTAATGGTTGGTTAGTTGACCTGTGGGGATTATGCAGGGATGTGGGGGGACCCTGGCTGTGCTAGGATAGACCTAAAAATAGTGTGCTAATAATATGAACACTGCAGAGGTATAAGTAATTCCTGAGGAAAGCTCAAGTATGTTTAAAGGCTATTACAAAGACACAGTCCTATTTAACATTTTAGTATTAACCTTAGAGGCCAGTATTTTTTAAATGGTCAGAAAAGCTTATTTTCTAATTCAAAAGCACAAGAGGACGTTGTTTAACCCTTTGGACTAACCCACAACTGCCTCCAGAATTGAAGGGAAGCTAATCTCAGAATTGTAGTTGGTGGGGTATTTTGCATTTCCACTTTAGAATATTAGGGTAACCTGTGTCAGAGATCTAAAAATTATGGTCCAGTGGCTAAATCTGACCTGCCACCAGTTTTTATATAGCTTGCAAACTAAGAATGGCTTTTATGTTATTTTAATAGTTGGGAAGAAAAATCAAAAGAAGAATAATATTTTGTGATGTGAAAATTATAGGAAATTTAAATTTCAGAATCCATAAATAAAATTTTATTGGAATATACTCATGCTCATTATTTTACATATTGTCTGTGGCTGTTTTTGTGGTATAAGAACAGAACTGAGTAGCTGTGACAGCGACTTTATGGCCTGCAAAACCAAAAATAGAAAAAGCCCTTTACAGAAGAAGTTTGCTCACCCCTGCCTATACATCTTCTAGCCTTTTGGAATGTGACATATTTTATCAATTGTATCAGTGAACTTGATTTTTTTTTTTTTTAGAGAGCGTGAGTGTGTGTGTGTGTGTGTGTGTGTTTGTGCGCAAATGGGGGGAGAGGGAGAGAGAGAGAATCCCAAGCAGGCTCCATGGGGGGGGAGCCAGTTGCACGAGCATGAATCTCACGACCCTGAGACTTTGGAGCCTAAGTTAAGAGTCAGATGCTTAACTGACTTAGCCACCCAGGTGTCCCTGAGCTTGATTATTTTAAAAGATTCCAATGTGGAATATCCTGTTCATAAACATAGATAAGAAGAAGGGTTTGGAAGTTAAAAACAGACATTTGTTTCTGTTCCTAGACCAGTTTCTTGGGTCGGGAAAGAATGACTTGCTGAATTTTGCGAAAACGGCAGTTACAATGATATGACACAGAAATACAGCAATGTTTGATATAGTTGCTGTAATAGTGGAATATTTTCAACTTTGTTTTGGATTTGACAGCTTCTATTTTTGAGGTATCTCAAATACATTTTGTATGATCACTTCCATTTCACCCCTCCCTTGTGTGCTTTTATTTTAATCCAGTGAAGATGATCTCACAGTAAACGGTGTGATTATATTCTTTTCTGACACTTAGTGGTTTTTGGTACTTAAGTTTGTCTAATGGGCCCATCACTAAAAATTGGAGCTGTTTCTCTCTGCTTCCTTGCTAGAGACCATGTGCACATAGCCCTGGGTTGGGGCAGTGTGGGGAAAAGTTGTTCTGTCAAGCCACCATGTCTGGCAGTCCCTCCAGGCAGACGTGTCTGAGGATGTCCTCGAGTTTACTTAGTTCCTCTCCAGTACAGCACCTCAGACCCCAAGCCCTGTTAGCGGTCACCTCTAAGCTCCCCTAGCCTTTAGTAAGCCAAAGGAAAAGGGTTTGTGCTTTTGTGGACTATTCTGGGCAATGCAGTATACTAGCCTGCAGCCTTCCCTCACTGTCTGGTATATCTGGTTTGATGTAACAGTAGCAGAGTCACATCCTGGTGTGCACTGGCAAGAAGACTCTGCTCATCTAGAAGCCTACAGCATTCTCACACTCTTGAAAATCACAAAGAAGCTCAACAAGCAAACAAAGAACTCTGAACAGTCAAAACTAGATGTTAAAAAAGCACTGACGTTTTTCTCTTGACTAATGAGGAGACCCTGAATCCTCCTTTACAACCTGGATTTTCTTAGAGATCATTTTAGGGGCTCAGTCAATTGCAACTTTTGGTTTCATCTGGGGTCGTGATCTCAAGATCATGGGATCCAGCCCCGCTTTAGACTCCATGCTCAGCACAAAGTCTGCTTGAGATTCTCCGCCTCTCCCTCTGCCCCTTTCTCTCCTTGCTGACTTGTGCACGTGTGCATGCTTTCTCTCTCAAAAAAATAATATTAAAATCTAAAAAAAATCATTTTAGAAAGTCTGGCTATTTAGCTTTCTAGTTCACAGTGTATTTGAAGGAGGGGTAGAAGAGGGGAAAGAAGAAGAGGTGGAGGCCCCATACAGGTGTGTTAGCAGCCGTGAGTGCCAGCTTGAAAAAGTGATAGCTTAAGAGAATAAAACCTTAAAAAAAATGGTTGAAGAACTCAGCAAAAGCATTTTGAGGCCATTTGGTTTGAGACCAAAGCCCCAGATACCTCAGTATTCCTTGAGGATCACTTTGTTATTACTTACTGATCTTTTTGAGTCCTCTACTTGAGCCAGTTCTGTTCACTAAGTCTCCATCACAGTGGCATGATGCTAAGACTATTCTGTTGACTCTTATGTTCATTTTGTAGCAAGAAAAGAGAGGTTTTCTTTAGCTTTTCCAGGACTCATTAGTAAGCACGGAAGCTAGGATTTGAACCTAGGTAGTCAGATTCCAGAGTTCATGCCTTTCCCATAATCTCCAGTCCCCAGAAGAGAAAAGGCAGAGCCCAGGGAGGCAATATAATACAGTGGTTAGACTTTGTAGCTTCACCTTCCTGTTCTGTTACTTTCTGATTTGTTAACTAATGTTCATTGCCTCCACTTCTATATTTATAAAACACTATAGTAGATCTTGAAGTTGTTTGTACTTACATCATAGAGTTGTCCTGAGAATTCAGTGAGACTTTGTAAATAACCTAGAGCACAGCACACGTTAAGAGCAAAAACATGTTAGCTACTATATATAAAATAGTACTAACAATTCAGACACACCAGTGATTCTTTATATTTAAGAAGATAGATGTTTAATAAATTCTAGAAACATTTTACTCTCTTGAAATAGTTAAAGAGTATTAATGCTTATTAAGGGGTCATCATTCGTCCTAATACATTAGGATAATTGGCATTGCCATTTTAGATACTGAAATATTTTGCTTGATGTAAACATTAGAAAAGAAGGGGAAACAAAACCCTTGAGAGGTCTGCCTTTGATTTTCCTTTATGGTGTTCACTCCTGAACTTTTAAATAAATCCTTAAAAAAAAAGTGTGGGCTTTGGCTCAGTAGGAGGCTTACCTTTTTAATTATCAATTTGCCTTTTGGGTAAAGAACTGTGGTTTTCTATTATGTGTGTCCGTAGATGAAACAACTCTTACTGCTGGCTGGTTACCAAGAAAGGACGTATATCTGGGATGTCATCATAAAGTTTTCCTTTGATCACATTGCCTGAGCAAGATGCAAGTCGGCCAGCTCTCTGAAGGAACTCTGGCATGGAGAAGAGAGGCAGGCAAGAGTGTTCTTCACCGCAAAGTGTACTTTCTGGTTTGCCATTTAATAGCTATGTGAACTTTGGCAAATCACTTAAGCTTTCTGAGCCTCCGTTTCATCACCTAATACCTGCCTTGCTTAACTTAAAAGGCTGGTTGGAATATGAGATGGCATATAATGTGTGAAGGGAGCACCTTGAGAGAGTGCTATAAAGAAAGGTCTAGATAGATTTTAGTTATCCAATAATATTTTATATATGATGCCTTTTTAAAGCTGTACGGTGCTCTATAAATGTTTGTTGATGGTTTTAGCGATACAGCATCACTTCCTTGGGTATTGGATATAGATTTCTATATTGTTGTAAGACCTGAAGACCCAGTGGTTTCAGTAATAAATGTGGCATTTCTAGGGGAGCTAAATCCTCTCATCCTCTATTGAAGAATTTATCTTATATAACCATCAAAATGTCTTTGAGCATAGGTAAGTGAAAGCCCAAGTTACTATTATAGAAGGGAAATAATTTCATTATTGCATTAAACTTAGTGAGTGAGTGTTCTGTATTGACCACCATTTTATATAGTAAGTAAAACAAGAATTCTTAAAGTCTGTTGTAATAAATTTGTTGATTTATGGTTGGCTAGAATTAAGTCTTCTGCTGTCAGGCTTAGGTGACAGGGAGGTTTGGCTGGAATATTTGGTTTAGTCCTTTGAGTAGCCCATCCAACTCCTTCAGGAACGTTTTCATACCGTACAAAGGTGTCTTTGGATTTGGGCAGCCTATGTATATGTGTTTACTTGAGTTGTAGTTTGTGATTAACCTGACTTAGGGGACATTAGTGTTTTTCCTCCTCAAGCATAGTTCTTTATGCTTATGCAAGAACCAGCCACTCTGCTAAATTAAAGTAAAATTCCTGTGGTCTCAGGAGCTGCCAGTTTATTAGAGGAAAACCTTACTAAGATTTAAAATGTTGTTAAAAATGATTTTTATCTAATGAAGTTAGTTTTTTCTTCATATAAGTAGTTCTTTTCCAGCAAAGATTTTCCCAAATATTTATGATGTCAGATATTACAGCAGTAACAACAACAATAACAAACAACAACCCCCCCACACACAAAACCCCAGAGTAGAGCATGGAGGCTGTAGCGTAAATCAGATAATAAAACACGCCAGCTTAAAATTCAAATGGCTTTCCGACTGCTTTTAAGGTAATATAACTAGCGAAATAACTTCTAAGACCCTAAGTAGGCTCACAATCAGCTGTTCTTTACAACATTTGTACAGTGAAACTTGGATCATATAGAACAAAGTACCTGAGGCATCTTTATTGTTGCACTTTTTATTTTTCATTTTTGGGAAAAAATGTCAAAGAGCACTTTTGAGTTCTGTTCTAATACTGTAAATTTACAAATGCTCTGTAAACTGCCCATTTTTCAAAGTTTTATTAAAATAATAGAAGTAATTAAACTGCATTTTGGAACTTTTGCAAGATAGCAGGGAAAAAAATTCCATTCCATTCCACTGACCAACCATAGTCAGTTTTAGTGTTTTTCTTTTTTGTGTTTTCCTATGCTTTAAAAAAGGGTTTAAAAAAAAATAAATTAAAAAAAGGGTTTCCATCATCTACCATTTTTGTATCTGGCTCTTTGTGGTTTGACAGTATGTGAAAAGCATTTTTCTTGTTATATACATTTTCTAATTATTTTTAATAACCATGTATAATAAACCAGTGAAGTTACCATATTTTACATGACCGTTTTCTTATTTTGGACACAAAGGTTGTTTCCAAGTTTTCATTTTATGATTGTCAGAAAAGCATCTTTATGCCTGTGAAGTAAGCATCCCCCTCTACTCTATCCATATTTTAATTTTCTTCCCTTAGAGTAGACTTTTGGAAGAGGAAACTGTGGACCAAAGGGCAGGTAGATGTTTTTATGGCTTTTGGTACATATTGCCAAATTCCTTGCCAGTTTCACACACCACTTATCAGTTCTAGATATTATTGTGGTTTTATATTTTTACCAGTTTAGCAACTTATCAAAAGTTTGCCCAAAACAAGTTACCTGTTGATTTAATGTGAAAATTTGGGGTTCTTGGGAAGTTAAATATTTTTCCATATGTTTGCTTATTTGTCACATTTCCTCTTTCATGAATTTTATTCCTATCCTCTTTACCTGTTGGTAAAGGTTGGATAAAGGGGCACAGTGGTGGAGAGCATGAGCTCTAGAGACAGATGACTCAGCCCAGACGTCGCGTCTGCCCTCAGGAATGGGGAATGTTGGGCAGGTGCTGTCATCTTGCCAAGATTTTAGTTGCCAGTTTTGGACATTTGTAAAATTTTTTTCTTATTTTTAGGAATTTAAATGATTTTCCATTGTGATTTCTTTTCTAAATATAGAGAATATTTATCACTTTTCCAGAAGTTTAATACTCTGTTCTGTTTTTGTTCTTTTTAAAATTCTTTAATCTCTTTACCAATATTTTATTTTATATTTTAAACTTTTATAAAATGGGTGACTTTCCCGAGTGTCTGTGCTTATTATAAAGGCATAAGAGACATTTCTCCAGGATTGAAATTTCTCACATTTGAAATTTTAAAAATGGCACTGTGTTGGTAGTACAACTAAATGTTCAGGAGTTTGTTAATGTCTTCACCTAAATCATTTTTATTTTAGAAAGAACCCAGTCAGAGAACCAAAATTTATCAGGTGTATTAGCTAGTGTTTGGCATGGTGATTTGGTAAGTTTTGGATATTATAAACAATTTTACTGGTTCAGGAGTATTTAGTGATATATTTATCTTTGATTTTTTTTTTTTTTCTAAAGGTGGGTTTTATATAGGAATCTGTACTTCAGAAACACGTGGCCTTGTGTAGTGTTCAGGGAGCAATTAGGAGGGCAATACGTTAAATCTCTTGCCTCAAGGCAGAACCATTAGTTGTGCTGTGTATGAGCCTCAAGGGGTGTAAATAACCAAACCATTCATGAAATCATCAGTTTCTTTTTATTTCAAGGTGTCTGTAAAACCTCTAATCTGAGGAAGAATCAGAGGAACTTGACCTATTGGATTTACATATTATTTTCCTTCACGTGATTATTTTTGAGTACTGGTTGAACATTAGGAATGTGAACTTTGAGTTCCATATTCTGTTTTGATGCGAGCTTCCTAAAGTTCTGTTATAATTTAAATGGAAGCAGACCTCTCTTAACGAACTCTTTATGTCTACATAAAAGATTTTCGGAATTTTTTTTAGAGATTTATTGTTGATGTTTTTCTGTTGATATATTAGAGCTTATCTTTAGGAGTGAATAAATTCCATTTATTGATGGCTGATATTTCTCATTGCCTTAATAAGACAGACCATCCTCTGAAATGAGCAGCGATCCAGTTTGTTTCCTATATTAATTTGGTGGCATCATGGAAAGGAAGGAATTATTCTTTTTTTTTTTTTTTTTTAAGATTTTATTTATTTATTTGACAGAGAGAGAGGCAGAGAGGCTGGCAGAGAGAGAGGAGGAAGCAGGCTCCCTTCTGAGCAGAGAGCCCCGATGCGGGGCTCAATCCCAGGACCCTGAGATCATGACCTGAGCTGAAGGCAGAGGCTTTAACCCACTGAGCCACCCAGGCGCCCCAGGAAGGAATTATTCTTTTTCCTTACTACTATTGTGCATAAATACCATTGAAAAATGCAAAAGACTTTTTCACCTTAAAAAAAAAATTCTCCTTTGGGTTGCCTAGGTGGGCTCAGTTAGTTAAATCTCTGGCTCAGGTAAAGATCTCAGGGTCCTGGGATCTGCTCTGCCTCTGGCTGTGCACTCAGCCCCTCTGCCCCTCAGCAGCGCTGTCTGCTGGTCCCTCTGCCATTTCTGGGGTCCCTCTGCCCCCCACCCCGGAATAAATAAATAAAATCTTTAAAAAGAAATTACCCTTTGACGCTCAGCTTTCCCATTTCATTCTTCCCCTCAGTAACCTGTTTTTTTTTTTTTTATATATTCAAACTTCTTTTTTTTTCAAGATTTAAAAATTTTTATTTTATTTATCTATTTGAGAGAGAGAGAGACAGTGAGAAAGGGAACACAAATGGGGGAGTGGGAGAGGGAGAAGCAGGCTTCCCTCAAAGCGAAGCAGGGAGCCCAATGCCCATGGGGGGCTCCATCCCAGGACCCAGGGATCATGACCTGAGCCGCAGACGCTTAACAACTGAGCCACCCAGGTGCTCCCTACATATTCAAATTTCTTGAAAGAGTGGTAACACTCCATTTCTTCACCTCCTACTTAACTCTTCAATCCTTTGACTCTGGTCTTTGCCCCATGACTCCACTGAAGCTGACATTTACCAGTGCCACTAAATGCAATGGGCTCTTCTCATTCTTTATCTTATTTGACAGCTGAACAACACCCAACAAAGCTGACCTGACCGCTCTTGTAACAAGAATCTTTACTTGACTTTGGTAAATCTACGGCCTCGTCATTTTTTCTCTTGCCTCTGGTTAACAGCCCTGTTTGCTGGGTCACTTTCTATGTACTTTGCTGGGCCCTTTTCCTATTATTACTTACTCTCAAAACTCCACATACCAGCTTGAAATGTTTATTCTCCTGAGCTCCAGGAGTCTGTAGTCTGTTCACTGGAAGTCGTGACTTGCTTGTCACACTTGTGTCTCAAACTTACTATTTTCCTTCCAAACCTGCCTTTACCTATATGTCCCCTAGTTCTCTAAATGGCGCCATTATCTTCTGAGTTCAAGCCATCAGTGTCTTACCATTTCTAACTCTTCAGTATCTCTAGAACAAATCCTTTCTTCATCCCTGTTTTTACCCTAAGTCCAACTCATTTTTGGTCTGGTTTGTTACAATAACTTTTTCTGTATCTTCCTGTGCCGTACTACAACTAACTTATCCTCTATATTGTATGCAGATAATTTTTAAAAAGCAGTCATGGTCATGTTCTTCACCTATTTAAAATTCCTGTAAGACTAAAGTCTGAACTTCTTACTGTTGTCTATAAAGCTCTTTGTGAATTGGCCCTGCATACATCTTTAATCTCATACCTTGCTCCCCCCACCTTTCAGTAGAGAGAATGTATTTCTCTTGATATCTAGGATGTGTAACATTAAAATTACAGGATATAGTAGAAGTAGTTTTAAAATATTTCTTATAGGGGCACCTGAGTGGCTCAGTTGGTTAAGCCTCTGCCTTCAGCTCAGGTCATGATCCCGGAGTCCCAGGATCGAGTCCCATATCAGGCTCCCAACTCTGTGGGGAGCCTGCTTCTCCCTCTGACCTTCTCTCCTCTCATGTTCTCTCTCTGTCAAATAAATAAATAAAATTAAAAAAAAAAAAAAATATTTCTTATAAATTTACTAGGCTATGTATATCGAAAGAGGTAGTGCATTAAGGAGTTATAATTTGTACATGTTAATATAAAATACTGTTCTCTCAACTTTTTGCTCATATCCATCATTCCTTTTGCTTCCAACTACATGATGGTAAAAGATACGACACATGTGGTAACAATTCCATAGGAATGCTGGGGTAGAACGGACATGATTTTCCAATTTAGAGTGTCCTTTGAGTGTGAAATTAGGCAACAGTCCATAAAATAAACCATTATGATAGGAGTGATATGTTTTGAAAAAAAGGTTGCTTAGAACCTGGTCTGGATCATCTGTAGAGGTCTTTTTCAGTTCTTTTACACTTGTGTCTTTAACTTCCATTTTAAGAAAACATATGGTGACCATGGAATAATTTCCTATTTTTAATTTATGGATAAGCTCAGTGAATATGCTTTTTTGCGTGTGTGTGAATATGCTTTTTTAGTGGTACTTCCGGCATTCGTACATTTCTCATACAACCCTTGTGTCTGTCTGTAGGAGGAAGGTTAATGCCAAACACCACCATTACCTATGGAAAAAGACCACCATCTTGTGATTGGGGACATGCTAATATGAAATATGAGTGTTTTGGCTGAGTCTAGAATCATACCATTAGTACTCTGGAGCAAAATTGCCAGGTAATTAGGGTTGTTTCCTAAAGGTAAATAAGCTCCCTAAGTTTGTCTATAATTTAGAAGTAACCCCAATAAAAATTTTAAGAGGATTTTTTTGGCTTGACAGACTAATGCTAAAGTTAATATAAAAACCTGCATACACTCAATAGCCAGGAACATTCTAAAAAAGAAGAGTAATGAAAGATAGAACCAGCCCTAGAAGATATTGAAAGATATTATTGAGCTACATTAATTAAAATTAATTGTACAGTAAAACTGTAAAACGGGACAAGATAAAATCGGCATCTCAAATCACTGATAAACTGGGGAGGCAACTGAAAGAAAAAATAAAGTGGAATCTATAATTCACACTTCTACCAGAATGAATTTTATGTGGATCACATTTTAAACTTAAACAGGGATCCCTGGGTGGCTCAATCGGTTAAGCCTCTGCCTTCAGCTTGTGTCATGATCCTAGGGTCCTGGGATCGAGCCCAGAGCAGGGAGCCTGCTTTTCCTTTTCCCTCTGCCCCTGCCCCTGTTCCCTGCTCATATGCACGTGCTGTCTCTCCCTCTCTCTCAAATAAGTAAAATCTTAAAAAAATAAATTTAAAAAGAAAAGTTACAAAAGAAATAGAACTAAATAGGAGAGAAATTTTTACAGTTAATGGAGAGAGTTTTTCCAACTTTGATGTGTAACTCTGAGGCAATAAAAGAAAAAGATCTTTAAGTTAGACTTTATAAAAAAAAGTTTCTGCATATCAAAAACTAACACAAGCAAAGTCAAAAGATAAGTTGAAAATACATTTAACTCATCAAAGATTAGAGGCAGATTTTCCTAGTACATAAAATTTTCCTATATATCAGTAAGAAAAAGACTATCAGTTCAGTAGAAAAATGAGCAAAGGTTATGTATGGAGAAATGAGATGCAAATGGCTTTAAATCTAAAGGTGCTCATTTTATAACTAATGTGAATTAAAACTGTATCAGATGCCACTTTAAAACAACTCCCATTACATTGGTAAAATAAAAATTTAGCACATTGTTAGCATAGGTGTGGAGATAGATGCACATAAATTGCTGGTGGGATTATGAATTGGAACAGTATTCATTGAGGATAATTTGACAGCATACGTTAGAATTATAAATGTACACACCTCTTTGACCCAAGTTCTGTATCTAGGAATTTAGCTTATGCTAAGTTGAAGTGAAATAGTGTATTGAAACGTTGTTTATAGTAGCAAAACACTGGAAACAACCTGAATGTTCATTATAGAAGACTGGCTAAGTAAATTATGGTCCATCCAATTAGTAGAATATTGTGCAGTTGTAAAAAAGAATGAGGAAAACCGTATTGACATGGAGTGATGTAGGTATTTCTTAAATGAAAAAAAAAAGATGTAAAATAGTGTGTGTTACACTGCCATTTGAACAGAGAGGAGAATAGATAGACAAGCATATATGTTGCTTATATCTATGTGCATATACCATCTTTGGAAGGATTCATAAGAAACCTTAAGTTGCTTGGAGAGAGGCTGGGGGACAAGCATACCCTTTCAAATGTTTTTTCAGTTTTAAGGCATAGTAAAAATCAAATAAAAATTAGAAAGGTAGATACAGAATAGTTGGGATGTTAACGTTAAGTCTATATCTTCAGTTTATCAATTCAAAAATGTTACTTCTTGCTACAGTTCCTTGGGCTCGACCTTGTGAAGGGAATTCTTTTCCTGGGGAATGATCTTTTGCATTTGTGAAGTGTGTTTTATTGCTTCTCTTTTCTTTTAAATCTCTATTGTCTAAACGACTGCACAGAAGTACACTGTGATCTTAAAATTGTAAGGATTTACTTGTGGTTGAGTAATCCATTGCCTTTTACAGTTTCATTTTTCCAGAGGGTCCTTTGACTAGTTTTGAGTTGATAACTGTATGAAGACAATTTGATACCACAAAAAATGGAACCCCCCTTTTTTTTTCTACTGCATATCTGAAATACAGCTCTTGTAGGGATTTTATTTTTCTATTGGTGTTTGCCTTGTGGGGGGATGTCTTTAAGGAGGAATACATTATATTTGGGCCTGCCCTTATTGAATATCAAGTAAATACTAGGACAAAGCAGTATGAACCTACCTTATAGAATGCCTTCTCAAGAAAATAAATGTCCCCCTACAAGAAATTTTCTACTCTTGTGACAGACCAAACATGAAAGTATGCTTAGCTGCATCTTGATGTTATTAGCATGTTCTGGTCCTAGGGCGGGTAGAAGATCCGGTTACTGCTATTCAAAAAGAACTAAGAGTATGAGCACACTTTGAAAAAGAACTATTAGCAATGCAAATGTCAAGTTACACCTGATAGTAAACAAAACTGTCAAGCCTCTTTTGTGTGATGTTTAGGCCGAGAAAATGGCTTTGTTTATATGATTTTAAATAGCTTTGGAACTAGTTCTGTTTATCGCTATCCTCACACTAGATTTTGTAGAACTTTAAATTATTCCTAGCATTTGGACATCTAGTAGTAGTCAAGTCCTCTGGTAAAAGCAGAGCTCCAGAAAATGTTCCTAACAGTTAGCATCTCTAGGATGGTTTTCTTACCATACTTGAATCCAGTTTTGGAAAGTACTGGTACCGTAGTGTCCATTCACAGCTCTTAGGATTTCAGATCTTGACAAACCTGAGCGTATGGAGTATATTGCATCAGGGTCAGCATTCTCTATATGGTCTGGAGTCTTTTCTGGGTGGAAGTGCAGGAAATGCTGATCTGGGCAGGATTTTCTGGCACAGAGTAGGTAGAATACTGAAGAAGTATTTGTTTATTGGAAAATGTTCGTTTGTGCCTAGGGAGATTATACTTCTATGCATTAAACCATTAAGTCTACTTCATTGTTGAGTTTTGCTCCCTTTGGTTTTTGTGCCAGTAATTACCAGTCCGTAGCTTAGAATAGTCAGCGGAAGTGCACACTCTTTCATGTGTCCATAAACATATCCTTCTACTGCCCCTTATGGTATGAGCCATTCCAGGACTTATATTTAAAGAATACCATTGTAATTTTTTTAAAGTGAAAGTCATGTCCTAGGTTTTCTTTTGAGTATGATGTTGAATTTATTTAGAGTAAGTACAAAGAGCTCAAAGTAACTAACATTGTGATGGATGTTATGGCTTCATCTTAAAGTATGAAGGAAGGCACACACATGCCTCAGTGGTGAACAGATAATTGCTGTAGTTTATTTTGTTCTAGTCTGTGACATGTGGCCTCTTGGTTGCAGAATACCAACAACATACAGTATATTATGTCTTTGATCAGCAGAGTAATATATTTTTCCCTGTTGTTCAGCTGGAACTGCATATAGTTAAATGAGTGCCATGAGAAGGACTGTTTTTCTTTAGCAGTTGAGGCATTCCTGCAGTGTGGAGTGCGTAGATCTGTCCATCCGCGTGCATTATATAGTTTACTGTACGGATAAACGTAGTAAAAACCACTCCATATAACAAATAAAGTTGGTTGTAACTAACATGTGTTACGCTAGTAAAGGTCCACCTGCTTAACTTTTTGTTCCTTTGTTGAGGGATAGAAAGTAGAGTGATAACAGATATGCTAGGAAAATGAGAACTGGAATGCAGGCCAAAAGCTGGTATGTTCCAGATGAATGCAACCAAGACTAAGTAGCATTTTGTTAATTTGATAGACATGGGTGTCTGGTGATGGTTGGTCCGGTGTGCTCCCTGATGTACCTTCTCCCTCACTCTCCGTGGAGTTAGCAGTCATTTGGTGATAGACGAGCCAGAATACACATCTGTATTTGGAGCCAAAAGAGATAATGCCTTTCCACCTCCACTCTTCTCTGCTATTTTTGCAGAGGTATTGAGTATGCTACTACCCTTGCCTTTGACACTCCGATCAACACTGATAATCTTGAGATGTGTTTTTATATATGATTAGGTACTTCCTGTAGTTGCACAGCAGAATGTAACAAAATTAACTGGACTCTAATGGAGCCAACAGTCCTCTCTTTCTCTAGTTTTTTTTCCCCCTTTCATTTTCCTAAAAGTGATATACCAAAAAATTAAAGTTAGGATGCCTTCGAGTAGAAAGAAATTTGGTGTTTGGGGTGGATGAGGGGGTAGATAGGAAATTAAAGAACTAATTTGCAATGAACTGAAATAGAGGGTATCGAAAAAGTCAGAAAACATATACTTTTTTTTAAATAGCATGTTACTTTTACTTTCAGATGACATGCCCAGTATAACTTCTTTAATCTCCAGACACCTTTCCAGGTGAAGTTTCTCTAAATTCAAAGCAATGCATACAGTTCTTAACGTGAAATAAGAACAGTAAATAGTATGTCCAAAAAATGTGGACGCACAGGGAAAATAATGTGCTTATTGATTGAGAATATTTTTTGAAAATGTAACTTACATACTATGTAAAAATGGGTTTATCCTCTTTTTTTAAAGGTTTTTTTGAGTTTGTTTTAAAGATTTATTTATTTGACAGAGAGAGAGAGAGAGAGAGAGAGAGAGAGAAAGAGAGATCACAAGTAGGCAGAGAGGCAGGCAGAGAGGGGGGAAGCCGGCTCCCCGCTGAGCAGAGAGCCTGATGTGGCTTGATCCCAGGACTCTGAGATCATGACCTGAGCTGAAGGCAGAGACTTTAACCCACTGAGCCACCCAGGCATCCTATATCCTATTTTTTAAAAAAAGTTTCAGACACCCTATATTTTGTTTCTGTTTAGAATTTTTTTTTTTTCTAACATGTTTCAAGCCTAATGCTTCAAGAATGCTGTAGTCAGCAAAGAGACTAGGCAGCTGACAAGCGGTCCCCTCCATTAGGTTAAAGATCTTCTGGACGGCTTGGAGCTACACCTTCATCTTGGGGAGGTGGGGTAATAGTGAAAGGCAGAGGATGGGGTTGGAGGATGGTGGCTTTCTTTTCACACTAGCAGCTGGCTGTAGTCATAAGTGAAATCATGATTCTGTTTTGAATGGGTGAAGGCCTGGAAAGGTTGACTCTAGCATAACAGTGTTACTGTAACATTTCTTATTTTAATCTGGTACTTAATGATGTATATGAATGTTTTCTTACACATGCCAGTGGTTTTGAGGGATAGGTTTGAGTAACACAATCATCTTATTTAGAAAATAGGAAAAAATGATGCTAAAGTCAGTAGTATACGAGGAATAACTACTACTTTAATGATACTTAAAAAATTTGCCAGGTAGAGATCGGGTTTACACTGTCAGAATATTGTTCTTGCTAAAACAGAGAATCCCTGATTTTTCTGGATAAAAAGTCTTTCAAATGATACAAAGTTTTTAGAAAAAATGTGATAGTGAAATGTGTACATAGCTTTGTGAGTCTAGGCAGGGAGGAAAGAGTCACAAAGGGTAAAAGAATACCATCACCCGTATACAACCTTGTGAACAATTGTTTTACTGTTGTCCGGTTGAATATGAAATCATGAGATTATAGGGTTTAAGAAAAGTTAAGATTGACAGGTGGCCAATTTGGCTGTGTTGGGTGTTATTTCTCTTTGTTGTGATGAAACTTAAGTGATGGTGGAGTGACTTTGAATTTAGATGGCATGTTGGAACCTTTGTGTCCTCAAAACTGCTGAAATAAATTTTATTATTATTTTTATTTTTTTTTAAGATTTTATTTATTTATTTGACACACAGAGAGAGATCACAAGTAGGCAGAGAGAGAGGGGAAAGCAGGCTCCCTGCTGAGCAGGGAGCCCGATGCCGGGCTTGATCCCAGGACCCTGAGATCATGACCAGAGCCAAAGGCAGAAGCTTTAACCCACTGAGCCACCCAGGCACCCTGAGATAAATTTTAGATCTAATAAGCCACAGGTAAATGGCTTTCTTTTCATGTTTTTAACACTTGAGATATCTATCTCTACCTTAGATGACTATTATGAGGGAGATCCTTTAGTCACGGGGTTTGACCCGGTGGTCTCTGTGGTCCCTTCTATCTGTAAGATGAGCTCGGTCTTTCATCCCCAAATTGTACACTACCATGGACATGACGCGGCACACTTGCTGTTTAGTGATGGTTGGTGTGTTGTTTAAGAAGGCAGCCATACATTTTGAGAAAGATTTTCATTGAAAATGGTAAAAATAGGAACATTTTAGTGTTTAAAGGAGTTGTTCTAATCCAGTGTGTACTGCTGGGCTGTCAGGGAAAAGCTTAGGTTCTTTTAAGTTTTCATCTACCTTTATAGATGCCTAGAGTGGAAGCATAACTATCTTGGGACAGCATTATGATGAGAAAAATAATAAAAGGCATTGTGATTTGATAGAACATTTTCATTGTAGTTAGGCAGATCAGAGTTCAGATCTGGTCTAGCACTTACTACATTGGTGATCCAGGCAAGTTACTTACCTCCTCTGGGCTTCAGTTGCATTAATTGAGATAATTTATGTCTTGTAGCTAGGCCAGTGCTTCGGTGCTTTATCAGCGTTAATACTCTTAGCTTCCTCCATTGTTTCATGATGGAATATACATATTTTGTACAGCATATTATGTCTCAGATAACCAGGCAGAGTAGTTTATTTGGCTCCATCATTAACAATCTACCT
The DNA here is from genome assembly GCA_028646535.1 of Procyon lotor. Classification (NCBI taxonomy): domain Eukaryota; kingdom Metazoa; phylum Chordata; class Mammalia; order Carnivora; family Procyonidae; genus Procyon; species Procyon lotor. The sequence goes on along the minus strand of CM053607.1, from coordinate 92,754,934 downwards.
GCATCTCGATTTTTTTTGGGAGCCAGTTCTCAGCCGCTCTACCCCATAGAGAGAGAGGTGTACGTAATTCTTGCTAGCCTTGTTGATTATGCCCACTCACCTGGGGTTTTACAGAGCAGCTAACCTGGCTCTCTGTCTTTTGAATAGCCGCAAATAACCGAGACTGGTGCCTGGTTGGATGTAATTTACTCTGCTCACTCAGAAGTCCTGCCTCATAGCCACAGCACTTGGAGTGGCGGCCACAGACGGGCCGAGGACAGAATGGGAACAGTGGTAGTGTTGCCCAGCAATTGGACATTGCTGAAGATGGGAAAATCTCCAGCTAAAGATGGTAAATATTTGAGGGCCAGCCTGCATTTGACATTTATATATTACACATACTAAATGAGAACACATTTTTATGCTTTGAAGTTGTGAAAAGTTCTGCCTAGGTTCCAGATTGATGTCTGTGCCCCAAGCTTGCTGTTTGTTGCAAGCATTGCATCAAGGAAACAGAGACGCCTCAGAGACCTTTGGTTTATCCCCAGTACATCAGTGGCCATTTCTCTTCCTGCTTCTGAGTGATTTTGCCTTTGCCTTTGTACTTTGGCAGGTTTTTGTTTGTATGTTTGTTTTTTCCCCTCCCTGTTTCAAACAAGGATTAAATACTTCCTTTAGTTGAGCTTTGGCTATTTTACATGGATTGGTGATTATAACTTTTTCTGAGCAGGTGTGGAGCAATGAATAGTCTTTTTAATTTCGTTTTTTGGATTTACATTTTTTTATAACCTCTTCAGTAACAAATGGTAAAACTCCATGTCCACGCTCTTTTTCAGTCAATAGTAAATGCTTCTTCCATACTTCCCAGCTGCTTATCATGGGCACAGCTGACAGAACCAGAAGAGCCTTTCCAGTAAGGTGAGCTGAGCTGGCATTTGAGTAGGACAAAAGGCTTTGGTATAGAATTAGGGCTTTGACACAGTGAACAAATGTAAAGGCAGCTGGAAACTTGAGTGTTGCTAATCAGGAATATATTTCATGATTCTGAAGTTTCTAAAACATGTGTATGCTTAAGCAAAATAATTCAACAACTTGTGAGTTAATCTTCCTGTCTTAAAATCCCTTTGTGTGGATTTAAAAAATGTTTTTTCATACCTTTGGATATCTTACTTTCTTAAAAAGAATTGCTGGTTCTCATTTTCCTTTACTTTTATATCTCAATAAAATGATTGACTTTTGAGACTTTTCTTCCATTTGCTTTTACCACATGTTTTCTATGCAACTCAATTATGACAGACTCCTTTATCTTTAGTTGCTAGGACTCTTCACAAGGGAGCATTTGCTTTTATTGTTTCATTTATGATATTGATAATGAGCACTATGTAGCGTCCAAAGGGGGCTTGTTCTAATTTTTGAGAATTTGCTGCTTTACCTGCAGTTGCTTGAGTATAAGACAGTTTTTCTGCAGTAGATTGTCATCTGCTTTTGGGAGACATCTGTACTTCCCCCAAATCATTGAATGGGTAGTATTAGTAATAAGATGCAGTAAATCTGATACCTGCCCCAAACCAGCCATATGTTTACATAAGTTGTCCGAAAACCAGGATTGTGTCTATTTTCTGTTCTCTTTCTGCCTCATGCCGCAGAAATTTAGGATTATGTTAATTAACATTCCTGCACTATTGAGAATAATGAGATATTTTATTTTTTATTTGAATTCAGTTAGTTAACATGTAATGTCTTATTAGTTTCAGAGGAAGAGAGGTCAGTGATTCATCAGTCTTACATAATACCCAATGCTCATTACATCACATGTCTGATTTAATGTCCATCACCCAGTTACCCCATCCCCTCACCCAGCTCCCCTCCAGCAACCCTCAGTTTGTTTCCTATGACTAAGAGCCTCTTATGGTTTGAATGTACCAAATAGAAAAAAGGGCTAAGACAATACTTTTGGAGATTCACATGTAGACGTAATGGATTAAGAACGTGCTTTTTAAAATTAATTGGGTGGTTATAATAGTCTTGTACTCTAGAGCTATAAGGCAAAAGTCCTTTACATGTTGAACACTCTACAAATGTATTTAAGAATAGTTTGAATAAATGGCTGGCCAAAGCTACTCTTTGAAAAACAAAACAAAATAACTGAAAACGGCTCCCAGACCATCTCTTCCTTTTCCTTTTCCCCTTTGAAAGGTGGAAGAGGGAACAGGTCACATTTTAAAACTTTGCTTGATGATCCTAACTCTTTGAAAAGCCACTACTAACTGAATAGCTCCCTGCATACCAAAATGTTTTTTAAAATGGAAGAAACATCTTGGTTTTATACTGTTGTTCTTTTGAAATTGAGAAATACTTGGAATGCTTTAATAGGGACGCTTTTGTTCTAGAAGAGGTTCAATTGAAATGCTCATGGTAAACCTGGCGGACATTGATGACAGTAATAATTAACAGCAACAGCCATTACTTTTGTATTAAGTGCTACGTAATGTTCTAAGAGTTTCTGTATAATTAAGAGATACATAAGGAAACCGAGGTATAGGCATTAAGTAACTTATCCACAGTTACATACCTGATAAATGGCAGGGCCAGAATTTGAGCCCATCATAGTGGCTCAAAATATCTATACTCTTAACCACTTCCCTATGTAGTGACTGGGAGACTTCAGGTTTTCTTGGGTTAGAATTGTGACTTTGGATATTTTGCTACTAGGGAATCTTACGGTGGAAATCTCTACTGGTTACATAGAAGTAGGAATAATTGCGAAATTGACAATTTCACAGTTGAAATGGGTAAATTCTGAATTTGGTTCTGCAGTAAACAAAAATATTCCTTTAACCTGTCTTTTGAATCATTGCAGTTTATTGTTTTTCCATTCTTTGTCACTTGAAGACCCATAAATGCATTTTGGCACACTGGAATACTTGTCCCCAAATTTATTTGGGGAAAAGAAAGGGAGAGAAGAGGCGAAAAAATGATGAAAATCACCATGTGTCAAGGGAACTTTGGTCTGTTCTCCTGCCCTTGAGGCACACTCTGTGTGCTCTGGAGGGCTCTCCCCACTTGGTTGGGTTCCTCCCTTTAGGTAGGCTCTCCTTGCCTGAGATGAGTAGTACCATATTTGTATACTGAAACGGAAGTATACTTTTTTTTTTTTTTGCAGCTTTAAGAACTCTACAACTTAATGGAGAAGATATGGAAATGAAAAAGTCCATAATGAATCAAAGACTAAATGCATTTGGAAACTATCTTGTGAAGGAAAAAACGCCAGTTTAAGAGTTTCAGAATACAATTTTGACATATAAATCTGTTCTGTGTCTGTCCGCTCTTTGTCTTTCTGCTCTTTGTCTGTGTCAATCTTCCATGCAACTGTCAGTGTTGTCATTAGAGGTTATGGCAGGCCACAGATGTATCTTAATGAGGACATGCTGGGTAGAGAGTAGCCACATGGTGTATATATGGTAACCTTGATGTATAAAAGGTGCATCTAGTTTTTGATTTGGAAACCACAAAAAAGCAAGTCAAGTCCCTTAGCCACTCTGGGGAATTTCTGTAATGAGAATGTGTCATTAATGACATTTCTTGAGGGCATCTGCAGCATGAGGTGGAGTTGATTTTTTTCTTTCTTTTATTCTTTTCTTTCATCTCATTTGCTGCAGAGCTCCCATTCTTCCTCATCTTCATTTTCTCTCTCCTTTCTTAATGTGCTGTTGGCCAGCCTGCCTGCCAGTCTCCCTGTCTACTTATAGTATGTCCTGCCTTCCCAAAAAGAATTCAAAGGCAGCTAGTCTGCTATAATGAAGATAGTACAACATTTTCCCAATTTTTTTACCGTATTTATTTTCAAAAGTTTTTTTTCCTCTAGGGCTATTCATTTTGACTAAGAAGATTACTATAATTAACATTTCTTTATCCTCTCCTGCCTTTCATAAAGGGAAAAATATTAGAATTCAGTAATGTGACCAGCATTGTGCCCAAATTTCTTTTTTCTTTCTTTCTCTTTTTTTTTTTTTTTTTGCCCAGTTGACTCTGGATACCTTATTCCTCTCCGTTATTAAACCTGTGCTTATAAAAAAGTAGTATTTTCTGTGTTTTTCAAAATTTTTTTCTAAGTTAAATGGAAATTCCTATTCCCTTGTGCTCTTTCCCTCCACTCTTGTCTTTGCTCCTTGCTTGGGAGAGCTCATATATGATAAAATTTTTGTGGATGAGTATTGTCAGTTGGACAGCAAGCTCCAAAGTAGTACAGTTGATCCTTTAATAACATGGGTTTCTACTCTGAGGATCCAGTTATACATGGGTGTTTTTCACTTACTATACTGGAAAAGTTTTGGAGATCTGTGACAATTTGAACAAACTCCAGATGAACTGCATAACTTAGAAATATTGAAAAAATTAAGAGAGAGGTATAAATCACTGCATGAAATATGTGTAGATATTAGTTTATCATTTAGTACCATAAAATAATCACAAATCTATTATAAAAGTTAAAATTTATATGTGGCACCATTCACATTTGAGAGACATAAATGGAAAGATGTATTACTAAATCATAACCACACAAATTGAACTGTAGTACATACTGTACTATAATAATTTTGTAGACACTTTTTGTTGCTCTTGCACTGAACTCAAGTTTTTTTTTTTAATTTTTTAAAAAATATTTTATTTATTTATTAGAGAGAGAGAGAGAGATCACAAGTAGGCAGAGAGGCAGGCAGAGAGAGAGGGAAGCAGGCTCCCTGCTGAGCAGAGAGCCCAATGCGGGGCTCGATCTCAGGACCCCGAGATCATGACCTGAGCCGAAGACAGAGGCTTTAACCCACTGAGCCACCCAGGCGTCCCCTGAAATCAAGTTTTGCAAGTATCTGATTAAAACACTGGGTGACACTAATCATCTTGTGACTACTTCTCTCTGGTAAATTGTGTATTGCAATAAAAACTGATCTCGTAGTTCTCGTGTATTTTTTCATCATGTTTAGTGCGATACTGTAAACCTTGAATAACACCAGGGGACCCATACAAAGTGCCATTAGTGATGCTGAAAGTGCTCCTAAGAATCAGAAAAGTCATGGCATTACAAGAAAACGTGGAATTGCTTAATGTCTACCATAGATAGAGGTCTGCAGCTCTGGTTGCCCACCATTTCTAGATAAATGAATCCAGCATAAGGACCACTGTAAAAAAAGAGAAAAGGAAATTGCATTAACCTGTTGCTGCAGGTATGCTGTAGGCACAAAAACCTTGTATTTTTGCAACATATGTTTTCATATTCTATTGAGCATGCAGCTTTTATGTGGGTGCAGGCTTGCTGCAAGAAAGATACTCCCATAGACTCTTAATAGGATTGGCAGAGGGAAGTCATTATATGACAACTTAAAGCAAAATGAAGGTAAAGGATCTAAAGCTGGAGAATTTAATGGCAGCAAAGGATGGCTTGATAATTTTAGAAAGGTTTGATTGAAGGATGCCAAGATAACCGGAGAAACAGTTTCTGCTGACCAGAGGTAGCAGATGAGTTCCCAGATGCCATTAAGAAAATCACTGAGGTGAAAGGATATCTGCCTGTGAACAGGTTTTTAATGCAGACAAAAGTGCCCTATTCTGGAAAAGAAAATGCTGCAGAGGACATTTAATAGGAAGGAAGAGAAGTGAGCATCAGGATTTAAGGCAAGAAATGATAGGCTGAATCTACTGTTTTGTGCAAATGCAGTTGAATTTATTATCAGGACGGCTCTTATCCGTCCTGATGATAAAGCTGCTAACTCCCTGTCCTTGAAGGGAGAAGATAAATACCAGCTGCCAGTCTTTTGATTGTACAACAAGAAGGCCTGGACAGTGAAAGCCCTTTTTCTGTAAGGGTTCCATCGATGGTTTGTCCTTGAAGTCAGGAAGTACCTTGCCAGTAAGGGGCTGTTTTTTAAAGTTCTTTTGATATTGGACAGTACCCCTGGTACCCAGAATGCCATGACTTCAAAAATGAAGGCATCAAAGTGATCCCCTTGCCCCCAAACACAACATCCCTAATTCAGCTTCCAGATCCAGGGATTCAAAGGGATCTTTAAGGCTCATATGTAACATATGTTACTCTGTGGAAAGGATTGTCAGTGCTGTGGAAGAGAATCCTGATAGAACATCATGAAAGTGTGGAAGGATTATATCATTGAAGATGCTGTTGTTTTAGAGAAAGCCAAAAACAGTAAACTCCTGCCGGAGAAAACTACGTCCAGATGTTGTGCATGACTTCACAGGATGAACCGCAGAGCCAATCGAGGAAGTCATGAGAGAGATTGTGGGTACGGCAAAAAAGGTGGGGGCCAAGGGTTTCAGGGTATGGACTTTGGAGAAATTTGAGAGCTGATAGACACTACAACAGAGGAACTAACAGAAGAGGAGTTGTTGGGGAATGAGTGCTTTGGAACAAGTGCCAGACAAGGAGAAAGAAGACCTAGAAGAAGCTGTGCCAGAAAACAAATGGACATTAGACAGGAGGGCAGAAGGGTTCCAGTTACCCAAGACCGCTTTTGACTTCCTTTATGACGTGGACCCTTCTGTGATACAAGCGCTGAAACAAAACAAATGTTGGTACCATATAGCAGTATTTTTAGAGAAATATAAAAGCAAAAAAGACAGACAGAAATTTCTGTGTATTGCTGTGAAGTTATGCCGAGTCTGCCCCCTCCCACCCACTTCACCTTTTCCACCTCTGCTACTCCTGAGACAGCAAGACCAACCTGTCTTCTTCCTCCTCCTCCTCAGCCTACTCCGTGTGAAGATAACTAGGGTGAAGACTTTTATCATCCACTCGCACTTAATGAACAGTAAATAATCATCGTGCCATACATACGGTTAATGAATTTATCTGTTGTGTCTATGTATGTCTTGGTGTGGAAATCTAGTAACTGTGTGAGATATGTGAGATCATCACCCAGGTATTAATTGTGTATGACATTGTGTGCGGCACTCGTATGGAAATGGGTAGCTTATCCTCCCATAAGCTTAGGGTGAGTGATATTTAATATAAAATTAATAGCATATTAATTTTTTTACTGTCTCATAATTGCTTTCAAAGAATTACATTATTATACAGAATGCCTCTTGTAATTGGAGAAAATGCCTATCAGCCTGTCATCACAGGTAAATGGTTTTAAAAATGTTAACAATGTTCCCAATACTGTGTTCTGAATATGACCATAGTACTGTAGGCCATCAAAATTTTATAACAATTTATTCATTAGGGTATAAGCTAGGCTGCTGTGCAGCAATCTTATCAATTACACTAGACTATCATTAAACAGTCATATTGCTGTTTCTTTGTTATTGATGGATGAATCATTATATCTGTAAATATATACAAATTTCTTTTTTACATTAGTTTTTCATTTTTGATGTCTGGTATTAGTGATATGTATAACATCTACAGTGTTTTATAGCATATTAGACAGTATTGATGTGTAGACACTGATAGATGATACATTCATCTTATAAACAGCATAAACGTATGGTATCAATAAATACAGTACAGTACTGTAGATGTTTTTTCTCTTCCTTATGATTTCCTAAATAATGTTTTCTTTAGTTTATTGTAAGACTACAGTGTATAATACATAAAACATACAAAATACATATTAATTGACTTGATGTTATTGGTAAGGCTTCTGGTTAGGAGTAGGCTGTTCTTTAGTTAGGTTTTGGGGGAGTTGAACGTTATATGAAGATTTTTGACTGTGTGTGGCAGAGGTGGGGGTCAGCATCCCTAACTGCTGCATTGTGCAAGGGTCAACTGTATAGTCCTTCAAAATTGTATTTTTTGAAGACTGACACGCCATGTTGTTTCAACACTGAAAATTTGATGAAATACTTCTTCCAGATAGAACTAAGAAACTATTCGAAGTTGATAGAGTGATCGGAGCTATATATAAGATATCCTTATAATATTGTATCCGAATACTGTGGCATTCAAAATTGTGTTTTCTACTAGTGTTGATGAATTTGCAGAGATGCACCTATATAGCCTTATAGCAGATAGATGAAAAACAACACCTGGTGAATGTGTCCAGGCTAGTTACATACAATCATCTACTTGCTTTTTCTCCCTTTTCTTTCATCCTCCAAACCAGTGTTTCAGATGAATGTGCCTGTGCCGGACTGTATTTTTCAAAAATAATTTTATTCTCGTTATATCAAAAGATCTGTGTTTCTGTAGCAAATTCAGGCAATATAGAAAATTATGAAGAAGTAAAAATCATGGTTGTTAACAGTTTAGTAATTTGGGATTACATTCGTAATGTGTTATGTGCACATTACGTGCACATAACACGAGCTTATACATGTGTTACACAAGAGTGAAGTTATATAACACATGCCATTTACCAATCTTAATTTTTTACTTAATACTTTGTTGTGGTTTTCCTCCCATGTTAATGAATAATGATCTTTTAAAATGACTGAATTGTGTTGCACTTGATGTATATATCATAATCTGTTTCTCCATACCCTTTGGATAGGTACTTAGTTTTCAGGTTTTTTACTATTGGGAACAATGCTGTGCTAACCATATTGGCATATTTACCTTTCCCACTAATATTTTGGGGGCAAATTTCTGTAAGTGAAAATGCCAGTATAATTTTATTTTAAATATAACTATACTTTGGCTGTGGCAATATATTAAAAAGTATATAATTTTGTGTAGTCAGCATTTCCAGAAAGATGATGATTTGCCCCTTTAAGAATCTCAACTGTGGTCTTTCAGGTTGAGTGTAGCTATTAGTGTCCAGATATATAGGGCCAGATATATAGGTCTTCTTCCTTATAAAACTATTTTCTCAAACACACTGCTTTTAATCTATAGGGAGCTTAGAAAGAAGATAACTAACCTTATTGTATGATATATAAAATTAAAGCAAGTAAACCCTTAGTCAAGATCTGTGGAGTATCCCAGTTATAGGGGTAGGAACAGGTTGTTGACAGGTTGAATTAGGATACGTAAGGACATTTTTCGTTTGGGGGGCTATTTATTTTATGCCCATGTTCATTAAATTATTTCTACTACAGAGCAGCAATTTATCGCTGAGTATAGGAGACATGGCTATATGAATTGAGTGAAAAGATAAGCTTTTATTGAAATAAAAGGTCAGCTTTTCTTTGATTAAAAAATCCCCTTCCTTCAGATGGGTGGAAATGCTTTTATCATGTTTGCCTCTTCATTCCTCCTCTGCCTGGCGTAGCCCACTTGTACTCTTCACTAGGGAGTGTGTCTTTGTCTCTGGGCGTGCTCCCTGGGCTGCCAGCCCACTCCACTTTCTCCAGGGCCGATCATGAGGGCATCAACCAGGACCTGACTGCCTGGCCTCTGGGGAACCCCTGCATGGGAACAGTTTCCTGGGAGAGCTGAGTCCTGGGCTCTTGAGCAGTAAGAGTCCTCCCTCCATTACTGTCGGATTTGTGACAGCACTGGGTGTGTACCAGGAATGCAAAACTGAGTCAGACCCCTTTCTCCCCTCCTGGGAGCTCACCTGGGGGAAATAAGGCAGCCTTAAGGCATGTAGCTTGATTGCTAGTGCACCCAATACCCTCTGAGTGGTGTGTTTGAGGGGGAGTTACCAGTTCTTTCTGGGAATCTGTAAAGGCTTCCAGAAGACAAGGGGAAACTTGGAATCAGTGGTGGAAAACGAAAGGAGTTGTCCAAGATATTTACTGTTAGGAGAGGGAAAGGTGGTCAGAGTAAGGGATATGGAAATACATTCTAGGCAGCAGATAAAGCCTGAGCAAAAATGTGGAGATAGGAAACAGTTACATCTCTTTTGTGATTCACTTCTGCACAGCTTCCATGGCTGGGGCATTTAATGTTGGAGGAGGGTGGTGGTAGGAGAGGAGATGGTAGACACCGTAGTGGGCCTTGTGTGCTGTTAAGAAGAGTCGGGCTTGATCTTCTAGTGATAGTGAGACACCATCACAAAGCTTTAATTAGCCTTGTGCCTTGATTCATGGGCACAGTCATGAGGAGTAAATGAAAACCTATTGTCCTCATTTCATGGAGTAATAAAGTCCCATTTATGATTTGGTGGATGTGCTAAACATTACTAGTAGAGGGAGTGCATTTATAATGTGACTCATCTTTTCAGCAAGGCTATCATGGCCTGTAAGGTAAGCAGAAAGACTCCTTTAATAAAGGGGATGCCATTTCAGACAGGTAGTGTAACTGCTTAGTGCTGCTGACAAAACTTCCCTGCTGGTAGTCCAACCTGGTGAAGGGGGGGTACAGGTATAGGTGGTAGTACAGAGTGTATCTTTACCCAGCCTTGCCTGACAGCCCAGCATAGGACACATGGCAGGCTCTGCAAAGAGGAAGAGCAGTCTTTCCACAGCGCCAGAAAAGACCGTTTGCTGTGCATTGATTTTTTTTTTTCCCCCCTCTCAGTTCATACCTGCACACAGATACGGATCTGTCAGGGTGTCATCTTTGAATACTGAGTTAAGCAATATCAAAGTTAAGATAAAAATCAATTGTTTAATTGATTAAATGAGCATGGGGCTAGACACGTGGTGATAACTCAGTAGATACTTAATTGATTTTTTGAAAACCTGACTTTTAAAACAAAATGGATTTTTAAAAATTGAAAAACACTTGGTTAAAATTTTTTAAAAGAATCTATCAAGAGAGATTAGGATTTAGAATTTCTAATATATAAATTAAGACATTTTATTCACTTAATCTTTTAAGCAGTTTTGTGAGAAAGGCATAATAGGCCATGGACTATATTCATAATCTGATATTAAAATGTTCTCAAAGAATTTATTCCTCTTATAAATTATTCAGATAGAGTAAATAAAAAAGCTTTACAGGGGGTGGTCAGTGGGCTGTTGCCTTGAATATCTAACTGAGCTTTAAGGACATTTTTTTGAGGGGTAGATGTCCGTCTAAGGAATTCTCAATCAGTGTTTGGCAGTGAAAGAATCTGGAAAGCTTGTGCTTTTTTACAAATCTGTTGCATATAATGAGATCAGAGGTAGAGTCTGGTGTTTGGAGGCAAACATAATTTTGGCAGCGTGGATCAGAAGGTTGGGTTTCCGCTTGTGTCTCCACCACTTGGAGCACTAAGCCCTAGATGTCTTATTTATATCTGTCGCTTTCATCTTCTTTTGCAGACTTATCCCTGTAACACTTCATTGTACAGGTTTATTGTGAGAACTGAATGTTCTCATTCAAATGGGAATGACACATTTTATTTAGCTTGCAAAATACTTAACAAATGTAAGATGGCAGTATGAGGTGTCACATTAAAAAAGGTTTTTTTAGTGGCATAGCATATTTTAACTTCATTCATTTTAGTCTGGTTTAAATACAAAAAGAGACAAATCTACTTTTACAAGCAAACTAATCGACTTTTTATTTTTTATTTTTTTTATTATTTTTTTTTTTTTACTAATCGACTTTTTAAAATTTAAGGTTTTAGTTAAAATTTTTACATGCTGCTGAATAAAAATATTCAGAAAACACAGGGTTTTTTGTGGGGGGGTCCTTAAATGACTGATCCTTCTAATGTCTTTCAAATACTCCTTATTAAATTGCTTTTTTAAAATGCTTGGGAACATTTTAAATATAATTTGGTAAAATTGCAGGATACAAAATAAACAAAAATCTGTTGTATTTCTATGTACTAATAATGAACAATCAAATAAATTAATAAAACAATCCCATTTACACTTGCATCAAAAATAATAAAATAACTAGGAATAAATTTACCACTAACAAAATTTGATTAATCAAATTTACTTTGTTCTATCAGGGAACCTGTGAAATGCTCTGGGGGGTGGCAATTGTGACTGAATCCACATTTCAGGAGAAAAATGACAGTTCGTTTTGTTGGTCTGCGCGTGCAGTGAATCTTCAGCCCTGCAGCAGGGCCCTCCAGGGATGTTGGCACGTGCAGCTCATCGGTGACAGCCAGGCTGTCGTGAGGTGACTTCTGAAGGGGATGGAGTTACTGCCGCCTATACTCGAAGTGCATAGACTGGGCTCTATGATCCAAATCCACTTAATTCACACGGAGAGGGAAGAGAGAAGGAATTTGATTCCAGTGCTTAGCACACAAAGCAATAAAAATTGATTCATTATTAATGTAACTATTAGAGGCTTACCTTCAAAATAAAGGAAGTTTGTTTTCGTGTCTACTCTTTCTTCCTCCTGTTGCCATCTGTGTCTCTGGTTACACAGCTGCATCTCAGTAGTGTTTCAAAGAATGGCACTTTGTGCCGCCTGGTCCCTGTGAAACTTTTGAATGAACTTGGTACCCCATTCCTCGCTATGGTTTCAGTTGTTGCTTGGAGCATGCAGAACCCCTCTCCTTGAGCAAGTACGTAGGCAGGCAGCATTGTTGGGTGCTGAAAACTGTAGGGACTTGGAGTTTGGAGTTTGAAGCGTGGTCATAACACTTAGTAACTCTTGACCTTGGGCAAGTAACTTAATCTCTTAGAGCCTTATTTTCATCATTTATAATACGAGGATAATATTTACCTTATCAAGATGCTATGAAGTACTTAGCATAGCATCTGGCACCTCGTGAGCCCTAGCAGAGGTGCGTTAAGATTGTGTTTTTATGATTAGACCAAGCATTGTGTGATTGCAAGTCTGAAAATAAATTTCTCCGAGTTAGGGAGCAGTTTGTGGACTCTTGTTATTACAGTGGTTTTTAGTGAGAAAAGGAAGGATGACCTTAGGTTGTGTGGCTGAATGGCAGGCAGTTCAGGGGGCTGAAAGGGAGCCACTGTTGCAGCTCTTTAAAAGGTCAGTCAACATCTATTATTTGCCAAATGTATTTTGATTAAAAACACTGTTTGTGTGACTATGGATTTAAATTTTTTTTTTTTTTAAGATTTTTTTATTCATTTGACAGGAGAGAGATCACAAGTAGGTAGAGAGGCAGGCAGAGAGGAGAGGGGGAAGCAGGCTCCCCACTGAGCAGAGAGCACGATGCGGGGCTCCATCCCAAGACCCTGAGATCACAACCTGAGCCGAAGGCAGAGGCCTTAACCCACTGAGCCACCCAGGCGCCCCTGGATTTAAATCCTTACATGTGACTATTGAGAAAATTCCTGACAATGGTCTTCTACTTCTCTCACACACTGAAATCTGTTTCTTTGCCAGTGCAGAGTTCATCTCTGTCTTTTTGACTGAGGGGAAAAAAATAAGATCCTCTTTGCCTCTTTTAGAATCTATCAGCACTTACTGAACTGGGTGAAAGGTTTGAACTGTGAGGTATTCCTCTTTGTGGGCTTGAAGGACCTGAATCCTCTTGGTGTAAAGCTCTTAGAGCTGAATTAATTCTTAGTGGAAGAATGTGTATGATATCCGTGCATGTTAAGGATTGGTGTTTCTTGAGCTATCTGAGTAACTTTGAACACTAAGAAAGAAATGAGAAACAAAAGTCACTTGTCCCATGGGGTCTTCCAACTCTTTCTTCCCAAGTGTGAATGCTTGCTTAGGAAAACCATACTTTCTCTGTGACCGAGGGTCGAAGTGGCCAGATACTTGGAGTGAAAAAATGGAACAGGATGGAGAAAGTGGATCTGGGAGTCTCAAATATGAGGCTCTTTTTCTGGCTTTGTTACTCTATGATTGTGATGCCCAAGAAAGGCATTTTCCTCATCTGGCTTCAGTTTTTTCCCCCCCCTTCAGTTAGTTCAGGGGCTGTAGGTGATCTCCAGGGTCTTGGGTTGGAAGTAGCTTGGTGCAGCCTTCCATAAGGGCACAGACAGATGTCCCTGAAGCATTCTCGGCAGGTCGTTATTCTGTCCTATTGGCTGTTGAATTCACCCTTAGTTTGGCTTCCCTTCTAGAGATGGGAAGCCCTTTGTTTGCAAGTCAGTTTGAACTCAACTTAATATTGAGATGCTTTTCGTGTTGTGTGGATTCCTAGGCCTCTAATGGTCCTAATTTTATCTTCTTTCACACAGTAAACCTTCAGATACTTAGCGAGAGTTATGTCCATTTTTTTGGAGTTATGCTGCCATAGGTCTGTCTAACCATTGGTATTTGATGGAGTTTTGTATTTTGTAACTTGTACTTTGTAATAGAATTTCAATAGAGCTTCAGAGTCATGCTGACTTTTCAGAACTTTAGCTGGGATGTGACCAGCACAGGGCATGCTAAGAAGGTTTAAAAACTGTAGTTTAATTAGTATAGTCCAGGTTGGTGTTTTCACTGGTTTCTTTTCTTTCTTTGTTTTTTAAAATTTTTAAAATTTAATTTCAAGTTTTGTTGGTTTATTTTATAGACAGATTTGTGCTATGTTGAGCATGTAGCTGTCATCCTTGGCGTCGTCTGACACATGAATTGCTTGTAGGTAAGGCCTTATGTTATAGATGAGCAACTTACATTTTTAGCTCCAGGACAATACTTTATATTTAATCTTGTGTGTGTGTGGTTGCACGCGCCCGTGCTTTATGCCTGTTCCTTGTTCTGGACTGCTGAATTTTCTGAACCTTACATCTGCCCTGGATATTAGGGCATCCCACCGGTTGTTTTCTCCTCATTCTCACTGATCCTGCCCTTGAGTCCATCCCAGGTGGTTGATGAAAACGTTGACCAGGGCAAAGCCAAGTGGAGACTCTTGTGGCAGAATGCTGAGGCCTTTCTATGTTCTCTACATCTGACTTGTGGGGAACTGTCATTGTAGATCCAGGTTCTTATTGACACTGTATTTTTAATCATGGTTGGATGTAACTTGTCTTGATGTGAAGTCTGAAGTTAAAACAGATTTCTCATTAAGTTATTGTCTTCTGTCTTGAAAATTCTGTCTTTGTAAGTTTTTGCTTTATGTGCATTTGGACTACTGGTGCCAGCTCTTTTTGCAATTCTTTCATCTGTGGGTTAGCTTTTCCTTAAGTGATCTCCAATGATACAGCCCTCTAGTCCCCTAGTCCCCATCTTGTTTTTTTCTTGGCATTCCCGGTCTTCCAATGTCTTCTTCACCTCTGGAGTACCCAGAACTGAGTACTAAATAAACTAGGGCGCTTGTGGCCCAATAGTGGGAGGAAATCTCTTATGTTAAGAACATTCCTGATCTTTTTCTGGATGTACAACTACAAGTATACACTCAAGGTTTTTCAAAAGACTGTAACTTTAGACATTTTAAATATGGTCTTTGGGGAGGTAAAGTTTAAATGCAGTTCATAAGAGAATAGACGGAAGTCTAATTCCAGATACTCTGAATGCTGTATATTGAAAAGTACTTTATAGAAAATAAAGGTTGTATAGATAATGATGAGATAGGTTAAAAATAAGAATGAAATTTACCTGGCAAAGAGTTGATAAAAAACATCCCTGTGAGTATGTAAAAGGGATATTGCTGTATCATTTTTATTGCTTAAGTTCTCTCTGTTGATATGTCTGAAGAGCAATGTCAGAGATTGACTTGGAGATGGTTATGTAGAGTAGGACACAGCTGCATATTTTGTATTTTGTAACTTGTACTTTGTAATAGAATTTCCTTAGTTGCAATACCTTTTCTTAGTTTGATAATTTCCAAAAGAAGTTTTAGCAGAAATGTTTCCACAAGAGTATCACTGCCAAATGTGCCATTAAGCGAAGCATTTTATGATCAGTGAATTGAGTCCCCTCTCTCCTTGTTGCCAATTCTTTTGTCTTCTATCGCCCCTCCTCGCCTTTTTCCAAGTAAGTACATATCTGATACCCGTTCTCTTTTTTCTCACCTCAGCTTCAGGAGTAAAGAGAGATACTTGCAAAAACATTCCAAAGTCCTTTAAGGATGGAACAAAATTCTAGGAACTATCTCCCTATTTTTTTTATCACTCTTAAACTATCCTTTATGGAATGTGTATCCCAAGTAATGGGAGGAGTTATTAGATATTCCTGTATTTGAGGTGTGCTTTAAAGTATTAAGCAGTATTAGAGCACTGAACACATACTGGAGAATGAAAGTTATTTGTGAGCATTAGAAAAGATGACTTCTAGGGACGCCTGGGTGGCTCAGTCGTTAAGCGTCTGCCTTCGGCCCAGGTCAGATCCCAGGGGCCTGGGATCGAGCCCCGCATCGGGCTCCCTGCTCGGCAGGAAGCCTGCTTCTCCCGCTACCATTCCCTCTGCTTGTGTTCCCTCTCTCGCTGTGTTTCTCTCTGTCAAATAAATAAAATCTTAAAAAAAAGAAAAGAAAAGATGACTTCTAGTTAACAATAGTCATAAGAACATGAACATTTGGGGGAATGGAGGATTAACTGGTGAGAATGATTTTGAACATTTATCTATAAATGCTTGAAATTTTAATGTACTTATTATTTACTGGATAACTTTTAGAACTGCAATGGAATTTTACCCTTATATCACTCATTATCATTGGAATTTTGCTTTAGTTAGATATGGCTCCCAACTTATATAAAGCCTTTGTTACTTAAAGTACTGTACACATAAGTCAGACTTTAACAGCATGGATTCCAGGAGCAGTATATAGATGAATCTCATAAATACAGGAAGTACAGTGTCTAGAAGCTCTCTAGATAATGATTAACTTTCTGCACAGAACAAGATACTATATGGTTTCTAGATTACAGTGCTGTTAGGGGTACCTGTAGAAATTAGAACTCTAATGGGATTCAGTTTTATTAAATACATAAGGTTTTGCACCTTAAAGGTTAAGTATCCAATTGTACTCAACTTAGGAAATTCAGAGTTATTA
This sequence comes from Procyon lotor, assembly GCA_028646535.1. Taxonomy (NCBI): domain Eukaryota; kingdom Metazoa; phylum Chordata; class Mammalia; order Carnivora; family Procyonidae; genus Procyon; species Procyon lotor. The sequence continues at coordinate 92,738,261 of CM053607.1, read as the reverse complement.
TTCTCATAATGACTGTTACTTTGTCCCCATGGGCAGATATAGAATTTGCATTGTTGGGCATAATGTATAATTTATACTTCAGTATATACAGTTGAGTCATATCTAAATGAATGAGGGAAATTAGCTTCATTTCTGTAAATACTGTAATTGGGCAGCATTCATTAACCAATAATGATTTGAACAAATACTGTGTGCTAGGGTTTGGGGATATAGAAATGAACAAATAAAACAGTATCCTTGCTATTAATGTTGTACACTTAGGTAATACAGAGGAAGTGCATGTATGTAACTCCATGATCTCATGATAAAATTAAAGGAGTAATTGTGCATCACACTAAGTACAATAGGCTGTCTACAAATGATGTCACTTGCCAAGTTTATAGTAGGCAAGAAACAAAGATTGCAGACTTAATTGAGGACACATGTCTTTGGTACCTTGCAGTAATTCTAGTTCTCAAAGACTATCTTGAAACCATCAGGTGGATTTATTTGAAAAACTCATTCAATTTAGGCAGTAATTGACAACTGAGTATTCACTGGGGCACTGTTTTCATATTACAAAAAAAATCTAGAGTTTTTCCGGGTTCAGAAGTCTTAGGGCTATTGAAATTATGTAATTTACTTTAGAAAAGTAACACTAAAATGTAAAAAATGGCTTGGAGTTTCTAAACTGTGTGATTTGTGGTCAGTCTCATTTCTCTTGATAAGGATCAGGGAGCCATTCGAAACAGGACTGTTCTAACCTACGTGAAGTTGGCAGCTTCAGGTTTTCACAGACTAACAAGTAAGACCACTCTGAACCCTCTAGCCCCTTAAGTTCTTGCATGGGTGCACCATCACATACTGGAGCCAGGGGAAGGGAACACTTTGTCTCCAGACTTAGAAAAGGAAAGAGAATCTTTTGAATGAAACCAGAAGGGACAACATACATGTAAAAAAGATTCTGGAATTATACAAAATAATGACTTGGACTTTTCGCACCGGAGTTGCAAACTTTTTTTGGCTAGTATACAGGTTTCTGTCATCAAAGGAAGCAGTTTTGAATGCTCAGTTCATAGTTTCCAATCTTATGAGGTTCCTGGTATTTAAGTAATATTTTTGACACAGCAGTTAAATTATTTAGACTTTCAGCCTCTCACGTGTATTTTCTGATTTCTTTCCCTGGATAGCATTAGCTGTATGTAGTCTTTGCTAAGAGATGGGTTAGGTACCCTCAGAAAGCATCCTGGGAGGTTTAAAAAAGTTGTTTTTTATACCATTGGGATCACCTCTCCCCCCCTTTTCTCATCTGTCAGTTGAATTCTTAAAATGATTGCATTTTAGGACTCAACTTTTAGGCTAATAATGGCTTACATTGAGGCAGATGGAAAACCTCAAAGGTCATACTGTTGCCAGCTCCTCTAAGCCTGGCTACCACCCCACAAGGACAATTCCCATCCCTTTGTTCTCTTTGGTTTAAATTTGTTGTGGGCAGCAAACCTTAAGATAGACAAAAGCAAGGTGGGCTTTAAAGAGGAGGCCCTTACAGCCACTATTCCTGTGACTATTGCTGCTGTTTTTCTCCCAGTAACTGCCTTTTCCTTTTTGGGGTTGACACATGCGAGAGAGAAAGTGAAGCCAAGAGAGAAGAATGATTCTCATCATTTCCTCTAGCCAGCTTGTTCCTTTCTTGGCCCTGCCCAGTCTTCTCATTTTCCAAACTACTTGTTTATAAATCAGAGTCACCTAGGGCGGTTATTTTTGGGTTTTGTTGTTACTGGGGTTTTGTTTGTTTGTATATTAACCAGGTAGTTTCCTGGGCCCTACCATCAGCTGTTATCCTTTAGGAAGTCTTGAAAATGTGTATATTTCTTGATTTATGCTCATGGTCCTTTTGATGCCCAGTTAGATTTGAGAATTATGGGATACTTGTCTCATCCTAACCTTGCAAGTTCTGAGTCCTAAGTCTTAAGTCCAGGGGGACTTAAACATGCAAAGCCACAGGTACCAGGGGTTCATGAACTAAGAGCCAGAGTTTCAAGGAAGAAAAGAGCATTTGAATTTACCTATAGTCATCCTTTTGCACGTGTTGTTTTAGTACCATATTTAACTATAGTTAAATAGCTCCACTAGCTTTGTCCTCTTTTATGTTGGTAAGTTGATGGGAAGGTCTATCTGAAGATGTGATGGGTAAGCTGATCACCCCCACTCCTCCTTAAAAAAAAGATGAGACTAATAAAAAATGTATACTTTGTTTATATAAATGGGATACCTAAGTAAATTTTTTATAAATAGGATCTACATTGTTTTTCTTCATAATCATTCATCTTTTTCCATTAGTGGAATGTGGCCTTTCTTCACTTCCTTATCTTCACATTAATTTGAGAATTGTAAACATGTATTTTGATGGCATTTGTCAATTGATGGAGTTATGAAGGGCTGACTCCTCAGAGAGGGAGGAAATTATGGAGGAGGAAGCGTTTGAGCCAAGCCTCTAAAATGTGGGAGAAGATGTGAGTTTAGAGATTGATATTCCCTCTTGTTGGGAGGATATTCCAGATACAGGAAAATGTGAGTGAAGTCAACAGGCATGTTTGAGAAACAGCAGGCCCCACTCCCATGGGGCCAAAGTGTAGGCTCTTTGAAAGAAAAGAGAAGACTAGATTAGGGCAGACCGTCAGGAGCTTTAAAGAATTTCTGTTTGGACTTTATTTTGTGTGTCATAGTTTTTATAGGGAAATGGACTCAAAGTTTAAAATAGTAACTTCATAAATGTAATTGTAGCACCACATCTTAGAAAGATAAAGCCTTTTATTTGAATTATATTTCAGAACTTTAAAAACTACGTATGTGCAGGTGACTGTATCACGCAAAACAAATATCTTTAAGGGCTTTCTCTTGACACATACCTTGTGGTCCTGTGACTCTGTACGTGTCTGGTTCTGACAAAACTGGGATTTGGGACTACTGAAATAAATGATAACCTCATCTTATGGAGATTAGCCTGAGCTGCATTTGGATCTTCTGCTTCTTAGATCTTGAGGCTTCTTCCTGCTTTAGTTCTGTTTTCTCTTCCTGCTCCTTGCCCCTCCTCCAGCCCTCCCCTCTCCACTAACATACAAGGACTTTGAACTTTATGCTTGAAGGTTTGTGTCATCTTTCTTTCCCTTTTGGGAACTAGTTGCCTAACCTTATGAGATACTATTTGAAATTAGATTCTGCTGTGTTGTTACCCACTGATGAAAGTTGCATATTGCTGTCTTTTCACATCTTTCTAAAGTCGAAACCATTTGTATGATTAATAGTCTGTATACTTAATAGAATAAGTAATTGTTTTTAATATGATGGTTTACATAAATATAAAACCTTGGAATTTCATAAAGATCTGGTGTAATAGTCTGTAACAGATAAGGAGAAAAGGTCAAAGATGAGTTGAAAGGACTAGTTTATCTTAAATTGTCACCCATTTTTCTTTATATTCTTTAAAGGATGTATTAAAAGGCACAATTGTCTACAAACAGTATCCAAATTTTGCTTTAACGGTGTTTTCAACATTTTAAATTTTTCTGGTAATTATATGAAGTCTTTATAAAGACTGAAAGTATTTGACATACTTGTTTGGGAGTAACGTTTCTGAAAGGATATTTATTTTCCAAAAGCTACTTTGAAATCATATTAGATACCATTTCAGTATGATACTTTGCTTTAATTTATCCCAGAATTCCTTTTTTTTTTTTTAAATCCCAGAATTCCTGAAAAGGATTTAGTTTGGTTTAAAAATGAACAAAACTCCCCCAATCTGAAATTTACTGAAACCAGATCTTCTCATCTATGGAAAACATATCTTACTTTCTGCTAGATTTAAAAATGATAACTGGCAATAAATGCAGCATGAAAATCCTATGAAGAAAAAAAGAAAGTCCTATAAACCCCACATAAAATAATTTGGTAAATATAATAAAGGTAGCATTTCCAACTGAGTGAGCAAAATTTATTCAGTAAATAACGTCAGGACTAGTGAGTATTCATCTAGGAAATAACAAAGTACAAACTTCGCAAGTATTGAAATGTAAAACTGAAAACACCATAGGTATTAGAAGAAACCACTGGAGAATTCTTCTATAAACTGCATGGGAAATGACAGTTTGTGTCTGATACATTAACCGGAAGCCATAAAATGATTGATAACAGTCCACCTATCTGAAATTCATAAACTTCTGTGTGCCAGAAACCACCAAAATAATTCATCAGTCTGGAAAAAAATTTTTTTTGCAATTCATATTACGAAGGGCTAATTTCCTTAATATATAAAAAGTTCCTTCAGATTCACTGTAGACAAAAAGTGCTTTCCTAAAAATGTTCCTACAGAGCAGTAGAAAATCAGAAGCAACCCAGTAGAAAAATGGACACCAGTTATGATTTAACAGTTCACAGGGAAATACAAATGACCCTTAAATGTATTAAAAAAGATACTCAACTTCATTCATATGAGAAATGTAAATTACAATTACATTGAGATAACCATTGTTTTTAAACAGATATGTTTTCTAAAAATAAAAAAAGCTTGGTAACAGTGGCCTGCCTCGGAATCTAGAATCTGGGACCACTATGAAATAAAAGAGATTCTCTTTGGGGCGCTTGGGTGGCTCAGTGGGTTAAAAGCCTCTGCCTTCGGCTCAGGTCATGATCTCGGGGTCCTGAGATCGAGTCCCACATCGGGCTCTCTGCTCAGCGGAGAGCCTCCTTCCCTCTCTCTCTGCCTGCCACTCTGCCTACTTGTGATCTCTCTCCTCTCTGTCAAATAAATAAATAAAATCTTTAGAAAAAAAAAAAAAGAGCCTCTTCATTTAGGAGGATAGTCAGAGCTGAGTTAGGAAAATAGACTCCTTCTGTACTTCTGGTGGGAGGGTAAGAGGTACAACCTCATAGAGGGCAGTTTGCAGGCACCTTTCAAAATTACAAATGCACGTTTGCTTTGATCAGCAGTTGTCCATGTAGGAATTTATTCTGGAGATATAGTCGCAGAAGAGTTTCACTGCACCATTATTTGTAATAGCAAAAAATTGGGAGCTACCTTAATACTCACATACAGGGATCAATAAATCAATTGTGCTGGAATTCCGGGCAGCTCTTAAAAAGAAGGAAGCCAAGGAGAGAGAATGGCATGTGTGGTGTTAAACATTATGTGAAAAGGGGAGAAACTGGAATACACACTAAACTACCTCTGGGCGAATACAAGGGAAATAAATCACATTCATTTTCATGGAGTGAGAACCAGCTAACTGGGGCACTGTGTTGGAGGGAGATTTTTTTTCGCTCTCGTTCTTTTTGTGTTTGGACCATTTGAAGGTATGATCTCTTGAAAAAAAAAATGAGTTCCAAGAAATAAAGGTTCTTGAGAAGATTGAGCGTTAAATCATATTGTTTTAATAAAATGTTTTAGTTTATTTGCTTGAAAAGTAGCATTGCTTTAAGGGGGGAAAAGTGGGCCGTTTAGGGGAGCATGTGTGTTTAATTTAATTGCCTCTTCAGCGATTTTAAAAATCAGTCAGTTGTGATTTGATGCAAGAATATATTAAAAATCTGTGGGAGACCGAGTTCGGAAGTATGCTTTGAAGTTCGAGAAAAGAAGGGGTTAAAGGTGTGATGCAGGTAAAGGAAGGGTTAAGGACATTATGCAAGCTGTTAAGTAAAAAGGAAGTGCATTACAAAATGCTGAGCTCAGGAGTCTGGCTGCCAGCCAAGCCTTTGCTTTCTTCACTACAGCTGAGGGCTTTCGAAGCTTCCCACCAGTGGGTTTGTCTGAACTGTTTAGGAATGCGGCCGCGGTCGCCAGCTGACGTCAGCGCCGCCGGTTCAGCCGCGGGCCAGAGCCTGGGACTGACTGCGCGGGGGCCGGGGGGCCGGGCCGGGGCGTGGCCTGAGTCTGACTGACAGGGTGGGGGCGAGGCGGCGTGTGTCTCTCTCCTCCCTCCTCCCTCCTCCCTCCTTCCTCCTCTCCCTCCTCTCCCTCCTCTCCCTCCTCTCCCTCTCTGACAGCTAGGGCCAAGTGGCGCTCGGGATTTCGGGTTCGTTAATGAATACTACATTCTGACTTCGTGCGGTAAGATGAAAGACCAGGCTCCGTACTGCTTCTTTTTAAATAGCAAAAAACCAAATATTTGTAACATAGATATCAAATTGTTAGATTTCATGGGCTGTTGTGTTTGTTTGTGTGAGAGAGAAACAGTAAAAACTATGGTGATTTTTGATGGTGAAGGGACTAGAGCGATGATTCCTGCTGGACAATGAAGTTCTTGATTTTTCCTAACCTAAAGTCCATTTTATTTCAGAATTGTAGCAGAAAGCAATTGTAAAGGTTCCCAAATGTAATTCTGTAAAACAGGACCCCAAGAAAAAGAAAGAATATGGAAAATTGCCAAAGTTGGATACAGGTCTATTAGAAACACCTTTGGGCATGATAGATTTGGGTTATTGTTGCTGATACTTAAGCTCTTGAAAATTAGGGACTTTTTCCTGGTGACATCTTGCAAAGATCAGGTTTAGTGATGCATTTTCTGTTTTCATGTGGTTAATTTCAATTTTAAAAACATTCGTATTTTGGGGGCGCCTGGGTGGCTCAGTGGGTTAAAGCCTCTGCCTTCAGCTCAGGTCATGATCTCAGGGTCCTGGGATCGAGCCCCGCATTGGGCTCTCTGCTCAGCAGAGAGCCTGCTTCCCCCCTCTCTCTCTGCCTGCCTCTCTGCCTGCTTGTGATCTCTCTCTCTCTCTCTGTCAAATAAATAAATAAATAATATATATTAAAAAAAGAAACAGAAAAAACCATTCGTATTTTAAAAAAAACACATTTGTATTTCTCGATTATTAAGTATATCATTTTACTTAGTTATATTCAAGAGTTTTGTTAATCTTCTGGTTCTTAATGAGTGTCAGAGTCAAGAATGCCATTTTATTAACTTTTTGTGGTATACATGGGGCTATGAGAGGTGTGGGTGGTCAGCATGGAGTGAAGTACAACTTTATAAACGAGGGTCTAAAACGAGCCGTTAAATTTGGTGGAAAGCTTTGTTACTTGACCAGGCCGATCCGGAAGTGACTACCAGAATTATCTAGTGTAGTTAATTTAATTGAGCGGCCTTCAGTAACTGTTACAGGGGCTCTAGACTTACAAGTTTATTATTAGGACTTTCATTCAATACAGGAGGGTTTGAACTTACTTTATTTTTTTTAAAAGTAAGCTCTATATCCAATATGGGGCTTGAACTCACAACTCCAAGATCAAGAGTCCTGTGCTCTACCGAGCTAGCCAGGAGTCCCAGGAGGTTTTAGCTTTTCATGAAAGGAAGCCTTATGCGTATTTATCCTCCTTGTTAAGAGGCTGCTTCCGCATGATCTTGATCATTTCCTTAGGCATTGATGGCATTCACCTTCTGGAGACAGTTACTATGATTTCACCTGTGTGTAGCAGCTCAGCAAGGGTGAAGTCAGCCTGTACACTAGGAGGAAACAAAGCAATAAAAAATCAGGACCTTCTTTGGCAAAAGACAACATGCTTAGCCCTAAATTACTCAGAGGCTCAAGTGCTCAGCCATAAATTGGCAATTCCACAGAATTTAAGATTGTTCTGAGTTGGTGAATAGTATCATCATAATTTATTTTCTTTTTAAAGCATCAGGCTACACGTTAAGTATTTATATTTTTTTACTTAGGTATCTTTTGGTGATGATAATACATCTTATGCAGGTTAATATAAAAATACAAAAAGCTGTAAACTATTCTTTTACATTAGATCCAAATATTTTAAGATTATTTCATTTAACACATGGAATATCCACAGAAATATTTGGCATATTCAACATTGCATTCAGAAAGAGGTTGTGAATTCTTGCTTAGTCACCAATTATATGACGTCCTCTCACTTTTGATTGCACTGTGTCTTGGTTTTACCAGAAGGAAATTCTTGATATTAGTTACTCCCCCTTAATACAACTCAGGACTAAAAAGATTATTATTTAGACATAAAAATTCTGAGCAATAATACAGTATGGTTGGGTCCCCTAGGCAGCAGAAGAAATGAATCCTTCGTGATCTCCATCTCTCTGCTTGTCTGAAGCATCCAGTGCTGTTGTTGGGAGGCCCTTGCTGGGCTGCCCTGTGGTCTGGGAGTGAAGCCTGAGTACTTTGAGTGTGGATTTAGAATTGAGTTTTCTTCTTTGCTTTTGCAAAAGTAGTTATTTTTTTCTAAGAACCCCTTCAAAATAATGGGAAAATTCTTATTGAATGAGTCTGTATTTGGACTTTGTGGAAAAAAAGTATATGACCTAGTTAATCAACTGCTTTTTAGCTCTATTAGCAACTAAGGTGAGCACATTTTAGGTTATAAAGAATGGGAGTATGGCAAAATTTGCTGTGCCGTGTTCTTGGTGTTATTGAAGGAGGAACCCCTTAATTGGAAGCTTTTGCCTAAAACTGTAGTATGTTTTTACTGCCCAAATACTATTGATATATTTTAGGGATTTTTCAACCTTGTCTTTAATAAGAATGCTTTAAAATTACTTTTTTCTAGTTAACCCATGTTTTAAAAGATAATGTCTAGAAGAAATACATTTGCGTTTGTAATTACTGTGTATTACAGTGGGAAAAAAAAAAAGACAAAGGCATTATAGCAGGCAATACTAAATAGCCTCAAATTACCAATATAACCACACTGAGTTGATTTAATTCCAGCCCACACGAAAATAAAACAAAACTTATGTTTTGTTGTTAGCCTTGTAGCTTATCCCTTGGAAATCTTTAAATTCTATTGGATGGTTTGATATTATGGGCAAAACATCTGGATACTTTATTATTGTTTCCCCTATGTGAACAATAGGGAATTGAGACTGGGACCCCCCTATACTGAGACTTCATGATTGAAAAAGGAACTTGAGCTACTTTTCATGCAAGGAAAGAGCTGTTGGATAGGTCAGAGTTACAACTATCATACTTCAGATCTGGCATCTTGTGTATTTGGAATGGAGTGGGAGGTAAAACAGCATCCTTGGTATGATCCTTTGAAGACTGATGGCTCAGGCATAGTGCTGTGGTTTCACTATGTTTCAGGACTTAAATTTAGAATCTTCTCCTTTCCTTTCCTCCATATCATGAAATAGTGATATGAAGGCATTTATTGTTTATGTTATTTGAAGCAGCTGGCAGTACATTTGTGTCTTAGTTCTGATTAGTGTTTTTAACTATTTGCATATTCCTTTTATGGGCTACTTCTTGGTTTTTATTGAAATGGTATTGTGAGGAGAGCAAGATAAGCAGTGAAAGCAGATTGTCAGAACTGGAAAAGAAGCACATTGTGCTCAATTTTCAAAACTCTTCTGTTAATCTCTGTTTTGGTTCCTAAGAGCATTGCTCAAGAATCTGTTTTCTTAAGAGGAGTGTCCATATTGAATATTAAATTTAAAATGGTTTATTGCAAATTTCCCCTCTTTAAGGCTGGTTTCATATATTGCTTTTTGTTTTGTTGTTGAAGCTGTTTGTCACTAAAATTTATTTTCTGTTCTCATTCATTCATTCTTTTCTCGGGTACTTTTTGAGCAACTGCTATGTGCCAGACTTTGTCAGATAGTGGTTATATATTGCCGAATAAAAACAGTTTTCTTGCCTGTTGGATCTCATACTCTGATGGATATTAGACATAATAAAGTAAGTGTGAAGGAAGTTCCTGACAGGGAGGGGCGGTTGGGAGGAAGGACCTGATATGAAAGGAACCAGCATTGGTTGGTGAAATAGAGGAAGATGAGGGGACAGTTATGCCAGATAGGGTAGGAGAAAGGCACAGGGCAAGATCCTGTAAGGTGTTTTTAAGGCATGGTTTGTGAATAGCTTTTATTCCGAGCGTAGTGGCAAGTCACCTCTGGCTGCTCTGTGGAGAAGAGTTTGAGGAATGCAGGAGTGGAGAGGAAAAGGTGGTTGCCGAGTTCAGGCAGTATTAGCTTGTGCTATTGTGGGCTGATGGAGATAGAGAGAAGTGGACAAATCAATAGGGTTTGGTTTTTGTGTTGAACACCTGGATGGTGCCTGTTTACTGGAGGAGTCTGGGTGTGGCAAAGTAAGAATTTAGTTTGGAACCTAAGTTTGAGCTATTCTGCAGAGAGGTCAGATAGGTAGAGTGACTGAAATCTTTTTTTTTTTTTTTTCCTTCACTTTGTAGAATTAGTTATGCTTTTAAAATTTGAAGATACAGGATTGAACTCCTTGTTGGGCCCAGTCACTCAGACTGAGATACTTTATAATAGGAGACTTCTGTTTTCTCTGTGGAAGGGGAAAGAAATGGCAACAAACAACCCCTGAACTGAGAAACCAGGTGTGAAAGAACTCTGCTATGCCCATGAGATAGGATTGGGAGGTAAATCAGTTAAGACTGTATGTTTCAGAAGAGTGAGCCCCCAATACCTATTTTGATTAATGGACCTTTAAGTGTGGTTTTTTTTTTGTTTTTTTTTTTTGCTTATTTTTTGAATTATTTTTCTCTAAGGGATTTTAGGTGATTAAGGAAAAAGACATAATAAAGTTACAAAAGAGAAATGAAAAATAAAGAATTATAGGTATTTGCCCAGTGATTAGTTTATGAAAATTAGAAATAGTGTATAGGTGTGTTTTTGAGATAGTGTTAAAATCAGGACTTTGTTCCATTCTCAGTACATTTTTGTATTAGAAGATTAAACAGTTGGTGTTTTCATTTTTTTCCCCCGTTTTTGCAGAGATGCCATTGACCTATTCATGGTAGGACCTGCCTTTGATTTGTTTTTCTGGTACTGTTACGTAAAAACAGACATTCTCATGAGATTCTCTGTAAAAACTATTACACTTTTGTGATGGAGCCACTTAATAAGTTTGTGGCTGTGGAACAGAACAAATAATGTTTCATCTGGCACTTTTCTCTAAGTAGTTGAGTTACCTGATTATATAGATTGGATTGGATTGGGAATGCTGTGTTTATTAGTCCAAGGTAAGACTTTCTTGAAGCTGGGGCTATGGCAAATAGGGTTATAGGAAAATAGAACCAAAGACATCTAGTAACAGAAACAGAGGTGACCCAAATAGTAGAAACTACAACTACAAAGTTGAGCTCTTTATTTCTTGTATTATACTAATCCCTTTCTCGGTATTATTCCATTTAAGCTTTAATCCTCGTAAGAGGGCTGTGAAATAGATGGCATTTGAATCCTCGCTGTATAGAAGAGGAGACTGGGTTGTGGGGAGGTTAGTACTCATTTAAGAATATAGAGAAAAAAAAAAAAAAGAATATAGAGCTATGTGAGTTGGGACTTGCACTCAAGTTTGAATTCAAAGCCCATGCTTTCAGTCACTGTTCTCTGTGGCTGCAACAGAACCAACACTTCGTGTTTCTGCAGGCTTTTCTGCAGTAGTGTAGTACACAGAGAAGTTAATGTGGTGGACCTCAAGTAGGCTTTAGCTTCTTAGTTTAGAAGCCAAAATGTATGAAGAAGAGTCTTTAATATAGAGGTGCCTAGTATGTTATGAAAGTGGTTGTTTTAGTGTATGGCATAGGAGTATTTGGGATACAAAAACTTGCTGATTCCTGTGTAGGACTATGTTTGTTGTTGGAATGGATAGGAGATGATAACTGGGATTGGCCACGTAAAGATTCTGGGCCACATTTCTCTGCAACTCACAAAGGTCATGGAGTTACAAGGTAGTATCACTAGTCACCTAAAAGCCATCTTGCAGTATGTGTTGCTGAATGAGCTTGAGTCGGTTAATGTATATACTATATTCTACTTCAGAAGAAACAGTTAGGTCTTTAGGACTTTTGTTCCTCTTTGTCCTTCTCCTTCTCCTGTTTGTTTCAAACAACGGAGAACTTTAAGGGCAAAAAGCCTTCATAAAAAATTTACCAATGAAAAGTAATGAGAGCTTAAGTTATTCAAGATAAGCTTATCAGGGCTTGGAATACCAGCAGCCTGATTTTACTGTAAAACCAAAAGCATAGATCATAATCTTTGTCTAACCTTCTTACGTGTGGGTTGGGAAGAGAAGTATGCAGATTGTAGGAATCACTGAGGACAGAAAAGGCAGATAGGAGTAGGCTCTCTGCACATGAGCTTGTAGAACAAAAGGTATTTCTTTGTTGCTCAATGAGTCCAGATGCTGGGAAGGAATAAAGAAAAAGGAAGCAGAAAGGCTTGGTTCTCACAGTGCTGCTTTACTTGCTCATACCTCATGGACGCTTTCTCAAGATGTGTTAATAATTCTGGTTACTCTTGGGATTTTCCTGCAGGTGAAACTTCTCTTCATATAGCTTCATTTTTTCCCCCCAGAAACTATGAGACTTCTTGAAATTCTTAATACGAATTTTAGATACTCCAGCAGTAATTTCTAGGAGCCGTAGCCTTTGATATCATGCTGCTTTTGGTCTTTTCTCTTGGTGATTATATACCTGTCAGCTTATATACTGATTTCCTCCTGGGGGTGTGATAACATACTGTTTCTTGATTGTCTCAAAAGTGATGAGTGACCAGCAGGCAGGCTTTTTAGCCAACCGATGAGGACCTCATGCCAATGAGATTAAATCAAGGGTTTAATCCCCATAGGTTCATACCCATGGGAATGATTTAGTGTAGCTCTGCCACCTCCCTTGACCTCAAATAGTGCAGTAGCCCTAGCGTGCTTCCTTGCCACCTACCATGCTTGGATGGCAAGACAGAATTAATTAAAAAGATGTATGGTCAAAAACAAGTCAGTTACTAAGGCTGGAAAAACCTAAAGCCCATGTAAAAGAACAGAAGTTAAGGGAAGTGAACGGGTGTGGAAGAAATGAATGAGAATGATGGATAGAGTCAAAGAGATAGTGCCTACATCTGATTGGGTTAAGTGAAATTAGGTTGGGACTGCTGGTGGAGGAATGAAGACAACAAGGAACTTACTGCCTGTCTTTGCTAAAGGGTCTTGCTTCGGTGTATATTAGCTACATTGAACAGGTTTAGAGGATTACTAAACTAAAATTACTCAACTATTTTTGAGTTGAGTAAACTCAAGTTTACTTGAGTAAACTCTGGCTATGCCAACTGAATTGCTTGACTTCAGTTTCCAAAGTTGATTTTTGAGTATATATTGATCCAAGTTCCAAAAGAAAGTCTTCACATAGGTAGGAAAGCTGTTTGTTCTTTTTATGAATATCTGTCTCAAATATTGTTGGAAGTCATAGTATTTCAGTTTAGCATTGCTGAACACAGGGGCTGGAAAGGCTGTTGAACAGGCTTCAACTGTGGTGTGAGTAGAGTCTGAAAGAAATGAAAAGCAAAAACTAACCAGAAAAAGTCCATGTTAGGATGTACTTTTCTTAGTGTTCTAGATTGTTAACAGTATAATTAGATCCTTAGCTCTTAAGAGTATACCTTTTAATTTGCGCAGTTAGGAAGGATTGCCTTTTTCTCTATTTAAAAACTGGTATATTTGGAATTTTGAATAGTGGGTGGATTTTTGACCTGTGTATTTTTGAAGCAGATTGTATATCTCAGGGGTCTTGCTACTTAAGCAAAATGTGTGACTTTTCTTAATAGGAGGCTCTAAGAAACTCTTTGAGTCCAACTGCAAACCATTGAGGTTATCACAGAAGAGCTGAGGTTTTGTTTTGTTTTAAGGATTTATTTATTTTAGAGAAAGAGGCAAGCATGTGCATACGGTGGAGAGGGACAGAAGGAGAGGGAGAGAGAGAATCTCAGAGTCTCCCCGCTGTGTGCAGAGCCTGAAACTTGGCTTGATCTCAGAACCAGAGATCACAACCTGAGCCAAAACCAAGAGTTGGGCGCTTAACTGACTAAGCCACCCGGGTGCCCCCAAAGGAGTTGAGTTTTAAAATCAAAGTTTCTTCGAGGTGATCTAGTCATCTGATCAGTTAAAAAAATGAGAAAACTGAGGCAGTGAGAAATTAAGTGGATGGTAAAGGACAAAAAGTAGTCAAAGAATCAGAATGAAGACTCTAGCCTTTGTCTTGGAGTTCAGTTCTTTTTTTCTTTCTTAGATTTTACTTATTTATTTGACAGAGAGAGATCACAAGCAGGCAGAGAGAGGGGGAAGCAGGCTCCCCACCCAGCAGAGAGCCCGATGCGGGGCTTGATCCCAGGACCCTGAGATCATGACCTGAGCTGAAGGCAGAGGCTTTAACCCACTGAGCCACCCAGGCGCCCCTTGGAGTTCAGTTCTGTTAGCAGCATCAGTTAGGTGCTTTGAAGGTGGATAAAGCTAAAGGAATAAGAAATGACAAGTGCTTTTGTTCATGGGATTCATATCTATTTGGGGGTTTCTGTAAGTGTCAATATATATATTTTTTTATTTTTAAGATTTTATTTATCTATTTGGGGGGGTTGAGGGATTGTGTGCGTGAGCAGAGGGAGAGCAGAGGGGGAGGGAGAAGGAGGGGTAACAGTCTCAAGCAAACTTGTGCTGAGTGCAGAGGCCCATTCAGGGCTTGATCATAGGACTCTGAGATCTTGACCTGAGCCAAAAACCAGGAGTTGAACACTTAAGTGACTGAGCCACCCAGGTGCCCTGAAAGTATCAATAATTTTAAAACAAAGAATTTGATGCCAAACTCGTCTATTTTATTTAAATGAAACCTTTTTGTACCTGGCTAGGTGAATGAGATGGGAAGACACAGAAACAGATGTTTCAGAGGGAAGTGGTATGGATGGTGATGGAAGTGTGGATGTGATACTTTAAGTACACAGACAAGTGGATGGTCTGTTCTATAAGATGTTCCTTTAAATTCTTCTGTGTAAAGATACAGCATTATTAGAGAAATAAAACCTGATTTACGAAGATACCTTGCTTTTCACATCCATCAGCTCCTGTTTATAATTTAGTTGGTGTAGTTTCCACGAAGATAAGCTTTTTTTCCCCAAGAAAGCTATTGTGACGTATGGAATAGAGTTCCTCGCCCTTCATAGTTGATGCTATCAACAGCCCTGGACTTTTACAGTCACTCATTAGATTTGGCTGACCAGAGAGTCTACAAAGATTGAAAGATTATTCAATGATTATCTTTTGGTCGTATTTTGTTGGTATCACCTGTATTCTAGTTCCCATGAACCACTGCTGTGCTCTGGGCTTGAGATTTAGTTGATTTTCTTTTTCATCTGTGCTTACATCTACAACATTAAGACATTAACATTAAGCTTTGCTTCCCATCTTCACGGTCTAGAACTGAGTTGCCCAGTAAGTTAGCCACTAACCTCACATGGCTATTTAAATTTAAATTAAAGTTAAATAACAGTGAAAGTTCAGTTTCTCAGTTATGCATTTCAAGTGTACAGTAACCACAGGTACCTAGTGGCTACTGTACTGGGAACCCTTCCACTGCTGTTGAAAGTTATATTAGACAGCACTCTTCGAGAGTATCATTCATCATCCATACAATGCAACCCTTTCGGAAAGCCCATTAGGATGGTGGTAGTAAATGGCTGTTGCCCCCTGGTTGTGTTCCTCACAGAAGAGGATTTGCAACAGATAATAGGGATTTTTCCAGGCCGGAGTTAGGTGTGCAACTGGGTTAGAAGTAACCATGATTTTATTAATAGATTTTGTTAATAGATAAATAGATTTTATTAATGGATTTTATTAATAGAAAATTGCAGCCAGTAGATCTAAGTTGAGATCCAGCTCTCTGCTCCGTACTAGCAGTAAGGTCTTGGGCTAATCGTTTGGTGTGTTTGATCTTCAAAAAGTTGTGGAATGAGGATCTATTTCATAAGATTGTTGGGAGTGTCAAATGCATTGGAAAGTAGTTGATAAACTGTAAAGTCTCTGTAAGTATGGTGTGTACATGCACTAGGAACTATGGGTACCAGTGATGTTAATTTGCAGTTGAAATCTTTAAGTTCTGTCATCTTGCTTGGAGGGCATCACACTGAACTGATTGATAAAGAACTAGGAGATAACCACACAAACAAGCCAACATGTGCTTTAGAGATCAGAAAACTATCTAATGACATTATAGGATTGCTTTATGGACCATGTTAAAGTTGAAATGATACTAGTGCCCAGTATTCTTAACAGTATATCTAAAAGCTCTAACAAACATTTCACTTGCTTCTGGACCAGTAAGTGACTCATTTAATATCACATGGAAAGAAAGATCACTTACAATAAGATTTTTAAATGTTCTCTATTAAGAAGTTTCTAGTGTTTTTACCAAGATACATCATTTTTCTGATCTCACAGGGAGTAGACACACAGCATTAGTCATTATCCTTGTTATATAGTATGTCAGACAAGTAGCAGCAGTGGAATGAGGGCTGCTGGGGTGTGGAGTGGGTGGTGTGTGGGGAGTTGTTCTTTGGATCAGTCTGATTTGGTCACTCCTTTTTAAGAGGTTGCTAGTTTATTACATTAGATCAATAGAAATTAAGGACACGAGGTATCCTTTAGCGAAGAATACGCATAAAATCTTCAGCAAGTGATACCGTTTCAAATCACATGGCACTGCCCAGATGGTAACTTTTACTTTGTTTATTCCAACCCTACATTCCACTGTCATTTGGATGGTTATCTGTGCATTCAGCACTGCACAAATTGTATAAGCCAATGAGCCTTCTGCCCAGAATCATGAAGTGAATGTAAGAATGTTAGAAACCAAAAACATCTCATATGTTTAAAAGTTCAGCTTTTTGTTTTTATAAAATTTTACTCCAGTCTAATACTGAATTTTGACCCCAGTGGACAACATTTTATTCCTCAAATGCCCTCTTCTCCATGAATCTTTACTCCGTCCCTACCCCCACTCCCTGTACCCCACAAATTAACTGCCCTTTCTCTGTTTTTTAGAATTTTGCTTCTGCCTTTGTTATTACTAGCCCTTTCTTATTCTATTACTTCTTCCTTTGGTGATGACAGGTTCTGAAATAGGCAGGGTGCCTATGAGTTGTTACCTCAAGACTCCAGTTTTTGAAGGGCACGGACTGTCTTGAGAAAGAGGGAGTAAAATTTGCTGTGCAGGCTCTAATGGCAGACAAAGGATTGAGGGTGGAAATTAGTTTGAGATGGACTTTAATATAAGGAGTATCTTTTTCTGTCTTTCTGAAAATAGACTGCTAAGTGTTTGAGCTCAGGCTAGATAACTACTTTACCAGGCATGATGTTACAGAGATTAAGATATAGGGCAGAAGGCTTGATTAGGTCTTTTTTTTTTTTTTTTTTTTTAATAAGTACTAGTTTGGAGAGAGTTAGGATTTTATGTAATGGGAACTTGGGGGCAAACATAAGGGAGAAAGTCAAGATGTGGAGCATATCTTCCGAGGTTGGGGAGAGACAGGGAGCCAGGGCTTAGACCCAGGCTGTGCCCAGAAAGAGCAGATGCTGACAGGGGCTCTTGGCTTTCTCTTTGGACACTTCAAGGTCCATTTTCATTCACTATCTCTAATCTTGAGCTTCATTCCAGCGATTTCTCAGGATCCTGGGAGCAGGCTTCACTTTGGGATTTGTCCTGGCTCCAGTGCCAGTTGCCTACCCATGCTGTGGGATTACTCTTGTTGGGGAAATAGTATAACATTGTGGTTTATGAGTATGGATCCTGTAGTCATAAGATTGAATCTTGACTCTTTCTTGCAACTTTGAACAAGTTCATTCTTTTTTGTGCCTCAGTTTCCTCATCTGTAACTATAAAGAAATATCTGGGAATAATTCCATATTTTATCAACACTCACACGATTGTTAGAAGCATCATTGCTCTACTCTTAGAAAAATACGCTGCCCATTTAATTATGACACGTAGCATTTCAGGGAGGTTAAAATAGAGAAAAACCCACCTTTTAGGATTGTTGTGAGGAGTAAGTTGGTATTTGCAAAGCACACTAGTATCTGACAAAGTAAGTGTTCCAGGTGTTTGCTGTTGTTTACTGTTGAACCTGTTCTATTTAGAGAAGTTAATCGAGTCATCTAGTCCCTGTTTATGAAGCACTGTGCTTGGAAAACACTGTTGCTCTAGACCACCATCCTTGCTCTTAGGAACCTTATATTCTAGTTTTGGAGAAACTCACAGAGAAAGAGAAATCCTCATACAGCCCAAACATATGAAATGTAATTCTTTGGGAGGAGAGTATAAGGTATAAGACTAACTTTGCCGGAAGAGTCGGGAAAGGCTTCATAGAAGCAGTGGCATTTAAGCTTACTCAGGAAGCATTACAAAATTGGTCACCAGAAAGAGGAGGCCATCACAGAAGAATGTGGAGTCTGCTTTTAAACCGTTAATTGACACAGGTATCCCTACTCTGTCACAGTGAGGAAAGCTATTGTTTGCTTTCCAAGGTTATACAATGATAATAAAATGAAGTCCTTTTCTCATAATACTGTTCAAATACCAGCACCATATTTACCAGAATAGTTGGCAGAACACTAGAGTGATGCATATAAGCTTTTTATATATAAATTTAGAAAATATGATAATTTCAAAACTGCAGAAAAGTTGTGCAAATAAAGATTATTTGTAAACTTTTTGCCTCTATTCACTTAACATTTTAGCCTATTTTCTTTATCATTGAGCTCTTTTACTTTCTATACACACACAGTTTTTTTCTGAACCATTGAGAATGAGTTTCATGGGGATATTTTCTTATGAAACCACCATAGAGATAGTACAGTGGTCATCTGTAAATTTAACACTGATGACACTTTTAAAACTAATTTACTCTTTATATTCCAGGTTTTTTTCGGTTGAGCCAGTAATATAGGTTGTTTTTTTCTCCCCTCTTTTCAGTAATAGGACCCAGGCTAGAATCAAGTATTGCGTTTAGTTCTCTCTGTTTAGCCTCCTTTAATCTGGGGATATTTCTAAGGACTTTAAATATGTCAATTGTCATAAAAGATAAAGAATAGAATCTTCCTTCTCTTTCTAATGGGCTATTTCTTACTTGGGTTTCTCATGATTTGATTCAGGTTAGGTATTCCCTGCCAGAGTGCTATATAAGTAATGTGTTTTCAAGGATACGTGTCAAATCTAGAGGCATATGAAATCCACTGCCCCTCAGTGGTGGTGTTAACTGTGATCATTACTTGGTCAAAGTATTTTCCAGTTTCTTCACTATATAGCTACTATTTTTTCCCCTTCGAACTAGTGAGCATTCTGTAGGGGGGGGTATCAACATATCCTGCTCCTCATCAAAATTTCCCCTAGACTTGGCTTCTACAAATGATTCATGCTTCAACTAGCCTTCCCTATAATAGTTGCAAAATGTTTCAATGATCTATATATATATTTGGTGTTTTTTATAAAAATTCTAGTGCATTTATTTCTTTTCTAGTAGTAATCAAACAGCTATTTTAATAAAATTCTTATCTTATATTGTTAAATATCTTACATGTACAATGATTCTTTCTGACTCAGTTAATAAAAATGAGATTTGAGGGATCTTGGCTGGCTCAGTCGGTAGAGCATGGACCTCTTGATCTTGGGGTCATAAATTCAAGTCCTACGTTGGGCCTACAACTTTAAAAAAACAAAAACGGGGTTTTATTGTCCATTCCTCGTCTTTCATGTTGAGAATTTCTTTCCGGGTACTGAAGATGGCCTTTTTAGTTCCTCTGTACCTTGATGATGGCTCCTGGACAGGTTAGGTATGAGCCTGGTAGATTTTAATATTATCACTGGAGGGAACTGGGACCATAGGAAACCTACATTTATAATGGGCAGTATCTAAAGGACTGCTAGTTTATGTAGGACTTCTTAATCTTTTAATTTATTAGTGCTCTAGTCATTTTCCTGAGTAAGCCACCATTTTAGTGATTCTCTTAGGCTATTTTATTTTCAAAATTATAGGGATGCCAGAAATACATGAAGGGATATAGAAAGTAGTCATAGTTCATTAATTGTCTTCATATTGCTGTAACCTCTTTTGCTCCAGCTTTTACATGTTGTTTTTTGTCTAAAAGGGGCATCACATGTTTGCTTTCTGGGTAGCTTTGTGCTTTTTAATGACTGGCCTGTGCCTCTCTCTGTGGCCAACCGTGTTACCAATCACGAGGAGAAAAAGATTAAATACTATGAAGGATTTACTACAGGTCCATTGCTACCATTATAAAATCAGTTCTCAGTAATTTGGAGAACAAGTTACTTCATTTCTTGGGTTTGTTACATCTTTATCATTTTGTTTTGAGATGGCAGGGAGGATCAACCTCAGTTAAAAACAACCTGTTTGTGGCTAGAGGGACACTGAGGTGTTGCTGCTCATTTGAGGTGCAGGCTATGAGGCATTCAGTGAGTGCCTACTTTGTATGAAGCACTCCTCATACAAGTTAGAGTGATGATGTGTTTCTTGATTTAATCTTTTAAACTGGACAGATAATCTCTTTAGTTGTTGGTTGGTATTTTTTATTATTTTATTTTTTTCATCATGATAAATGTATTCTGTAATACCCCTTCACCTATTTCACCCTTCCCCCCATTTACCTTGCCTCTAGTAACCATCAGTTTGTTCTCTATAGTTAAGAATCTGTTGTTAAGTTTGTATCTTTTTTTTTCCCCTTTGCTGATTTGTTTTTCTTAAATTCCACATATGAGTAAGATCATATAGTATTTGTCATTCTCTGATAGACTTATTTTAATTAGCATTATATGCTCTAGTTCTGTCCTTGTTGCAAATGGCAAGATTTCATTCTTTTTTTTATAGCTGAATAATAATCCATTTTATATATTTATTCATATGTACACACACACACACACACACACACACACACACATCTTCTTTATCCATTAATCTATCCGTGGATACTTGGGTTGCTTCCATAGTTTGGCTATTGTAAATAATGCTACAATAAACATTAGAGGTATCTTGCTTTTTAATTGAAATCTATTTTAAAAAGCAAATCTAGAAATAAACAGTTGAACTAATAAGCTGATTTTGATTGGAAATGTGTATATTGACATTGTTAACTATTAATATATATCACAGTTAATTTGTTTCACATGGCTGTGTTGTAGTAATTTTTTATGTGGGGATTTAATGGAGGAAAATTTTAGATTTCTTGATATGTTATAGTTAATTTAATGACAATGTTTATAAGGTGGATGAGGTAGAAAATGCAAAGATGAGGGAGAATGGAAGAGAGGTGGGGTCACAATCCAAGGCCCTTGATTTTCCTATAGAATATAGTCACAATTCTAGCGTCGCATACTAAGTTAGTCTGAGCATAGGGAGTGCAGTGCTCCTACCTGTGTTTTAGATAGGTAGTCTAGATTGCAGTGGCAAGATGGCGGAGACAGGCAGGGAGAGATCATCCATTAAGGTGAGAGGTAAAGCCTGATTTAGAGAAGGGCTTTGGGAATGAAGGTGAAGCAATAGATACGAGAGAGAATGTAGAGGAAGGCGTTTGCAAGATCCGCTGTGGCCAACATAATTGAAATGAAGGAGTCTAACATGGCCTGGAAGTGGTACTGCTTTGACAGGAGATGAATAAGGTACAGGTGGATAGGAATAACGTATTGTTTACGGAGATAGCTAGCAAACACTTGGACAGGGAGGACTGGTCATCAGAAGAAAACAGATGAAGATACAGATTTGAGAGCTTGCTGTGTGTTTGTGTGTGTATACCTGTTGTGTGTGTATTTGGTGTGTTCTGCAGTACAAGGTGTGGAAATGGAGTTGTTCAGAAGGAAGAAGCCTTATCGGTGTTAAGGCCTGAGGACATTCCAAGGACAGAGCCACTCCATTGCTTAGCTCCAATGGGTACCAGTTCACATTGTCCTTTGTGTGATTTGCACCCCCAGGATTTGTGCAGTGGGGCAGAGCTACGTAAAGGGCTTATCTTTGTGCATGATCTTTTACACTAAGGGCAGATACGCAGTTTGAGTCTCTTACTCAGATTTAGGGTCATTTAGATACATAAATGATAAGTGAAAAGTACTGAGAAAAGGTGTTTTGAAAGGTTGATGGAGAGTGATGCCAGTTAACTTGCAGAAACCAAGTTAAAGGGATTTAATGGAGTACTGTCAGATATTGTAGAGAGGTCAAAGAGAATAAGGCCTGAGAAGGCCTTTGGGCTTTTCATTTATGAGATTATTAATTACGTGTAGAGGAACCGCTGACCACGGGATGATTGGAACGGAAGCCAGATCGCAAGGGGTTAAACAGCGACAGGAGGAGAGATTAGAAGCTCCTTGAGGAAGCAACATTATTGTGACTTGATTTTATGAACTATACAGCATCATAGAATATTTCTAGATGAGGTAATTTTTTTTAAAAGATTTTATTTATTTGGCAGAGGGAGAGATGACAAGCAGGCAGAGAGGCATGCAGACAGGGGGAAGCAGGCTCCCTGTTGAGCAGAGAGCCTGATTGTGGGGCTTGAACGCAGGACCCTGAGATCATGACCTGCGCCGAAGGCAGAGGCTTTAACCCACTGAGCCACCCAGGCACCCCTAGATGAGGTAATTTTTTAAAATAAATTTGCTGGGGGGCCTGAGTGGCTCAGTTGGTTGTGCATCTGTCTTTGGCTAAGGTCATGATCCTAGGGTCCTGGGATTGAGCCCCACATGAGGCTTTCTGCTCAGTGGGGAGCCTGCTTCTCCCTTTCCCTCTGCCTGCTACTCCCCCTGCTTGTACTCTCTCTCTGTCAAATAAATAAATAAAATCTTAAAAAAAAAAAGTAAATCTGCTTTTTTGGGGTGCCTGGGTGGCTCAGTCTATTAAGTGTCTGCCTTCAGCTCAGGTCATCTTCCCAAGGTTCTGGGATTGAGCTGCTGCCACCAACCCCCCCTCCCCCCCATGGGGTTCCCTGCCCGGTGGGGAGCCTGCTTGTCCTTCTTCCTCTGTCCGTCCCCCGCTTGTGTGCTCATTCTCTCTCAAATAATAAAATGTTTAAAAAAATAAAAATACATTTGCATTTTAGAGATTATTTTGAATTGCTGTAGTAATGTTTTTGTAATTTTCCTCATTTTAATATTTTCCTCAAAATTTTCTTAAAATACTTAGGGAATTAGTATTCTTAAGTTTTATTTTCTATGTTGTTTGTATTATCTCATATTAAATCATACTAATTTAAAATATTACATTGCCCATCATATTTTAAAAGGTAGTTTGTGATATTCTCAGTATGTATCTATAGACAATGAATCACTTTTGTAAGACTGTACAGTGAATTTTTCAGACCTTACATCCCTTGATCTTTCCAATGGAATCAAAGTATATTCTGATCTTGAATGCATATTTATGTAGTTGAAGGTGGTAGTTAGTAATGATAGCTTACATTTCAAATATATGTGAATATAGATTTGTGTTGGGAAAATAATACAGGAACTTTAGGAAAAAGGTTTTGTTTGAACCCAGACAGTACTAAGTAAGTTGGGAGTTTATCCTGTACAGTCATTACTGGCTTTGGGGCAGAAGGGTTATGAGGGAAGGGTTTAGAGGGAAGAATCTTATGATTTGCCAATGATAATTAGCATCTTATGGTAATTAGTGCTTCTTTTCTCCTGTATTGCTTAAACTTTTGACAGTTTCAGCTACTTTCTTCATTCTTCTGTTAAAGAATGAGACTTAATTAAGAGATAGCATGTGTTGACGTGGATATAAAATCAATGCTCGGTTTGCCTAGGAAAAGTTTTGGGTTTCCTTTTTCTGTTTTTGTTATCGGTTTTTAGTCTTTTTGGAGACTTGGCAAAGTCTGTAGTGGGTTTTTCTCCTTTCCTTTTTTTTTTTTTTTTTTTTTTGTGAACTACATTAGCCATTCACAGAACAGAAGCAAATAGCCATTTTTAAAATTCATGTCTTCAAATGTTAATTTGATGCTTTGAGGCATAAATGACCTTTCTAGCCAGCCCAGACTTGTCAAACAAAGGAATGATAGGAACAAGCTGCTGTTTGTTCTAATACAACAGGCTGTTTTTCACCGAGAATTTCAAAACAATTTTACTTCCCTCTTCTCTAAAACATGAAACTTCAGCCTGTGCTAGGTTTGAATTTAGAAAGAATTGTGTACACACAAGTGGTTAACTGGAATCCCAACTACCTGTGCAAAATGAACCATAGGCTTTCGTTTATAGAATCTGCAGATGCGTGTAGGAAGTGTATGCCTGGCTTCTTAGCCCAATGTTGGGATCAACTCTAGTTGAATCACTGGGTTTACAGTGTTGGAAGCCCGAAAGGAAGACCAAAAACAGTAGGCTAGCTTTTCCGTTATTCTTGTTGCAAATTAATTGAAATGAGTGAAATGAACTGAGGCAGTGTTGTGGAAGGACTGCTGGACTTGGCACCTGAGGACTTTGATTCTTCTCACAGCTGGCTAGCTAGCCTTGGGACCTGATATGTCATCTAACCTCCATGAGTTTCTTGATCTGTCAAATGGAAATAATACTGCTTGTTCTAGTGTATTAACAACTCCATTAGGATGTTTGTTGAGAGATACCTATGATACAGATGTGGAAGTGTGAACCTTTGTACATTTGTCTCAAAAACTGTGATGTTAATTTACCCCAAATTTGTTCTAGATGTTGTCTACTGATACCAACTTTTGTTTTCCAGTTATTTTAGAAAGTAGATAAAAATTTTGAGTTTCAGTTTTTCATTGGGTTCTCATGTTCTAAAATAAATGACTAGTAGTCAGGAAGCCAAAAACAGTCTACCTATAAATACAAACCATCCCTTGTTCTGTAGACTTCCAAATAGTTTAGTATCCACTTATTTCCTTTGAAAGTTTCATATTCCACATAGAACACTGGAACACATGCTTTTAGTGGATTGTTAGTTTGATTTTTCTTCTTAGGTATCATGAAAAGGCAATAAATAAGGAACTAGCTCGTTTTTTGGTCATTAACCCAGAGAGGCTTAAGGTAGTCACCATTATGTCCTGAAAATTTGTTTTTAATTTCAAATTGCTAGTACTGTAATAACAAGAGAAGATTTCTGTCAGGTATATTTGTCTTGCCTTTCATTCCTGTCTAAGCAAGGAATAGAACATTTCTGCATTAATTTATATTTGGGGATTAGGTTTGATTCTTAGGGGTAAGAAAATCATTTGGAAGTTTGATAGTTCTAGTTAGGAAAAGACTTTTTGTTTACGGGAAAGCATGTAGTGTGGCGTATAATTATACTAAAAAAGGGAACATGATCCAAAGTAATTGCTCAGCCTTTTGACCAGGATAATAGGACTGGTTTGTATACTTAGTTTTACCATTTAGTTATGGGAGGGGTTGGGAGACAGACGAGAAAAGGAAGGGAAGGTTTTATGAAATCAAATTCTTATAAATTTCACAGGATACTTGAAGCTTTTACCACAGTTAGGAAACAAATACAACTCATGTTTTATAATTTATGATGAGCTCTTGTATTTTATGAAAAGGCTGTGCTCTTAAAATAATTTTAATCTGCATCTAGTAAATGATATTTTCCCTTGACATAATTCTATTTCTATGACCCAGGTATTCAGTTGGAGCAGTTTTGTGAAAAGACCCTTGTACTGGGAACCAGAAGATACCCATGTTCTGGACGGAGTCCAGCTAGTAACTAGTTGTTTGACCTTGGGTAATTCACTTGATTTCTGTGGACCTTCTGTCATTTGATAAATGATAGAAAATATAAATAATTAAGATGTCTCAAGTACCACTTAAAATTTTACTATTTTTGTCCCCGGGGAATGTTAATAAAACCAGTAATGGAACTTAATTTTAGGTATAAATTCAAAATACTGTATTTGTTTTTCCCTTGAAGAGTTTTCATTTAGCCAAATGGATTGATTTAAAGTTTTTGACCACAGCTGCTACAGAAATGTGTGCGCAGCTACTGTTTTGGTAAACACAGACTAGTAACCAGATGGTAGTAATACTTTAAAAAGTTAGGCTATATGGGCTGGGAACCATCCAAATGAAATTTTCAGTGTTTTGCCTAGGTGCATAGGATTTAGTACACACTAAATGAGTTTCAGTGTGTTTTATTACTGCAGTGGCTAGAAAGAACAAATAGAGTATTATGTGGAATACAAATAATGCTTATTAAGCTTGCAGTTGATTCCTTCTGATAGATGTTCCAAATTGCTGTCAGACAATGTTTTCTTACTCATAAACAGATGTGCTTTTGCTTTAAATCAGGATAACTATTGCAAACCTAGTTATGCATATTTTAAACAACTGTTAAGGATTACATTTTAAAATCATTGTTGATTAAATAAGAGGCTGATTTATTGTATTTTCTAAGGTTGTTGGTTTGTGGTGGTTTTAGATGACAAAGAACTTAATTTTGTTTTTGAATTGCTGATTAAAGATGGAGATATCATCAACTAAAAATTATTTTCTGGCCTGTAGTTGATAATGTATATCTAAGAGGAACAATTAATTATCATATTAAAAAAACTTTAGTCACTATTTAATGATCACCAAATGAGATGTTGGTAGCAATTTAGACATCACCTGAACAGTGTTTGAACTAAACAATACAGTGATAGTAATCTTACTCTTAAATTTTACATGTTGATAATGTTGGAGAGTATTTTCTCCAATTTTAGTTTTTATTCCATACATGTATGTATGCTGTTGGTAGGGCTTATTTGTTAAAATCTTTTCTTTGCTATGTAGGTGCCATACTATTCATTAAATATGTAAAGCTTATCTTTAACCTCAGATCATGACATTAGTCAGACTGTGAACTAGCTTATTCTTGCAAGTCTTGGTTACCCTCAACCTTTTTTTTTTCCCCTCCAAGATTTTATTTATTTATTTGACAGAGAGAGAGCACAAGCACAGGAAGTGGCAGAGAGAAAGGGAGAAGCAGGCTCCTAGCTGAGCAGAGAGCCGGATGTGGGGCTGGATCTCAGGACCCTGAGAACATGACCTGAGCCAAAGGCAGACGCTTAACCGACTGCAACACCCAGGCGCCCCACCTTCAACTCTTTTTTGGTTTGATAATTGGTTCTGTGTACTTCCTTGGGTTCGTTTGTATGATAGTTCCTACTAATTCCAGATTACTTATTTCTGGCATTCATGCCCACATACATTCACAACAAATATTCATTAAGTCAACATTATCAAGTATTAGGCATTATGCTGGGACAAATAGGTGACCCTAGTTCTCTGGAGCATAACCTAGTGGGAAGATAAATGTTAAATATATAACAAATGTAAAATCGCGGTTGTGATAAAGTACCCGAATGTAGACACCCCTGAATGGTTTCTGCCCCTCAGAAATAGGACTGGTGTAACTGGCCTGTCTTCCCAGGTTTTAAAGATTTTCAACCTGAAATAACCTTGATGGTTTTAATTGTATCAGCCTGCACTCATTTCTACTGCCCATAATCTAACTTGTGTTTTGCCAGTTGACCAGAAACTGTTCTTAGATCTTGCTCTGCCTGCCTCTTCTAGCTGAGAGGGGAAGGCGAAGAGTATGAACATCTGCATCAAATTGCACCCACTCCCAGCTACCTTAGCTGCTATAGAGTTATGCTAAAAGCAAGCAAAAAAGACACTACAACCCTAGAGCCTTGCTTAAACAGACACAAGCCTGCTTGGGAGCTTGTAAAAAAATACTGTGGGGTGAATGGTAATGGACGTGCTGTGGTAGATTTATTTTTTGGATTGCTGGAACCTAAATTTCTCCGTCTAAGGGAAAATCAATCAATCTTTAAAGTTTATGACCAGATTTTGAGGTCAAAATCTGGGTAAAAACAAGTGGTTCAATGCCAGTCATTCACTGTGGGCACCTCACATGGCCACTGTATCTACATCATACCAACAGGCCTAGTACATTCAAAACCAAGATCCACTAGTTGCCTTCTGTAACCAGAAGCAGTATTTGTTAACCAATGTGGATGATTGATAAAGCTAGCATAATCTTAGTTATTCATCTGAGCATGTCATGTTAATCAAAGCGATACTAACCATGGTAAAATGGTCCAGATGATTGTGCCAGTGTGGCAATTTTAATTTTGTTACCACATGCATTAGTTCTTTATCATACGTCTAGTATCACATGGGTTTGACTAGTGTAATACTGCTATTTAGGATGCTTCTTAACTATTGAATCTTCTCAGCTTCCTGCTTATTGTAAAGATTAATGAACAAAAGCAATTACAATCTATAGTATAAGACCTATAGAGCTTAAGGCTAACCATTTCTCTTCACCTCTTTCAGAGGCTTATTCAATGACACGCAGTACCACAATTTACAAGGAAAAAAACTACTAATATGTAATGAGTTGTTGATAAGAGAGAAATTTGCGAGAAATACAACTTTTAACATAAGTATATAGACTTTCCAGAAAAACAGCAATTCCAATATTCTGGGTTTGCTAACAACTGTTAAAAATTTAGCACCTCTCTCCCAAGACCCTCTTCCCCCTATGGCAACCTAATGTAAAATCATATCCATGAATAAAGGAGCCTAGGATTCAAAGTAAATTGCTAGTAATTACAGACCAGAAACTTGTCATGTTTGATTATGTTCCTCTGAGTCATGATTTTTTGTTTTTCAGTATTCTGTATGCTACTAATTTGGACCCTCTCTTATGGACAACACCAGGGAAGAGATCTGATAAAATATCCCACGTTTTTCAAGGGGAATAATTTAGAATAATGCTGCTTAAGAGTGCCTAATAACAGAACAAACAGGCAATGAACAGCATATAATTCTGCACATTATGCAGAGACATTAAATATACATATTAGTAAGGTAGCAGATGCTATGGTTCTGAAATTGACATGTGAAATAGCGGTCTCTCTCTGCGGGGCTCTGCTCTAGTCAGCGCTCCTTCACATGTAATGAATAGCTAATTTCAGTCCTATGGTCCATAGGAGACTGACGGGGAACTGGGAAGAGGAAAGCATTCCAGCTCGAGGAACAGCAGGATGTGCTGAGATGTGCTTTTTAATGGAGAAACATTTTAGAACTCTTGGGGGTAAACTCATGAAAGAGGGTTGTGCATGTGTTTTTGTATTTAAATTAAGGAATTATTAATACAGTTAGACAACCAGGAGTCTGGCAGCTATATTACAAAAGGAAAATCAGAATTTGGTGACTGAACTTAAGCTCAGAAATATCTTGCACTTTTCATAAATTACATGCTAAAACTATGCTGTGTCTGGTTGGAGCCATTTATTAGAAATAACCATCTGAAAATGTATTCAGCTGCTTAAAATTTGGGACTAACTTTTAAAATCGGCTCTTTGCCAGCTCTTCTGCCACATGGCAATTTCCTTGCTATATGAGATTTCCCTGTGTCCATGATTCATTCATACATCTATCCATTCAATATCTGTTGAGCATCTGCTGTGTACCATGCTGTTGTGGGAGCCCAAAAATGAATAAAATCAACCTCCACCCTCAAGCAGTTTATAGTCTGGTGGAAAGACAGAGTTATAAATGCTGTAACTGAGATGAAAATAAGGGGCTTATGTGTGGAGAGTAGTGTTTTTAAGCTAGAAGACTGCTTTTTTATTGTGAAGTATAAAATACATATTGAACAGTACATAAAACATATGTCTACAGTGGAGCAGATACTAT
The DNA here is from genome assembly GCA_028646535.1 of Procyon lotor. Taxonomy (NCBI): domain Eukaryota; kingdom Metazoa; phylum Chordata; class Mammalia; order Carnivora; family Procyonidae; genus Procyon; species Procyon lotor. Next base: position 92,708,794 of record CM053607.1, on the reverse strand, counting down.
GGAACTACATTTTATGCATTTTTTTATGTTTGCTTCTTTTATTCACCATTATGGGATTGATCTATTTGGTTGCCTCTAGCATGTTCATTGCTGTATAATAATCTATTTTATATCTCTGCCTTACATCGGTTCCTTCCAGTTTTGGGGTATCATTGTTAATGATAGATACTGAGAGTGCTGTTGATTTATGTATCTTGGTATCTCGGGGTATCATTGTTAATGATACTAAGAGTGTTGTTTGTATGTATAGATACTACCAAGTATGTATCTTGGTAGGTGTGTACGCACAGTTCTCTAGTGCATATACCTAATAATGGAAATGTTGAGTCACAGAGCGTATATAGTTTCAACTTTATTAGATAAGCACAAACTATTATTTTTTAATGATTTGTTCTAGTATAAAAAGACTGGGGGGATTCTTGATATTGGTGGCTTTTTTTTTTTTTTAAGATTTATTTATTTGAGAGAGAGCACACGCATACACAGGCAGTTGCTGAAGGGGAGAGGGAGTAGGAGAAAGAGAGTCTTAAGTGGACTCCCTGCTGAGTGTAGAGCCCCACGCTGCCAGATCTCACCAACCTGACATCACCATCTGAGCCTAAACTCTGTGTTGGACGCTTAACCAACTGTGCTACCCAGGTGCCCCAATATTGGTGGTTTTCTAAGTTAAATACTTTCTCATAGAATTTGGTTTTCTTATGAGGATGTGGTAAGGATGATTGTATGTAGCCAACAAATAGTTCAAAACGTTTTTTCTACCTAACCTGCATTTGCAGGGGTCTTCTTGAAATACCAAATCATGACTTAATATTTTACTCTGGTAAGTGGAATAGTCTTTGGCAAATTGAGGAGTATGGGAAAGATCTTTGAAACCAGAAGACACGCCACAGTTTTGTTTAATGCTATGAAGAAAAGGTGAAAAAAAAGGAGCCAGGGTATGTTCAGGATACAAAAAGGTTAGAGGTCTTAAAATGTTGACCTCACATTTTGAAGTGTAATTCTATTTTAATCTCTTTCCTAATGGAAGAAGAAAGAGGACTGATTTGGTAGGGTACTCTTGTTTGAAAAATTGACAATTCTTTGGCATGAGGCCCAGATCTCTTCAGATTCTGTGTGAAATAGAAAAATGGCAGTCTCTCAGGTGCTATTCATTAGAGGTGGTGTGGAAGAAGTACTAACTCTTCATATAGTAGGAGACTAGATAATAAGAGGGAGTGGATATTCCACGTAACCAACCCATTACCTTCACAGACGGAAGAATGTCATGAATATTAGGACAATTAGCAGAGCATTACTTTTAAGATAGTAGGGAAATTCAATTTAATTTTTCTTGGCCTCCAAATCCGTTAGAAAAATGAATTGTTTTTGTTTTCAAATTACAGTGAGGCCCTGCTTTTACAAACTATTCCTACTGCAAATCAAGATCAAGGAAGCTTTTGACCTTCTGCTCCACGGTATGAAGACTTTAAAAACTGCTTTTAAAAAACCTTTCCTCCCAGGTTACTCTGAGACCTGAATTTACAGGGTGCTTGGAGTTTGCTTTTGCTCCCCAGTATAGCGAAACATGTCTGAGCATGAATGTTTGGGATGTTCAGGCCCAAAGCTATGCTGGTTGGCTGAATAGGAAGTTTTCTGTTCTCTTCGATTCAGTGAACATTTAGTGCGTATCAGCCATGTGCCTGGTCCTGGTAGGTACTGGGGACACAAAGATGAATAAAACACTTTACAGTCCACTGGGACAGACAGGCATATAAACAATTCACTATAGTGTTGTGTGCTAAGAGGCTATAATAACAATCTGCAGAAAGTACTTTGGTGCATAGAGGATAGAACAAATACTTTTTGTGTGGTAGGTGGTGAAGTTTTACATAGTAATGATCTTTGACTTTGTGGATGATCAAATTTGAAATAGGTCATAAAGGTGACCGGGATATCTAGAAGGAGAAGAAGGGGCATATTAAGCAGAGGAAATTGCATTAGCTGGTGAGTTTTTCTTGTTCATCTAGATTATGAATAAACCATGTGAGATTATGTGTAAAAGTTAAAATTTCTTGGCAGTTTAGGCAGTGATTCCAAGTATGAAATTGTTAGCCTTTCCTATTTTTTTTTTTGAACTCACTGAAATATACATACTCATAACATTCCGTAATCAGGCAGACTCACCTTGAACCCCTCCTGGATGTAAAGATAACTTCAGAGATAGACTCTAGTTAATCTGCCTTTCCTCATTCAATAGATATTTTTTAAGTCCAAATCATCTGTGTTCAGAAGAGTATATAAGCCTTAATAAACTTAATCCTTGCTCTAGAGGGTGGTGATTTTTTTTTTTTTAAGATTTTATTTATTTATTTGACAGAGAGAAAGAGATCACAAGTAGGCAGAGAGGCAGGCAGAGGGAGAGGAGGAAGCAGACTCCCTACTGAGCAGAGAGCCTGAAGCGGGGCTCGATCCCAGGACCCTGAGATCATGACCTGAGCTGAAAGCAGAGGCCTTAACCCACTGAGCCACCCAGGTGCCCCTAGGGTGGTGATTTTTAAGACTCGCCCTCTATGTTTCACATGTTTGTAAGACATTTTTTTGTAAAAATGTAATAATCTCTACAGTTGAATATGACTATCAGAGATAAACGAAATAGTGGTGTACATAACCTTAAATATTACCTAGTTTAGCTCTCACATTTTGTATGTAGGAAACTAGGCCCAATTACTTAAATGTCTAAAGCCATACAGGCCGTCGGTAGGCTGGAGTTGGACGAAGAGCTGGTGCCATGCAAAGCCTCTGACTGTGCAGGCCCAGCCTTTTTGATACGGTTACTATTCATGGTTTCTTTCTGCCATTGTTTGTCACAGATCATTCTCCTATTTACGGCACTTATGGCTTAGAAAACTTAGCTGATTAAGCTAGATTTGAGACAGTGTGGTATAAATGAGATCGTGTACGTGACCGTACAAAGATTGTGCTGGTGGAGGAGAGATGATAGAGTTGCTGGGAGGCAGTTTGAAAGAAACTACTGGAGGAATTTGCAACCTCAGAAAGGCACATAGGTCCTAATCTGATACACTTAGAGGCAGTAAAACAAAAGCATTGAACCAAGAGGTATATGGGGGTATGGTGAGAAGATTGGTCATGTGGATGTCAGAATAAGCCAGTTTTATTTTTTATTTTTATTTTTTTAAAGATTTTTTTAAAAAAAGATTTTTATTTATTTGACACAGAGAGAGATCACAAGTAGGCAGACAGGCAGGCAGAGAGAGAGAGAGGAAAGCAGGCTCCTGCCTGAGCAGAGAGCCCGATGCGGGGCTCCATCCCAGGACCCTGAGATCATGAACTGAGATGAAGGCAGGGGTTTAACCCACTGATCCACCCAGGCGCCCCAGAATAAGCCCATTTTAGGAATGAAGAGAAGGTAAGACCATAGTTGGCATGAAATTGAATGAGACTAGCCTTGACTTACGGACTTTGAGATAATTTGAGAAAATCATGTGGTGCCAGGAGTAGAGAGTAATAGATGAATACAGGGTATTTTGATATTATGTAGTTGTAATGCCATTTGTAAGGGGAATATGCTGGAAAACCTCATTAAATGGTAAAAGTGTCACCCTGACTGTCCTTGTAACCAAAGCATCTTTTCCCTCTTTGAATTCCTGTGGCCATTCTGTAGGATTTCTTTTTGGCATTTACATTTAAGAATATTGATTCCTGGTAAGTGTTGTTTCATCCTAGGTTCATCCTCATAATACAGTAGAACAGTAATTGAGAAAATAGCACCTATCCTTGTAGGTTATACCCAGTATTTCTTTTTGGTCACATTGGTTTCTCATGCTGAGTCACGCAAGCTGAGTTTTATAAGAAAAAACTTTTTTTGTTTGAGTTCTAGACCCGGTATTTAGCATATATGGGTTGCACATTGCCTTTTCTTCAGTGTTTAACATTACTGAAATGTATACCACAAAGTATTCTTTATTAAGAGTACACATCTTTTTAAGTAATTGTTATTATTTTCTAACTTACTTCATTGAATTTCCAGACTTTTAATACTTTTTATTTGATTGTTTTAATAGCCTAGGTTTGAATAAGACCATGTACACTATCTCACAACTCTCTTCTGCTTAAATCATCCCACTGTGCATCTCAAAAGGTGTTCCATAGTTGTGGTGGTGGGGGTGGGATGGTGGTATTTTATTATGCTGGATTTTGTTGTCATAGTTCCAAGAGTCACATTCCCAGCGTTGCTGGGACAGATAGTGATGCTGACTCTACAAAGCTTTGTGGGGGAGCCACTCCATCCCTTCCATTTTCTTTCCCTCTCTGCACGTAAGTATGGCTATTTTAGGACAGGAACAGATGTGAAGCAGATGGGAGGACAGTCTGAGTGAAACACCCGTCCGCTGATTGATCTCTAGGTGTGATTCAGGCAGTAACCAAAACGGAAGGTTGACTGGAAATAGGAACAATCATTTACCTCTCTTCCAGCTTAACTGAAAAGGCACAGAATTGGGCTGGGGTGCTGAACATTTTGCACTGGCTGCTAAGTACTTCATTGAAATGAAAGAATACTTTCCTTTTTAGAAACATCATGTGTTCCAAATTGATATAGCTCTACTGCTTCTTAGAAGCTCTGAACCTAGTAGCATCCCATACGCCTCTTCTGACATCCTCAACTGCTTTTTCCTCTCCCTTCTTTCTCTGTGCTGCTCTTCTTGGATTATCTTTTCCACTCACTTTTCCCCTTCCAACAATTCAGTAGTATCAGGTGGGAGGAAAAAAGGTGATTTGCTCAAATTCTTCTCTGCCCCATCTATGAAATGGGTATCGCTGAAGGCAGGGGACATGGATGGCTGTGGATGGTTTGAGTTTGACCCACCAGCTTTCCCATTCTGCTTGGTAGTGCAAGGGGTGGCAACAAATGGGGATGCATCCTAGAGACTTAAGTATTCTCCCTCGAAATGATTTCTCATTTGTATGATTTATTGAAAAAAGAAATAATTGGTATCACAACGGGTGCTATGAAAGTATGCGGTCTACTGAATTGCCACCTTTAACACATTTTCCCTCAACTGGGTTAATAAAGCCCTCTGACAGGCTCTTGTTGGGAGTTTTTTTTAAATCACTTCCTGGAACTGTAATGGTTAACACTTCTGTGAACTTTGAATGCTTGACCTGCATAATCAGTTGATGATTATCGTTGTTACTAAATATTTACAGGACTCCAAAGTAGTAAGTACTATAGAAAGCAGATACTACCCTTACCTCATGAACTGAGAAAAAAATGATTCATGAAGGTGATGCTTGAGCCAGGGATAAGCCAGCACTCAAGGGAGATATAAATAAGGGTAGGGAGGACGAACCCCAGGAACCTTTGCCATTGGTCATTTTGGGAACACTTAAGTGGTGAGGTATATATCTGAGAGCTATCTATAATTTTACTTTATTCAATTGAGGTTTATTTATTTAAAGATAATGTGGTTCCACGAAGTCTGTTTCCAGGGACTATAGTTTGAAGATTCTGTTACCTTTAAAGTATGTCCTCACTCCCTAAGACTGGCTGGCTACTGTGCTTATTGTCATTGTGATTAAAAAAAAAAAAACAACAAAAAAAACTGCTTTGATTTAGGAGTGATTTATCCTGAGTGTTAACTGCTTACAACTGCACCCAAGAGGCAGTGGCTTGCATTTTGGCCTCTGCTCAGTTTGGGAAACTTGAGATTCCTTAGTCTTTTCAGAAAGCCTGACTAGGAAACTGGCATCATGGCAGGAATGTTTTAGTTAGATTCAGGGGGTCAGGGTACAAATGTTAGAGTAATTTAGATTGATAGACTAACTAGATTATATGTGGTTTTTAAAAAAATTATAATTGTGCTTTAAATTATAATCCTATTAAATACATTTTTAAAAGTTTGTTCCTATTTCAAGAGACCTGTAATCAGTAGAAGTAATAAAACCTTCTATAAGTTCTTTTTATTTTCTTTTGATTTCTCCAGGGACCTTAATTTCTCCATTTCATAGTTTTTCAAAAACAAAATTTCATAATGCAACAAAATGATATTAAAGGAAATGTGGTTTTTAAAATTCACCTTAGTTACTTTTGTACCTCCTGGGTGTTTGGGAATTTTTTCTTTTGAACTCAGAACTTGACCTTACAGCACAATTAAGTAAATAATTATTTTCATGTGGAATCAAGTATTTGTCACTGAGTTAAGATATAGTAAATTTAGACTGAACTAACTTATATTTAAAAAAATAGTTTAATGCTGACTAGAATTAGCAGTTTATAAGTATACTTTTGATTACGTATAGCTTAGGCTTGTTATAATGATGGGTTTCGGCCAGTCTTTTCTGCTGGAAATACTATATTTAGGTGTGGCTAAAGAGCCTAGGTCCACTTTAGGGTTTTGTATTTAGAACAAGCCTACTGTTTTTATTATTTTTGGTCATGGAAATAATTAAAAAGTTAAAGGAAGTACCATTATCTTGAATTTTTTATACTGTTATTTTATACCTAGGTGTGATAACTAACCTGTGGCATTTACTGTAGGATTTTAAAAAACAAAAAACCAGAAAACCTAATATTTGATTTTGAGAGCCTTTTATGAATAACTTGTGGCTTTTAGAAAATGAGGTGCATAAAATCTTTCAAAATCTGAAGATTTTTTTTTTTTTTTAAAGATTTTATTTATTTGACAGAGAGAAACACAGCGAGAGAGGGAACACAAGCACGGGGAATGGTAGTGGGAGAAGCAGGCTTCCCGCAGAGCAGAGAGCCCGATGCAGGGCTCGATCCCAGGCCCCTGGGATCTGACTTGGGCCGAAGGCAGATGTTTAACGACTGAGCCACCCAGGCGCCTCTGACAATGTTTTAATAATAGTATAGTGTTAACTTTGGTCTGACCCTGAGATCATGACCTAAGAAGAAATCAAGAGTTGTACGTTTAACCGGCTGAGCCAGCCAGGTGCCTCAAATGTTACCTTTAAGTTTAGAATTACATAGAGTGATAAATTATAGCACCTAATGAATTGTTTAGTTGGCAGGCTCTTTTATAAGGTAAAACTTAAAAAGATAAACTTCCTCCTAACCCCTTTTATAATTAGATATATGAAAGAATATAATAGGTGTATGGATTATAAAGCAAAACAATAAATTTGTGTACCCACTAATCACCTTAAAAATATATTACTGGTACCTTTGGAGCCCTTTGTATATCCTTTTCAGACACCTTTACTTCCTACTTCCTACCCCCTGCAGAAGTTACCAGCACCCTGAGTTCTATATGAATCATTTCCTTGCCTTAGTTTTTTTCCATTTAGTAATCTGCCTATATCTTTATATACTGTAACTTGCAGTTTTTAGTTTTTCTCCTTTAAAGTAGTACATTTTGAGATTCATCAAAACAGATGTGATTTCATTTTCCCCAGAAATAGACAATCCTAAACAATCCTAAACAAACAGTCCTAAAATATGCATGGGAGCACAAAAACCCTCAAATAGTAAAGCATTCTTGTAAAAGAAAAGTAAAGCTGGAAGCATATCATGGTACCCTGATTTCAAAATATTACAGAGTTATAGTAATCAAAATAGTATGGTGTTGGCATAAAAGCAGACACCCTGTTAAGTTGAACAGAATTAGAGAGCTCAGAAATAAACCTACATATATGTCAATTAATGGCAAAGGAGCCAAGAAAATGCAGTAGGGAAAGGATGGTCTCTTCAAAAAATGGTGTTGGGAAAACTGGGCAGCCACATGCAAAATAATAAAACTGAAACACTATCTTACAACATACACAAAAATAACATCTATCAAAGACTTTTGTATAAGACCCAAAATCATAAAACTAGAAGAAAACAATAGGCAGTAAGCTCCTTGATATGGGTTTTGGTGATGAGTTTTAAGATCTAACTCCAGAAGCAAAGACACCAAAAACAAAAATAAACAAGTAGGACTATATTAAACTACAAAGCTTTTGCACAGCAAAGAAAATCATTAACAAAATAAAAAAGCAGCCTTTTAAATGAGAGGAAATCTGTAGGTCATATTTTCTGATATTAAAATGATACAAAGATTTCATACAACTCAATAGCAGAAAAACCTGAGTAAAATGGGCAGACGGTATAAATAGACACTTTTCCAAAGAAGACATAAAAATGGCTATCAAGTACATGGATACTCAATATCAGTAATCACCAGGGAAATGCAAATCAAAGCCACAATGAGATATCACCTCACACCTGTTAAAATAACTTATCAAAAAAAGACAAAAATTGTTGGCAAGGATGTGGAGGAGAAAAGGGAACTCTGGTGTGTTACTCTTAGGAATGTGAATTAGTATAGCCACTATGGAAAACACTGTGGAGGTTAGTAAAAAAATTAAAAATAGAACTATCATGTGATCATCAATTCCACTTCTAGGTATTTTTCCAAAGGAAATGAAAGCTAACTCAAAAAGATGCATACATCCTCATGTTCATTGAAACACAATTTATGATAGGCAAGATGTGGAACCAACCCTAAGTGTCTTTCGATGGATGAATGGATAAAGAAACTGTGGGACACCACACACACACACACACACACACACACAGCATATTATTCAGTCATAAAAAAGAAATCTTGCCATTGGTGATAACGTGAATACACTTTGAGGGTATTATGCTAAGTGAACTAAGAGGAAATCAAATATTGTATGGTCTCTCTTATATGTGGAATCTAAAAAGCAAACAAAAACCAAGCTTATAGATACAGAGAATACATTGGTAGTTGTTCAGAGGTGGGGGAGGTGGGGATTGAGCTAAATGGGTGAGAGGGTGAAAAAGTACAATCCTCTTATAAAATAAAGAGTCATGGGGATGTAATATGTCACATGTTGTCCATGATTGGGTATTTGAGAGTTGGTAGGAGAATAGAACTTACGAGTTACCATCACAAGAAAAAAAAATTATATCTACGTATTGTTAGGATGTTAACTGGACTTATGTGGCGATTGTTTTTGTAGTGTATACAAATATTGAGTCATTAGGTTTTATACCTACACTTCAAACTACTATATGTCAATTATACCTCAATAAAAGAAAGAAAAAACTCATATGTGATTGTAGTCCATTCATTTTCACAGCTGTGTGGTATTGTACCATATGAGTATTATTAATCTGCTGCTGGTGGATATTTTTTAGGTTGCCACTTGTATATTACAAAGTTGCTTTGAACATTATTTCATGTCTCCAACTTAAAATTGGCCACACATTTCTCTAGAGTCCTCCTACCTTTTCTCTTGGCATGAAAAGTCCTATTAATCTTTAAATTGAAATATTAGGAATTTATATTAAAGTGGCCCAAAGGATCTTTGTGGCTGAGATATTTGTGACCTGTTCGCTAGGATCTAGGTCATAACCATACTAAGTAACCATATCAAATTTAGGGAATTTTTAAAAATTCCCTTTTTTGAAGTAAGTTCAGATTTATAGAAAAGTTGGAAGGAGTACAGAGAATTGCCATTTGCTATTTACCTAGGCTCCCCTAACGTTAATATCTTACATAACTGTGCTACTTTTATCACGGCTTAGAGATTAACATTGGTACAGTACTTTTAAGTTAAGTACAGACTTGATTCAGATTTTTCCAGCATTTCTACTAACATCCTTTTCCTCTTTGAGAATCCAATCCAGGATACCATAATGCTTTTATTAATCATGTTTTCTTCTTCTCCCCTAATCTGTGACAGTTCCTTGTCTTTCATGACCTTGCCACTTTTGAAGAGTACTGGGCAGGTGCTTTTGTAGAATGTTCCTTAATTTGAGTTGTTTGATGCTTTTCTCATGATTAGATAGGGGCTGTGCTTCTTTTGCAAGAATATCACAGAAGTAATAGTATTACACACTTACTGCATCACTTCAGGTGGGTATGTTGACATCAACATGACCTATCAAGGTCATGCTAACCTTGATCACTTAAGATGAGATCTGACTCGGTTGTCCACTATATAGTCACAGGTTGTTTTATTTATTTCTTTTATATAAAATTTATTTTAGAAAGACTGAGGTCCAGGGCTGGGGAAGGGGCAGAAGAGGGAGAAAGGGAGAATCTCAAGCTGAGAACGGAGCTTGTCATAGGTCTGTCTCAAGACCCTGAGATGACGACCTGAGCTGAAACCAAGAGTTGGACACTTAACTGACTGAGCCACCCAGGTTTCCCTAAAGCCACAGGTTTTTTGCTTTTCATTGCAAAGGAGTCACTAAAGTCCAGGCCACAATCAAGAGGAGGAGAATTAAACTCCACCTACTGGAGGGAGGAGTATCAAAGAATTTGTGGATATGTGCTAAGACCACCACAGTTAGGAATCAGGAGGGGAAATACTTTGAGGCTGTGTAAATATTTTCTTTTTAAAGCTTTGCCCACTAATTTTATCACTGTCAGTGTATCATGCCTGCACCAAATATTGCTGGAATTGTTCTAAGTATGATTTTTATTTCCTTCAGTCCTTTTACATTATTAGAATTCTTCTGTAAAGAAGATGTGTCCCTTTCTCATTTATTTATTCACTCAATAATGTATATCACTCTCTACTCACACTTATTTTATTGAGTTATATAATCTAATGTTATTTATTTTGTTGCTCAGACAGTTGCAACCTGGCTAAGAGGACTCTTTCAGGATGGGACAGTTCCCTCAATTTTGTCTAAGCACTTCCTTTCTGGCACTACTAGTATTTTCTTCATCCTGGGCCTAGAATCAGCTATTTTTCCAAGAAACTTTGCTTCCTTTTATTGGGGAATGATATTTAGAAACCCAGACCTGGGTGTGCCTAGTTCTCTAAAAAAAAAAAGGTGATTGTCTTAGAAATCATAGAGCCTTCTTATGTTATTAGTATATGTTTATCTAAAATGTCAGTTGTTTTTTTTAAGATTTTACTTATTTATTTATTTGACACAGAGAGAGAGAGAGAGGGAGAGAGAGATCACAAGCAGGCAGAGAGAGAGGGGGGAAGCAGGCTCCCCGCCAAGCAGAGAGCCTGATGCCGGGCTTGATCCCAGGACCCTGAGATCATGACCTGAGCCGAAGGCAGAGGCCTTAACCCACGGAGCCACCCAGGCGCCCCCTAAAATGTCAGTTTTTTCTGAGAGAAAGTGAGATTTGTGTGGTGACTGGTAAATAAGTTCACTTTCGTTACTACTGTCAGTAGCCTTTAAAGTAATCAGACATGAAATTACAGCATGTGTTTCTAGTAACGAGAAGTACTTTTAGAACTTACCTTTTTGAGTTTATGGCACTTTTATGGAAAACTTGAAAAGTTTTTGTTTTCTCTAATTATTATTTTCTCTCTGGGATACAATTGAGAACAAAGGAGGAGAAAAGGTGGGCTTTTGAAGCTACTAAGCTAAATCCACCAATATCCCCAGACTCAAGATTAAGCACTTAACTCACTAAAGAAAACCTCAGGCTTGTATTCAGAGGTCATTTACTCTTACTTATACACAGCTCTAAAAACAACGGTTATCTAGTTTCCAAACTCCTAGAAGATGTAACCCAGCGTTTTAGAAGAACTTGGGTGAGGTGGGGGCGGGGAGATGCAACTATTAAGCAAAATGTCAGCATGAGAAAGGGGCGCCTGACTTTTGCAAGGAAGGAGAGAGAAAAAGAGCAGAGCGGGCGCTAGGGCAGCAGGGCAGTTGCCCTTAGCTCTTCAGATCCTCAGCTAAAGGGCCAATAATCCTGCTGAGCAAGGCCTTAAAGGCATTACTAGGAAGACTAGCCTAGTAAATGTTGTTCATGATGATAACCTTGAGCCATCAAGCCAGTATTAAATTAGATTTTTTTGATACTGTTCAGGGAGTTTAGGAAGTGTTGATACATTTTTGAAAGACTTTCATCAACCTGGTAAAATGAAAATGCTGATTTAGGGAATCAACCTTCCTTTCCTCAGTTTTTCCAGCAGAAACTTTTGTTCTGAGAAATTATTAAGAGCCAAAAAAAATTTTTTTTTTAAGATTTTATTTATTTGACAGAGAGAAACACAGCTAGAGAGGAACACAAGCAGAGGGAATGGTAGTGGGAGAAGCAGGCTCCCTGCTGAGCAAAGAGCCTGATGTGGGGTTCGAACCCAGGACCCTGGGATCATGACCTGAGCCAAAGGCAGATGCTTAACAACTGAGCCACCCAGGTGCCTCAGGAGCCAAAATTTTTGAGCATACAGAACTACTGTTTTAGTGGGGCCATGATCATGAAAATTACTCATTTAATCTGCTTGTGCCATAGTTTAATCTTCTTTTAAGGTATCAACCTTTCATTTTTGGTTTTCTCCCTTAAACATGCATTATATCATTAAGTATGGCTGTCATTTTTATATCAGGAGAATGCAGTTTCTTAGGAAGATTTAGTGTATCAGAAGCATTCTTAAAAAGAATGTGTAAATACAATTTTTATATATTATTTAGGAAAAAAATCCCCAAAATTTGAGGAAGAATCATCAAAGAGATAAAGTGCGATTCTAGTGTTTTAGAAAATATTTTAAGGCTAATATTTCTCTAGCCTGCCTAGATTTTTTCATTTTCTTATTTAACAAAATGCTAAATTTTGATATGTTAAAAAAAATAATAAACTTAGACTTGTGCACCTAGTAGACTTGTAGTGCTGTCTCCAAAGGAAGAAAGGATTTCTTGGCTCACAGTAACTCCAGATATCCCCAGTTTGTTTATAAGTGGTCCAGGTGGAGTTTGGGGTTGCTGGGGAATATAGCTGACCCAGAAGAGATTCTCTTAGCCCTTTCAAAATGGAGTAAAGGATAAGGGAATGAGGCAAAGTACAAACATGTTTAGCAGGGGTTGAAAGTATGGGAAGAACTTTTTTTTTAAAGATTTTATTTATTTATTTATTTGACAGAGAGAGAGAGATCATAAGTAGGCAGAGGCAGGTAAAGAGAGAGAAGGAAGCAGGCTCTTTGCGGAGCAGAGAGCCCCGATGCGGGGCTCCATCCCAGGACCCTGAGATTATGATCTGAGCTGAAGGCAGAGGCTTTAACCCACTGAGCCACCCAGGCGCCCCGAAAATGTGGGAATAATTTGAAAGAACAAATATTAGGAGAAGGAGAGAAATGAAAGAGAAGGATCAGGTAGACTAGTAAAAGATACTACTGCAGCTATCATTTATCATGTCTTGACTCCTCTATTTTACAGTCCTAACATTTGTAGGTTTCTGAAGCAGGGAAATAGATTTCTGTTGGAGAGGAGATGCTTTACAATTTCTCACTACCTTTCTATGTGAAAAACGCAAATTTATTTCAATCTTAAATAGCAGGGTTCATACTCTGCCAGAGAAGTTAGTTGGAATCATGATGGAACATTTGTTAAGCTAATGCATTTGATTTACAAACATATGGCCATTTGCCTTCGCCTCGAAATTCCAGAATTTGAAAACTGCCATGTAGTTCATTCCTCAGGATTTGTTTTTGTCTTTTTTTATACTGTGGCGTTTGCTTTCATGATATATCCAATATATTTGTATTTTAGGTTGCATTTATAAACATACCAATTTTGATTGATTAAAGTAGTTTTTATAAACGTATTAATTCTGATGAAAGAACTAGACCACATACCTTCTGAGTGGTCTCTTATTGTTGAAGTATTATACTTCTGTCTGCATTTAATATGTGTATTGTTTGAGTTTTATGATGTAATAGGGTTGTCATCAGTCATTGGATCATATACATGATGTCTGTTTTTTCTCATTTTTCCCATTTAATCCCCATTAAAAACCTCTTCCAGAAGTATTCTTGTTTTGTCATTTGATGCCCAGTATTATGTGGGCTGTATGTAAATTTGAAGTCCCCTATTTTCATGAATGAGTAATAGAGCCTCATGAACCTGGGTAAGTTTGGTTATTATCTCCAATAAGTAGATACGTATATGGGTATAAATAAATGAAGAGAATAGATCTTGAACTCTGAAACGCTCAGCATAATTTTTTACATATTTAGGGAAATGTCTCTTGCCCTTTTTTAGATACCCAAAGGATTGGAAATTCCCCCCCACACACACACACACAAAAGAAGGTAAGGGACCACTGATTTAGTAGTCCTTCCTTTAGCTTCCTTTTGCAGATAGGAAAATGAGGCCAATGATTGAAGGTCAAATAGCTAATTAGTGGCAGAGCTGGGATTAAAACTCAAGTCTCTTTCCCAGGTCACTTCTTATTCCATTATACTGACAATCCTTAGACACATTATTTTGATTCTGAAACACACATTAATTTACTATATACATAATTGGTACTTAATTAGCACTCTTTAATATTTGAAGCCATTTGGGTTTACATTTCTTGTTTAAAATGAATGGTATTTAAAAAAAATGAATGGTATTCAAAAAATTGGCACAGGAGTTCTGTCTTCTATTTTAAATTATTAATTTAAAAAAAAAATCCTAACATTTGGTAACATAAGATCATATATTCGTAAACCGTTTTATTTAACAGTTATTTGATGTTGAGAGGAAAATTGTGGTTGGAGCTCTGGGCCAATACCTGTATTACTCTGATTCTTTCTATAATGTTAACCAATACTACATCCAACAGAAGTATTCTCATCATCTAAAAGGGAATCTGTCTGTTAATGTATATTATAAAGACTTTGTTTTCAGAAGAAATAAATATAACTGAGTTGTTATTTAAAATAGTGTATATTATTAGTGGCATTTTTTGGGAGATTTTGAAAAAGTCACACTAAAACAGGGTAATTATCTATAGTAAGAATTGAATTCTTACTAACTACTCCTTCACATATGATAAGGCGCATAGATCATTTGTTTTCAGACTTTGCTCTCTTGCAGCTTTTCACACCAGAGCAATTCGGTATAGAGTATTCAGATTTCATTTAACCTTTCTACTGAATAAAATTTTTACTTTTTCATTATTTATTCACCCACTCAAATACTGAGCGTATGATATATGCCAGGCGCTGTACCACGTACTTAGCCGTGCCATCAAGATCTTAACAGTCCTTCCTTCATTTGGACACCATGTACTGTTCCTTTATATTATGGAATAAACTCTAATGCAGGATTTGCATCTTAGACTCTCTCTGGTCCTCTCTCAGACAGATATGAGCTTTGCCACTCATGTTTCTAGGATTTGGAGATAAAATATTATATACACTTTTCATGACCATTATGGGTTGAGAGTGTCTGGTATTCTGGTTCATTGAATATTAATAGATACTTCTAGTTGAGAGAATGCCAGATGAACTTTAATTCTCTAATTGTGGTGCAGATAACAAAGTTGGTATGCTTTCCTTTGTACTGCCTTATAAGAAGATTGGCTTTTCAACAATAGGCTTACTTTTCCCAATTAATAATTGGTTCTGTAATAGTAGAAGGGGAATATTGTTGATGAGACATCTCCAGCCTTTAAACCACTCACAACTAAGTGGGTTTAAACTCCTGGAGAAAAGTCACAAAAGGTTGTCAGTTGGTTCTTGTTGATATATGACTCTAAACTCTCAGTTGAGCCTTTAGTTAAGCAATCCTACTACTCTCCTTGAACTATGTGTTTTCTTTCTTTTTCTTTTCCTATAGCTGTTCTAGACTTGGTACTACCATTCTTCTTTAAAGTTCTAGTAAATAGTGGTGCCTGGGTGATGCATAGTCTTGGTTTCTGCTCAGGTTGTAATCTTAGGGTTATGACATTGAGCCCCGAGTTGGGCTCTGTGCTCAGTGCAGAGTCTGCTTAACACTCTCTCTCCCTCTCCCCCTCCCTGCTATCCCCACACTCTCCCTCTCTTTCTTTCTCTCTAAAATAAGTAAATCTTTAAAAAAAAAAAAAAAAGTAAAGTTTTAGGGGCATCTGAGTGCTCAGTTGGTTGGGCGACTGCCTTCAGCTCGGGTCATGATCCCAGAGTCCTGGGATCAAGTCCCACATTGGGCTCCCAGCTCTGTGGGGAATCTGCTTCTCCCTCTGACCTTCTCTCCTCTCATGCTCTCTCTCACTCTGTCTCTCTGTCTCTCTTTCTCTCAAATAAATGAATAAAGTCTTAAAAAAAAAGTTCTAGTAAATAAAGTTCAGTAGGACTCCGTTTATTGTGTGAGTTCTTAGAGCCCTTACCATTCTGAGGTACTTTCTCAGTCTCCAAAAGGGTGGTGCTGGATGCAACTTAATCCAAACTTCTTTGACATGGAACACCACCCTCTCCCCTCTCCTTTTGATGAATACCTATTAATATATAGAGAGCTCAGTTTGGGCAATGGGGGTCTCTGTACTCTGTGTTTCTTCTTATTTCTGAATATAGCTTTGATCTGACTTCTTAGCTCTCAGTGGCCCAATAACCCAGTGAAGTCTCAGAACTGGAGCCCACGTGTTATTCATGGATACTTCTCCAGAGACTTGTACATTACCTGTTACCAAGTTAGGGGACTAGGGAAGTGATTGTTGAATGGTATAGCCACTCATGTTCATAATTAATGGATGGGAAGGGAAAGAATACTGCCATTTAGGTGGTGAAGGCAGATAAGATGATCTGATGCATTCGTTTCATTTCATTTTTAAAAGGCTTTCATGTTTATTTTTCTGTATTTTATACATTTTGTATAAACTTTACCTGCATTTATGCAATCATAGAATTTTTTAGATTAGGTTTGGTTTCTAGATATAGAAAAGCTATCATGCATTAAGAATATCAGTTGTAAGGGTGCCTGGATGGCTCATTTGGTCAAGTGTCTGCCTTCAGCTTCAGGTCCTGCTTTCCAGACCTGGGATCGAGGCCTATATCGGGTTCCCGGCTCAGCCGGGATTCTGCTTCTCCCTCTTTCTACTCCCCCACACCCCCGCCGCTTATGCTCTCTCTTTGTATCTCTCTCTCTCAGATGAATAAATAAAATCTTAAAAAAGAATATCTGTTGTAGGCAGATGGTTAAAACTTAGGTAGATAAAAATTAAGTGTTTACTTTTATAGTGAATTTCAGAGTTTAAAAAAATTCTCCCCACATGCCAGTGTGTTATATGCTGTACATAAATACAGCAATAATAATACTTATCCTTTTTCTCTCTTCTTCCCTGGGCCATAACTTCGAAGTGCTTTGAGAAGACACTTCATTCAACTTCTGTAGCAGCCAGGGCAAGTCAAAAGTTTTTGTGTGAGGGAGTGTGACAATGACCATCCTTCATCTTGTCATGAATACTCTCCATTACTGCTGTCTACCTTCCTAATTTTCTAGAAATTGTCTAATATAATCTATTTTCCTTATTTAATGCATTAGAAAAGAAAAAAGAACAAGACATAAGGTATGAAGCAACTTGCCAGTGGGGTGGACATTAGATAATGGCTGAGATTAGAACCAGGAGCCCAATCTCTCTCTGCCTTATTTACCTTGAGTGCTGTAATCCATCTTTTCTGGAAAGTGTCTGAATCGTATGCGAGGGCTGGGCATCCATCGATTAAAGAGAGCTTTAGAGTGTCCTATTGGTAAAACAGACTGGGCCAGACAGTAGGGCAAAGTCTCACTGATGATAAGTATCAGTTTTTACACTTGGTATGTGGTCATTACCAGGCTTCCAGAACATGTGTTGGACATCATTTATATGGCAGATTTTTTTCCTCACAAAGACTTTGAGCACTTTTTTGATTTTGCCGAAAGCACTTTTGTAGCTCTTAAATAATTCGTATTCACTGTAGAAACTTTAGGAAAAGCACTTCCCCCACACAAACCAAAACAAGGGGGGAAAATCATTTTTAATCACACTCAGCCAAGATATGAGTAGGAATATCTTAGTAAATTCCATCTACATTCTGTACAGGTGACAGGTCTCTTTGCTTCTCTATTATTACTATGTACTTAAGGAAAAAATGTTACCACTTAGCCAAGGTATAAGCTATCTACTCACTGTTCTTAAAGATATACACATAGAGGGGTGCCTGGGTGGCTCAGTGGTTTAAGGCCTCTGCCTTCAGCTCAGGTCATGATCTCAGGGTCCTGGGATTAAGCCTCGAATTGGGCTCTCTGCTCAGCTGGGAGCCTGCTTCCCCTTCTCTCTCTGCCTGCCTCTCTGCCTACTTGTAATTGCTCTCTGTCAAATAAATAAATAAAATCTTTAAAAAAAAAAAAAGATATACACATAGAACAGAGAAGATTTTCTTCTCAGCTGGGTCTCCATATACAGGGAAATAACAATACTTACAGGCCTGGCAAGCCTAGTGTTCCTTGGGATTCTTTGACTTCAAACTTAACTCTGCTCATCAGACCATAAATTAACTGGGAATGAAAAGCTGTGGTCACTTTTTCTTCCACAATAAGAACTACAAGTTTCCTCACGGTTGCATCCAACATTAAATTAGTCTCCAGCTCAGTGACAAGATGGACTTGAGCTGTGAAAATAATTTTATATACATTGACATGGAAGGCAAACATTAGGGATAAGAAAGGTGTTATACATTTTGGAAGAGAGATCTTCAAAGGTAGGAGTGAAAAATTGCTTAATGAAACTAGAAGTTATTTTGAAACAAACTTAAGTCTTCTAATTTTCCTTCTTTCCTCTCCTGTTTGGAATCAAATCACATTTTAAGAATGTGCTGTGCAAAATGTGGACAAATCTTTAAAAATGATAGTTACATTAATTTGGAAATATGAATGTATTAGAGTAGAATTACTACAATAATAACAACCTTTGTCCGTCATTGTAATGGAAATGCTAGCATGCTTCTGGGAGCTTGGCATTTTCAACAGCTTGCACACTCTTGCCAAAGGGCTAAGGTTTTAGTACACATGTTGGAAATGCCAAGCTTCCAAGAGCATTACATTTCCATTACAATAATGATGACAGCAGGCGTTCCATACAAGGAATCCTTGTGGTGGTTAACATATATTGTCAATTCTACTCCTTACAGCAGTTCTGGAGGATAGATATTATTAATTCCTTTTAACAGATGAGAAAATCAAGGCTAAGTGACTTGTCTGAGGTTATTTAACGCAGATGTGTTGGAATTGGAAGGAAAGTCTAAAGTCCTACCTCACCTTGTGTTACCTCTATGTTCTTTTGCCTCTGACTTTTTCATACAGGCAAAAAAATATTTTACTAAACTAGTTGCCATTATTTTTTTTCATTAATTGGTTGTTTTCAATACACAAAGAATCATCAGTTATGAGGAGTCCACGGGACATTGTGTAACAATCTCTTTGTAAAAGTAAATACTCTGTTCTTTAATTTTTAAATTTTAATTTAGATTTTGAATGAAGGCTTTTTTTAAAGTAGGAGGGTATAGCTATAAATATTAACAATTATGATAGTAGTACATTTTTTTGTTAAACTGGAATTTTTAAAAATTTTTCTTTCTTAATGCTGAGACCAGTTTAATATCCCATACCTGACTTCATGGAATGGGGAAGCATATAGGTTACATAATAAGCTAGAAATGGTCTATATTCTTTATATCACAAGGTATATCATCTTTCCTGTTTTATTTACTTTGTTCACTTAAGTGTATTTTGTCTAGAAAAGACTTGTTTAGGCTGTAATTCTAATCATCTCCGTCATTGGTTCCCGGGCCAGCAGCAGCACCATCACTTGGGATCATAAAATTTGTCCCAGCAGTCTGTAGGACAACAAGTTCTCCAGGTGATTCTGATGCACATGCCAAATCAAGAAGCCCCATTCTATATGTTCCACATACCAAGAGCCCAAGAGGATTTGTGCATTCTTTCATCTAACAAATGGTTCTTGAGTTTGCTTCAGGGTAGTCCTCTGTGATGGAAATGCCATAGATCACTGCTGTCCTAGATGACGTCACAGACCTCTGTTGCTAGCTTAATGAAGTATAAGGGGGGAGTGGACTCTGAAGAGATAACTATTAGTTCTGTTTAAAGTATCCTGTGCTTGAGACCAAAGGTTTTAGTTTTTGTGACTTCTGCCCGGCAGAGCAGGCACTGCTTGGAAGAGCCCCATCACTTCCTTCACTGACACAGTTACAAAGGGCCTGTCCTGTCCAGGAGCTGTTGTGGATCTTTGGGCTGCAGAGATAAAAGACAGTGCCCTGCCTCCAAGGGTCTTAAACCTTAACCCGGTTTACTGTCTGGATCTGTTTGCCTCCCTTTATCCCTTTAGATCATTTATGTGTTGGTGTGGAGAGTTTTTACATGTGCAGATTTATCATTTAGATTATAGAAACCCAGAGCGCTCCTTATTAATTCAGAGTGTCTTCTACCACTTCCTCTCAGAGACAACCTCAGCTTGTAAAAAGGGGAGTATGATCATAGCCTACTTTGCAGGATAGTTGTGAGAGCTAAGTGTGTCATAGGCTGGGCCTGCGGCATTAGGAATTGGTTAGGGCCAAGATGTGGGGGCTCATGCTGGGATTGAGGGTTCGGGCCCAAAGCTTCAGGGTGTGGGAGGATTTTGACCACTGAAGCTTGCATTCTTCCCTCCTTGGTCTGAGCACACTTATTCTCCTTAGCTCTTGGCTCTGGTAAACAGAATTAGTCTCTAGAGTTTCCCCTTTACCTTCCGCTCCTAAAGCAAACAGCCCAGCATTTCTAAAGGTTGTTTGGCTGCAGGCAGCAACAGGAAATAGAAAGGTGAAAAGGATGTTCTGTCCCTTCCTTGATCTAGGCCTGGACCCTGGGAAGTAAGGCAAAGGTGTGTAGAGGTGCTAAGAGTTGGCCTTTGGACACCAAAGGGCTCTAATAAACTTAATTTGTACTTCAGAAGTTGAAGACCCAGGTGAGAGACCATGTGGCTGAGGGGAAGAGGAGGAATCACTGAACTGTAGGGGTGGCGATCGGAGTATTGGGGGCTATGTGGATGGACCAAGGGAGCCGATCTGATCTGGCCTTTAAGAAGGGTGGAGGGCTAGAACTGCCTCACTTGTGTTAGAAAAGGTTGAGACCCAAGGAAGTAGAATTTAGAAGATTGGGCAAATAATGAAAATTCCTAAGCATGGTGCAGCTTTATAGTTGTGCAGATGAGTCAAATTCTACCTAATTTGTTTACACAGCGCCTCCCCCCCCATTCTGAGGCTAGACAGTGGTTGTTTCCCTCACATAGGCATGTTAAAATACAGAAATGCATTCTGGAAAATTAGTTGTGTCCTTCAAGATTTGGCGTGAAAAGGAATGATGTGGTTTTTTGCTTTTTTTAATTCAGTGCATTCTTCTTAAACTGATGCTCCTTCTAGGTGCTTATTGCAGGTAGCCACATTAATGGATAAGTTTTTTCTTCAGAAATAATTTTAAATAACTGTCGCCATTCATATCTAATAACACATTTATTGTGATCATATGGATCCTTATATGAAATGGTGCAAGAATGTACATTAACTAGAAGATAAAAGTGATGCTGAACAGAATGCCGCTGGGAGCTCTTGTTTGGACCCATCCAGTGCACGCTCCGTAAAATTTTATGTTGTTTACGTGGTGTGCTGTGGTTTGTAGTCTGGTCTTTGCATTAATTTGCCGTTGTCTTTCTCTCAGATATTAATGAAGTGTAGGAGTGATTCCATCCCAGATAGACATTTTTAAGGTGAACTTAAAAATATAAAGCTTTTCCTTTAAAAAATAATTTTTCTGGAAGACGGAAACTGCTTCATTAGCGATTGCCAGCAAAATCTCCTAATGTCTTTCTATAAGCTGTTTAAGCTTAGTATTAGAAATTAGGGCTAGAGAATTTAATTAGCCAGCTTAGAGGATGCAGTCTCTCTAATTTAGGATTTCCCTTTGAGAAAATTATGTAGTTGGAAAAGGAATATCATACTTGAGACAAGTCAGTTTTTGAGTTGTTTAGTGCCTCCATCTTGGGCTCTCAATCGCATCTGTGCCACAAATCTGGAAATTGTGCTTGATTTGAATGAAAATTTTTTGTTTTTAAATTGATAATTGCAACATGGCATGTTGTTGGATTGTGTGCGGTATTTATCAGACTTAGGAAAGGTGAAAGTTAGGTGTTTGGAGGCAACAATTAACTCATCTGTTTTACCAATGGGACACATAATCAGATACTAGTTATTCTGCATTTAGCTAATATAATGGGTTTAGTCAACCAGTGAATACTTTGTTATGAGAGTGTTAAATGTTAACACTTTTGCATTTTTAGACTTAGCTAAAAAAAAAAGTACAGAAAAACCTCTCATAACCCTTACCACCCTTTCAGCCATAACATTACATTGCCTTGGTTTCTGCCTTTAATTTCCCCAGGGGTTCTTTTTATTTAGGAAAAGGGTGAAAGATGTATTTGTGTAAGTACTACACCAGTGCTTCTGTTAAATCCTTTTTCAACAAAGAATATGTTACTTGAGCGCCTCATGCACAGGGTGCATATTTTTCTGAAAAGAATGTACCCTGAAAGAAGTAGTTTTTAGTGTGTATTTATTTCATGTCTGCCAGTTTATTTTCGCTTAGAAATTTTCTAATGCTTTGAATTTGTAGCCATTTTTCGGTTAACTGAGCATATATGTATGTACAAAATAGCCAAACTTTAGAAATTCTTTGTGTATTTTAAAACAGTTTTCTTTCCAGTCTGGTATCACGGGTCTCCTAGTCCCCTTTAAAATGCAACGGAAATCCAACTTTAGATATGGAAAATCAGCTTTCAGGGAAAGTTAATTTAAAATATCAGTGATGGAGTAAATGTTTGCTTTCTAGAAACTTTAATTAATCCTTGTTAATGTGAGATTAATGTAGATGAGTATGTGTTCATGGGTGAGAAATTTGCCCCTTCAGTATTTCTCTGCTGAATCTTATTCACTACTGACCAAGTGCAAGTAATGCCATTGAAAGATGATTTGCTGAAGAGGATTTATTTTTTCCATTTCTTAGCAGCACATTATAATTGCAGTTTTATGTCTTTTCTGGTCTCATTTTTAATAATTGAGGATCCCACAAGTCCTTTGCTTATGAGGATTATGCCTATTACTGTTTGAAATTAAAGCTGAGAAAAAATAACTATTCACTAAACAACAGTAATAAAGTTGTTAACATACCTTTAATAATAAAGAACATACCTTTATGAACAAAATAACTATAGCCCCCAAACAAAAGATATTTTCGTGGGAAAGGTGGCTTTGTATTACATTTTTGAAACTGTTCGTAATGTCTGTCCTTTATGGAAAAAAGCTGGATTTTCCTGTCTCTGTGTTCATTCTGTTGTGATATCGCACATCCTGTAGTTTCTGGAAAATTAAATGTACGCTTGTGAGGGAGAGTTTAAAAGGTCAGTGAAGTTTAGATAGAATTATGAAAAGAAAAGTTGATCTTTTAGACCCCATGGAAGAGTTTTGGGGACCCTGTGGGTATGTCCCTGGACCACTTTTTGAGAATCGCTGCATTGTAATATTTTAGAAATGTGTATGGGTACTAAAACAAAATAAATCTCTCCTATTGTTTTCTCGTTTCTCTGTGTAAAAAGTAACATTCATTCACAAAATTAGCTGTGTGTTGGTAGAACTTAATAGGAAAATGGGTTGAAAGAACGCTGGATTAAACAAAGGTGTAACTGATTCTGAAGATTTTTGGTTTTGTTGTTAACGGCAGTGATCCCTCTAGTGTCATCCAACTCTCTTAGCTCAAACACGCTCAGTGGCCACGCTTATTTTACAAGCCATTTCTCAAGTGAGACCTCCAGCCCCCCTTCCAAGATTCCAGTAGCAGAGATCTTAAAAAAGTGTTGTAGATGAAGAGAATGTGTCTTACACTCCTCCCGTTTCTCCATCTGGGAAGGGAAGGAAAGAGAAATAAAATTTAATGAGCACTTTTACCATGTGCCAGGTGCTTTACATATGTTATTTCATTTAAATCCCCAAAACAACCCAAGGAGGTATGTCTAGCCCCGTTTTGCAAGTGAATAGAGCGAGACTCAGAGAGGTTAAATAACATGTCCAGAGCACACAGCATTTAAGTGAGTTTGATGGGAATCAAAATGCCTGTACAACCAAAGCTTCTACAGGGCCGTGCCTTGGTTTCTGCTTTGATTTTCTTCTGGTCTGCCGATTGAGAATGTGAATACTAACATTTAATTGGGCTCACTGGTGATGAAAAAATTTGCCCTGTGAGGTTTGCTCTTATGGGATTAACTGTCCTTGACAGATTGTATTTTGTAAAGTCAAGTAAATACGTTTATAAGAAAAGGTTTTTGTAATTTTTTCAGTTTTAGTTCTTTGAAAATTAATTGCCCATGTTTTACTACGAAGTGTGGAATTGCCCCTTTCTCTGTCCTCGGTTCTTTCATATAGAACAGTTAACTATATCAGGAAGAGACCTTGTATTTGCGAATCTAAAACAGTAGGTCATCAAGGTTTGTCAGAACTCCAGAAAGGCAAAATCCATTTTTAGGAGCATTATTTTGTTTCAGGTCGCCCACTCTCTAAGAGACAAGACCAGCTGTGGGTAGGGAGCAAGGGCTGGAGGAAATATGGCTTATGTAGCTGTCTAGGGACTTTTGAGGGAGGAGTATTCTTGTTTCTTCTCTGGGTGCTCTGGCATGATTTAGGACCAACTGAGAGTGAGCTGAGATTTCAGATAATGTTTCTCAAATCAGAGAGGACCACACAATCCCGAAGAGATGCCTGATGGAGTTCCTCCATTACTGACTCAGTGTTGCATCGTCTTGTAATATACCAGCTGTCACTTACATGTGTGTATTTAATTTTCCTGTATTTAAAGTGAAGCCAGTCACCTCTAGCAGCATCAACCATCCCAACCTTAAAGTAAGGTGGGGGAACCCCCAAACAGATAAGCCTCAGAGTATTGAATAGCTGCCACAAAAGTAGTCAAATTAGAGGCATAGCTGGCTTGAGGGCAGAGAATTTTCTATGAAAAAGACTAACTGTGTAGGAGAGGAGACCTTGTGATGGCTGATAGTGGAGAAAAGTAATAAAAAGCCCGCTTAAAAAATAGTGTCACCTGCAGATGCCTGCTATAGAGAGTGTTGCCCCCTCACTTGGTAACACCGGATGGTCAGCTGATTAGGGTGGCAGGGTAGAACTTAACAACATCAGGAAATCTTTCTAAGAAAAATGGCTGGAATTTTAAAGGAGTTTGGGTACTTGAAAGATAGTCTAGAATTGCTTAGAAAATGAACATTCATGAAATATCTTAATCTTGGATGATAATCAGATTAAGTGTTACTCTGTAAGACATATATACGTTTACGTGTGCTCTGACATACCCCTTGAATTAAATTGTTTTGGAAGTCACAATATTTTATAATTTGCTTTTTAAAAGACTGTATGAGATGAGTAAATATGCATTGTAATGAAATTGAATAATGAGTTTTACCTTTGGCATCATTTTGTGATAGCAGCATTCAATATACTTTACTTCTTTCTGACATATATATTTGAAACAGTTTTCTGTAAAACTATTTGAACGATTCATCACTTTTTTTAAGGGCCTCTTCTTTGGTAGTCAAATCAGTTTGTTTTGAAGCATCTGTTAAGTTATACCCTTACAGATGAATACTACCTAGTCTAACTCTTGGATCTTCAGTTCTCTTGGCTTTGCCTGTGATTGGAGAAGTTCTCCAATGTCACTTTCATAGAGAGACAAAGATGCTGACTTTTGTGGACTAGGAGAGATATTAAGCTGGGAAGGATCAATTTTATAAATGGTCAGTTGATGATAAGTCTTTCTCCATAGTGATAACTGGTTTCTTTGTACACATATATGTATGTGACGGGTGGAAAATGTCGAGATCTCTTGCACTAAACATATAGAATATACTTGGGAACTTTCTGAATTGTCTCGTATGATCCACTGGTTTTTTTTTCTACCTTAATCTGTGCCTGTCCTGTGGATTTTAAATTAACTGTATGCTTATAGTACGTCTGGTATTTAATAAGGTAAGTTTGCCCTTATTATTCTTCACTTTGAAAATTTTCTTGGGCTTTTAATTTTTCTGTGACTTTCCTCATGGGAAAATCATTAAAATTTTTTTAAAATATGATTTTACATCCCGTTGTATCTTAAATTGTTGTTTTCAAAAAACTTCTTGACTGTAAGAGGTAAAGGAGATTGGAATATTCATTCTGACACAGAGATAATCCCTTTGTAAGAAAAACAAAGGTTATCATATTACAATTCTCTAAATTTCTTACCATGAAGTTTAATAGTAACTTTAGGGATTATTGTTAATCAATTAAGAACTGATTAATTCTTTTTTTTTTTTTTTTTTAATTTTTATTAACATAGAATGTATTATTTGCCCCAGGGTACATGTCTGTGAATCTTCGGGCTTACACATTTCACAGCACTTAATAGCACATACCCTCCCCATTGTCCACAACCCAGCCACCCTATCCCTACCCCCCCCCCCCCCCCCCCCCCCCCCCCGGCCACCCTTAGTTCATTTCTTGAGTCTAGGAGTCTCTTAAAAATATGGAACGCTTCACGAATTTGCGTGTCATCCTTGCGCAGGGGCCATGCTAATCTTCTCTGTAAGGAACTGATTAATTCTTAAAATTAATTTTAAATTGATTAATTTGGTAAAAATTATTACATTTTAAATGTAATACACATTATGTAATACATATACACATTTCTCTTTGCACTGTGTTACTAAATAGGAGTTATTAGGATGAAATTATATTACTTTGAAAGATTTCTTTTGAGTAGTGAGTAGTGTTTCTTCCAACTCTCTGGCCTGATTATCATCCCTTGGGGAAGATAGTAAGTAGGATTCAAGTGCCCCCCATGTGAATTTTAGGCATCATCTCACTGTCTTCTCATGTCCTATGTCTGCAATCCCTCCCAGGTTTCTCACATGGTAAAAATCTTTCTCTTTGCAAATGAAGACAGTGTCTTGCTCAATGAACTTTAATCAAGTAGCATAGAGAGTGGAAAGCCTTTTGAAAGAGAGCCAAAGGCTTTATTTTGGAGCTTATGTTTCTGTCAGGTATCCAAAATCTTAAGGTAGATCAGTGTCCGGGAGGTTCCCCAAGTGATCTCTTTTAGCCCTTACCTCTGAATTTGGCTATCAGAGAAAGAAGTTGCAACTGAGGAATCTGGCCTCCCACCGACTTTAGGATTAGCTTTCCACATATTTGTAAAAACGTAGGGAGGAAGTTTTGTACCCTGGCCACACAGGCCAGGACTGACTGATGGCAGTGTGGTGGGAGGCAGTTTTCAGAATGCTGTGAGTGAGCTCTTGGTATGGCTTTCCAAGTGTTGGGGGGAGGGGGAGTTGTTGCGTGTGTGGGGTGAATGACTCATGTCTGGACCATTATAAGCAGTGGCCACATGGCCTCTTGGTCAGGGAGGGGGTGGAGGATTTGTGTGTAGTTCCAAGTTTAAGTTGTAAAGCCCTTTGCACTTGGCGATTTTGTGTGCTCGTGTGTGTGTGTGTGTGTGTGTGTGTGTGTGTGTGTGTATTAAGCTTATTTAACAAACAACCTTACATGTGGATCAGCTCATGTGAGCTCCTTAGACTATGGTATGTATGAGGTCTGGTGTGCTTTGCAGTTCCACCAGTAGACATTGCTAATGGACTTTGCTGTATTGGGGCATATGTCATGCATGTTACATAAAGGATTATTGAATAAACAAATTTATTTGATCAATGTGTGTGAAAAACCCACCCCAGAGTTACATTTTTTGGTTGGAGGGTACTAGTGGCTGCCTGGAATAAAGGTGGAGGGAAGGGAGGCGTTTGTTGAGTAGAAAACCAAGCTGGCCTACTCTACTTTGAAAAGTTTAAAAAAGAAAAGGAAGAAAACCTGATTTTTGTCAGGTGTACCACAGTTTCAGAGTAATTATGGCTCATTAGTGCTGTGAGCTAACAACTTCCTGTAGGTGTGATGGCGGCGTATTGCTATAAGTGGTTTTGTATGGCTGCGTCAAATACTTTGGTATGTCTGTTGAATACCATTTCTTTTTTTTACCTGTGATATGTGGAGAAGGGGAGGTGCAGAGCATGTTTGAGTGGCCTGAATGTTTTTACTTGAAAATAAAAACTTATTTTTTTTCCTGCAGCTGTCAAGTACTACGCATTTCAAAGAATTAGAAATCCTTCATAGCCTCTGAAGGCAGCAGCTAAACTCTCTTCCCTTTCTCTCACATAGGTTTCCACTTGAGTGGCACAGTGACAGAACCTGCAATACAATCGGAGCCAGAAACTGTTTGCAACGTGGCCATCAGCTTTGATCGTTGCAAGATTACCTCAGTGACCTGCAGCTGTGGAAACAAGGACATATTTTATTGTGCTCATGTTGTGGCACTGTCTTTATACCGCATCCGCAAGCCAGATCAGGTCAAACTGCATCTTCCCATTTCAGAGACTCTCTTTCAAATGAATAGAGACCAACTACAAAAGTTTGTACAGTATTTGATCACAGTGCACCACACAGAAGTTTTGCCAACTGCTCAGAAATTAGCAGATGAAATTCTTTCCCAGAATTCAGAAATCAACCAAGTTCATGGTGAGTTATAGACATTCATTCTGTAGAGTTCTTCTCTTATTCTTTTTCATTTATAAATTCAATTCTCCTGCATAAAAATGAATTAAATGTGATTTTAGGTAATCAACATTGCTCCTAAGTAGCCAAGAGAGATTAAAAAATTTTTTAAATTAGTTTTATTACTGAAGTATAGTTGACATACTGGGGTTTTTAAGTTTAGTTTTGCATCCTAAAACATTTCTTTCGAAGTGTTTTGAGTATTCTACTAGATACCAAGCGTTTTGTGCTCAGAAAATTTTCTCATTTATTAAAACTTGTCTCATACTTTTTCATTTGGGAAACTTCCATCAAGTACTAGATACTAGTTATGGAAACATGGACTTAGTCATTTAATTCACCTGTCAGCATTTATCAGTAAATTGACTTGCACATACTCCAATTTTTTTTTCCCCCTTTTCTTTTAAAATTTATTTTCCAAATCAGGGCATTTCTTTCTGTCCCTCCCTCCCTTCCTCTCTCACTCTCTTTTCTGTCCCTCCCTCCCACCCTTCCATCCTTTTTTGGAGGGGGGAGGAGGGAGAGAGAGAGAGAGGATCGGGCAGAGGTAGAGAGAGAGACTCTTAAGCAGACTCCACGCCCAGCACAGAGTCTGATGTGGGGCTTGATGTCACAACCCTGAGGTCATGACCTGAGCTGAAATTAAGAGTCAGACACTTAACTGAGCCACCCAGGCGCTCGCTCCCAAAGCAGGACATTTATGACAGGATGCCTCATAATAAGAAAATAAATTATTCTTAGAAAAATATTACAACTTGTTTAGAGAGAAAATAGGAGATGACTATCATTGTGTATAAGAAATCTCAAAAATGGTTTCTTTTGGATTTTTATACATGGAACATTATTTCATTTATTTGTAAACACACTTATCCGCTGCTTATTTTGTGCATTGCAAATATGTTGACTTATAAGAATATATGTGCAACTTGTCAGAAATATACCCACCACCTATTTCATGGAGTTCGTTAACACAGGATAAATAATACGGTTAAATTATAGGTTGCTGTGTTTTAAAAACATTTAGACATAATTTTAAAAATATTTAAAAATATATTGAAGAATGTAACACAGTCTTGACTAAGCAGCTCTTGAGCCTAACATTTTTGCATTTCTTTGGTTATGTTGATGAGATATAAGACCAGTCACTTAACTGTATTCTTTTAGGTTTCTTCAAAGTCATTAATTATTGTGGTGAATATAAGTGTTTAAGGAAAGTAAGTTTAAGGTTTATTTCTTAAAAACTTTTAAAATTATGAGATAAAATGTATAGAAAAGTGCATAAAATATGAATGTATAGATTAATAAAGTGAACCCCAAAACACAGGTCCCAGAAATAGACTATTCTCAGCACTAGAGAGGGTTCCATATAGCCCCTCTCTGTCACAAGCTCCATTCTCCTAATGGCAACCACTACCTGTTGTTTATGATAATCACATCTGAGGTGGTTTGTGTTTTGTTGTTGACATCACTAAACACTAGTTTTAGTTTTACTTGATTTTCATTCGAGTCGTGTTTGTAAGATTTATGCCTATTGTTTCATGTACATTCATTTTGTTTTGGTGGGTCAAAGGTACTTCTGTGCCACAGCTGTTTTGCTTTTTTAAAGATTTTATTGATTTGACAGAGAGAGGTCATAAGTAGGCAGAGAGGCAGACAGAGAGAGAGGATTTAAATAATTTAAATTAAATTAAATTAAATATAATATATTATAAATATATTATTTATATATTATTTATAAATATATTTATTATATAAAAATATTTATATTTATAAATTTATTAAATATTTAAATTTAATATTTGAATAAATATTTAATATTTAAATGAATGAAAATGTTCATTCGTTTTCATTGTTCTAGAGCAGCACTGTCCAAAAGAAACATTATGTGAGCCACATGTATAGTTTAAAATGTTCTAGTAGCATATTTAAGAAGAAACAAGTAAATTAATTTTAATAATTTTTTATTTATCTCAATAATCATAAATAACAATTCAACAAAAAATTGACATATTTTACTCTTTTTTCATAATAAGTCTTTGAAGTCTGCTGTCTGTCGTATACTTACAGTATATCTCAAACCACAGGATCATCCCAGTGCAAGTGCTTAATAGCCACATGTGGCTAGTGGCTACCTTATTATACAGCACAACTCTATTAGAGTATTCTAGCGATGAGAATATCACTTTGTCCATTCCTCTATTTATGGATCTTGTTTTGAATAGAGCTACTACAGACATTCTTTTACAAGTCTCATGGTGCTGTAAGATACTATTAAAATGGTTTTTATGTCAGAGGAACATCCGTATAGCCATATTTCTTCCAGTACTCCCCATATTAGGCACAGCTTTTTTCAAGTGTGTAAAGCATTTTAGTTAGTAGAGTCTTGCCATTGTTAAAAACAACTGTAGCGGGGCGCCCGGGTGGCTCAGTGGGTTAAAGCCTCTGCCTTCGGCTCATGTCATGATCTCAGGGTCCTGGGATCGAGCCCTGCATTGGGCTCTCTGCTGAACGGTGAGCCTGCTTCCTCCTCTCTCTCTGCCTGCCTCTCTGCCTACTTATGACCTCTCTCTGTCAAATAAATAAAATAAATAAATAAAATCTTTTAAAAAGCAAAACAGCTGTGGCACAGAAGTACCTTTGACCCACCAAAAGCACATGCATTCAAGAACTTTTTCAAATAATCTTCTGCTCTGTCCTATCGCCTGCCTCAATCTTTTGCTTTTTAGAAATCCAGGCTAGTTAACAGTCATCTCAGAAATTTCTTCAGGAGCCTATCTGTGGCTTCTTATTAAATTATTCAGTGGCGATAGAAGAATAGGATATACCATTTCTTCAAACTTTTATGTATTTTCTTGTTTTCCTTTTTTTTTTTTTTTCCCCTGAATTCATATACTCCGTTAGGGTTATATTATTCTCTGAGTTTTAATTTATCTAGAGGTCCACATCAACAACCAGTTGTTTGTTCTGCATGTATCTTTCTTGTTTTGAAGAACAGCAGCCTCCAGAATTTCGTATCTAACAGCTTTGAAAATTCATTTCCATGTTGAAAAAGTAAGACTAACAAATCAATGTAATCTAAAGTTGGATGCGAGAAAGTGTTTATGTGATACTGTATTTCTTTCACAGTTTCTAAAATTAAGAGAAAAAGTTATCTAAGGAAATAGCAAGGACAGAATGCAGGTTAGCTTTAGGCTTAATGTGATTTTCAAATAACTTTTGTATGAGAGCAGCTCCAGGAGAGCAGTGAACTTAAGTGGTTTATCCCACCAGCTTCCTTTTCACTTAATTTATCATCAGATTTGCTCCTAGCCTGGAAATGGGCCAATTTCATGAGTCGTCTTCCTGCCTTCCATCGTAGGGTGACAAGTGGTAAAAAGAAGAGAGGTAAGAAGCAGGCCATGACCTTAAGTGACAAAATGAGGAGTCTGCTCCTTGGAGGGTCTTATTTTAACTGTTAGACTGATGACTTACTAGAGAGTAGGATTAAAAATATTCTTCAGTTATTTGACCATGTGATCTCACTTGCCTCGAAACACCTCCAAAGCATTCTCCAAACCATTTAAGCAGTACTTTTGTGTATGGTCTTTTGGGTGTGTTTTTTCTTTGAGAGGAAAGATGTCTGGAACACAAAGATGGATAAGAGTTAAGTTTTATTTTAAGGAGAAACATCACTTTTACTTGGCTAGATAAAGAAAGTCAGGATAGGATTTAGATTCAGTTATCTGAATAGGTATCTTAAAGCCAAAGAAGTTAAGCTTATCCAAGGCCTTTTTGGGAAGAAAATCATAATTTGTAAGTAATTACAAGCTATGTTGATAACAGTTGGATATTCATTTTACTTGTGAACATATCCTAATACTTCTTAAAATTCTGTTGCTTTTCCTTTTTACAGTTGACTGTTGAACAATGTGCATTTGAACTGTACAAGTCCAACTTTACCTGGATTTTTTTTTCAATAACTATATGTATCATATTGTAAATGTATTTTCTGTTAGAAAAAATTTTTTTAAAGATTTTATTTATTTATTTGACAGAGATAGATCACAAGTAGGCAGAGAGGCAGGCAGACAGAGAATGGGGG
This sequence comes from Procyon lotor, assembly GCA_028646535.1. Classification (NCBI taxonomy): domain Eukaryota; kingdom Metazoa; phylum Chordata; class Mammalia; order Carnivora; family Procyonidae; genus Procyon; species Procyon lotor. The sequence continues at coordinate 92,676,309 of CM053607.1, read as the reverse complement.
GTGGGGTGGGGCGGGGGGGGTGGAGCAGGCTCCCCACTGAGCAGAGAGCCCCATGTGGGACTCAATCCCAGGACTCTGAGATCATGACCTGAACCAAAGGCAAAGGCTTTTTAACCCACTGAGCCACCCAGGTGCCCCTGTTACAAATTTTTTTAGCATTTTCTTTTCTCTGGCTTACTTTATGGTAAGGATACAGTACATAATACATATATAAAATACATGTTGATATCGTTGACATTATTGGTAAGGCTTCTAGTCTACAGTAGGCTATTAGTGGTTAGGTTTTTGGGCAGTCAAAAGTTATATGTGAATTTTCGACTGCATGGAGGGTTGGCACTGATGGGTCACTGTATTTTGAAATATCTTACTTTTTACCAGATTTTTATCCTGAGGAATTAAAAGGTTTTTCAAGACAATTTCAGATACATTATTCCTAATAATTTCCTTATCAGCTTGGTATTGCAAACTTATAATTGTAGTAGTTTCAGGAGGAAGAAACTGAGGAGAATGGGTTAGTGACATCCAAGGCCACAGATTCAGCGAAAGTAGTTAAAATATAGCCTTAGTTATTGTAATAGTTAAGTTTTTTCAGTAGACTTTTTTTTGCATTTCTTTGTGTTTTCATAAAATCCACCCCCCCCCACATAATTTTGATTAGATTATAAAACTAACTACGTTAAATAGTGGCTGTAAGATAGTTGATGTTAATGACCCTCCAAGGAGATTACTGGTTGTAGTTCTGTATTTGTTTTGTTTTTTGTTTTTTAGCGAAATTGTTTGCTTTTGGTTTTATATTCTAATAAAACTTCCCAGCTTCCACAGTCTTAAAAAAGATACTGGTGTCTTTGCTAAGTACTTTTCTAGAAATTTACTGATTTCCACGTGCTAGTCCACCCTCTTAGTTAACTTAGCCTCTTCTGGTCCTTTATGTTTCCTATTAAAGGAGATGTAGTATTTAGATTGCTAAATCATGGTATAAGGACAGAACATTGAGCTTAATATCTGAAGACCTAGAGTCCATCATTGTCTCTACTCTGTATTACCTGAGTGACCTTGGGTGACACTCATTTTTTCTCATTTAAAATGGTCATGATCTTCTCTAAGAGCACTGGGAGAATTTTAATAAGATATACATATATAATAATAAAAATACAATATAATTTAAGTTTACCTCATGTTTGGGTATCCGGAAGTACTCATAGAAGAGAGAAGAAACCATTTGGGGGATGAATGATATCAGAATTGGACGTCATACTACTTTGCTCTAACTTTCTGGCATGTATTTCTTCTCCTTTCTCTCTTGGACACTCTGATTTCATGACCACCCCGCCCCCTGTGAGCTAGCCTGCACTGGGCACATTACCACAAAGAAGGACAGACTGAGGGGCTTTCCTTATCCAATGTCCGATGACCAGCTGGCATTGTTCCAGACGTGGAACAGCAGTGGAGGGGGGCATTTCAGTGGCCCTCTCACTCCTAGAGCTTGGGCTAGTCCCAAATGTAGGCTGGACTCCTCGCTGACTTCAGTGCCATGTGCCCAGAAATACCATTTCAGTCCCAGAAATAAAAGGAATATATCCAGGTGTCAGATGCAGTTGGCACATGGCATGTAAGGTCTTTTCCACTTCCGATTCTATGACTTTGGTTGTGATGTGTCTTCAGAGACACACGAGGCACTCGTATCATGCCACACACGTGCACCTCCTGGAGTTCCACCCAAGTGTGCACTTCTGTGTTGTTGTTCTTTGATCAGACATTTCAATTTGTTGGAGTGTGGTTCTAATAAAACCAACACCACAAATTCCACTCATGCCTGCTACTCCTGCTTAACTTAGCCTCGAAATGCCTCTGTGTCCCAGCCATCTCTGTGTCAGCCCATTCAGGCTCTTGTAGAGGTTCCAAGCAAACAAGCAGACCCACTCAACCATGCTGTGTTTGTTGTGGGCCTTATTTTTAGTTTATTGTAAACTCCATCAGGGCTGAAACTATGACTTGTGTACCTTCCTTAAGGACAGTACTTAAGAAGCCATAGGTGCTCGGAATTTGTTAAACAAAAAGTAACACTGTCATTTTTCATTTGTTCTTAGTGGGAACTTGGAGATTTATTCTTGTACACATACATGTTCCAAATCTAGTACGGAGTGCCAGTTGGAGTTGTTTGATGGAGGCCTTATGTCACATCTTTCTTCCTTTTGTTTCCCTGTGGATGATCATGTTCATTGTAGTTGGGCTTGCATTAGCAACCAGTTTTTACAAGTACTCTAGAGAGATAATTTGGTCTTTATAAGCATATTCTTTCTATCATAGGATATTCAGGCATTGACAGTTGGTGAAACAAAGGTAAGATCTACTGGTGATTGATAAAATTTGCAAATACATTCTATAGGAGAGAACTGAATTTGCTGTCCTAAAGTGCAGCAGTGTGAAACTTAGAGAAAATTTAAATCAATTCAAAAAAGTATGTTGAAAAAATGTACAGTAGTATAGAATTATGTGAAGATAAAAAGATAAATCCTCTTTGGGTCCTTCTCCCAACAGCTCCCTCCCTCATTCTCCTGACAGCTCTCTTGCCCCATAGGGTAACTACTATTGACAGTGCACTTCATATTCTTTGAGACAGCTTTCTTTGTGCACACACATATATAGTTTTTAAAAAACAATTAAAAATATTTTTCTGTGTTTTGCTTTTTTCTCTTAATAGCTGATGGATAGCTTATGTTAGTTCAAACAGGTCTATTACTGTTTCAAGTGTTGTATAGTATTCCATAGTATGGGTATATTTAACCATTGATCTACTGAATGATTTTGAAGTTATTTCTGTTTTTTCCCTACTATATGCAGTACCACTGTGACTTTCCTGTGTGTGTGTGTGTGTGTGTGTGTGTGTGTGTGTGTGTGTGTGTGAATTTGTACAGGTATTTTTGAATAATAGATTCTTAATAGTAGAAATGCCAAAACAGGTGGTGGTACATGCATTTTTGAGTGATTATTGCCCAATTTCCCTCCAGAAATTACTAGGTGTAACTTTACATTTTAACTAAAACTAGACGTTTCTTTAACATAGTTTAATTAATTTTTTTTTTTTTTACAAAATTAATGGAATACGTGATTGTCTTTACATGAAAAAACATTTCACTTCATCCAAAGAGAAGTAATTTTAGAACTTAAGTGTCTTAATTTGGAGGAATCACATCTCTAGTCCATGAGGAATTTGCTAGGGTAACACAGAGACAATTTACTTTTAGCCTGATACCCTTCATTCTTTCTCTTTTCACCTCCAGATCTTGCCTCCCCTCACGCACTGTAGTCATATCTGACACTCTGCCCAGCCTCATGCTTTACAGAGGATCGCTGCCAGCTGTGATCAGGTTCCTCACCAATACTCTGTCCCTTAACTGATCTTACGTCTGTCCATATTGGCTCCATGAGCTTGTTCCCATCTTCCCCACAAATGGGTCTCTCATACCTCTCATTCTAAGACTCTTCAGAGTGTTGATGAGCTTAGAAGTTAGCCTAAGTGAGAATACCTTTGCTCTTCAGCTCTGTTTGTTAATGGGGGCAAGTAACTGAATCTCTTTAGGCCTCAGTTATTTTATTTGTAAAACATGGACAATAAAGAGTATGTGTTTCGTAAGGCCAGGAGTGTTAAAGAAGTTAATCTGAATTGCTGTTATCACTGTCATTGTGATAAATCAGTTGACATGAGTCTTCAGGGCAGTGGTAAGTAGTTGAGGAAAATATTCATAAGCCGTTTTCTTAAAATAACATCTTTTAAAATCATCCGAGCAAACTATTCTTCAAGCTTGCAAACATAATAGATTTTTTAAAGATTTTATGTGTTTATGTGACAGAGAAAGAGAGCCCAAAAGCAGGCAGAGCGGCAGGCAGAAGGAGAGAGAGAAGCAGGCTCCCCACTAAGCAGAGAGCCCAAAGTGGGGCTTAGTCCCCAGGACCCTGGGATCATGACTTGAGCCAAAGGCAGGCAGACATTTAACCCGCTGAGCTACCCAGGCGCCCCAGTAGATTTAATAGATCCAAAGAGTTGGGTTATGTGAAAATAAGACTTTCTGAGAACTTTGCTTTTAAATATTTATATTTGTGTACCAAGTCATACATTTTTAGCTAAGTTATAGAAAATGACCTACCTGTTATGCACTCTGTTTACATGCTGCATTTTTTTTAATTTTAATTTTTTATTTAAATTAATCTTAGTTAACATATAATATATTACTAGTTTCAGAGGTAGAATTTAGTGATTCATCAAGTTGCATATAACACCCAGTGCTTATTACAT
>CM053607.1:92613523-92671515 GCA_028646535.1 Procyon lotor | reverse complement strand
ATCTAGGTTCTTTCCATAGTTTGTCTATTGTGGACATTGCTGCTATAAACATTTGGGTACACGTGCCCCTTCAGATCACGACGTTTGTATCTTTAGGGTAAATGCCCAATAGTGCAATTGCTGGGTTGTAGGGTAGCTCTATTTTCAACTTTTTGAGGAACCTCCATACTGTTTAACAGAGTGGCCGTACCAGCTTGCATTCCCACCAACAGTGTAGGAGGGTTCCCCTTTGTCCACATCCTCGCCAGCATTTGTTGTTTCCTGACTTGCTAATTTTAGCCATTCTGACTGGTGTGAGGTGGTATCTCATTGTGGTTTTGATTTGTATTTACACACTGCATTTTTAAATGAGCATGGAGAGTGTACTAATACTTTGCTGCTTTTCATTCATATAAAATACATGATTATTTCTATACATGAATAGTTTGTTAATATTGAACTTTTGAGGTAAATTGAATGATGCTAAGAAATAAGAAATAGGGGCACCTGGGTCGCTCAGTCGTTAAGCGTCTGCTTTTGGCTTGAGTCATGATCCCGGGGTCCTGGGATCGAGCCCCACATTGGGTTCCCTGCTCAGCAGGGAGCCTGCTTCTCCCTCTCCTGCTCCCCCTGCTTGTTCCCTCTCTTGCTTTATCTCTCTGTCAAATAAATAAATAAAATCATTAAAAAAAATGAGAGTCAGATGAGAGGAAAATTTTAGAGGAGGAGCTATATAAACCCCATGATTGTCTATGTGAACTCCCTTGAGATGTGTGCTGATGACGGTGCAATGTACTTCTTTGGCATTTAGCTGAGGGGAATATGGCTTGCTGAGGGAGCACAACCCGGCACATGCCTGCATTCCCTCTGTCAGTAGCCTCTGAGATAAAGAAAGAAGATGGGTTGTCCACTAGTAGGTCCTGGAGAAGATGTCACACTTCTGGCATCGCAGTAACATTACGTAGGTGACCACAGAGAACGGAAGGTGAGGAGGGATCTGAGTGTTGTAGCTATCAAAATATTATAAATTGAAATGAAGATATTGGTCACTACTTTGGAACGAGGGTTTAAGGAAGAATAAAATTTAAATCTTTTTTCAAGTGTGTGTTTGTTTATTCAGTGCATGTTATTTTTCAGCAGTTTTCAAATCCATTGTCCTCTCTAAAGAAAGACTTTTTTTTTGAGTCTGAATCACTGACGTTTGCTGGCCCGCCTTTCCTTCTGTGCCAGTGGTTGAAATCAGGATTTTGCCTTCAGCTTGTAAGACGCGTGTACCGGTGCCTTTGTAAGTCACAGACACAACATTTCCTAGTTTTAACGGTGGGCTAACTGAAGCTTTAGGAGATGGCATTCTTCTGGGTCCCCTGAAAGAGGCTGAATGAATCACCTCTGTACTGTAGACATCTCCTGCCTGCATTCTGCCTTTATAGACGGGAATTAATAATTAAACTTAAACCAAACAAAACCCCAAACCCACTTGTACAGAAATATGAATGTTTAGAGCATTATTTGGACAACTGTATTGCTAAAGCAGTTAGGTCACAATTAAGATGAGGAGGTAAACTAAAGCCTTTCATTTCTTTTTTGTTTGAATTGTTTTCCAGCAGATTAAGAAGAGAAAAGAAATCATTAAGTTCCCTATTAGAGCCCAAAGCTGTGAATAATTCCACATACCAAACATAGCATAAGCCAGCTGTGAATGTGTCTCGGTTTCTCAGTTTAAAATTTGCAAAAGGCTTTGGTGCTGCTTAATGCTTAGAAGCAACTGTTTCCTTGACACGAGACAGATATTTCATTTTGGTGCATCTTTATGCTTTATTCATTAGACTGGAGAGGTGTCTGTCTGGTGCCTCTGGAGTCTGAATACTTTCCAGTATGAAGACGCACAATGTGCCACCATGTTTAACACCCTCTCCAAATATGGAATCATTCTCTTACCCTCCAGCACAGATTCGGATTCAGTACTTCTGAAGTGGTGCCTGGTATCCATTTTTTTTTTTTTACAGTGTGCCTCAGGAATTTTAATACACTCTTAATTTTGAGAACTCCCAGGGTAGGGGAGTTTTGATATTGATATAAATCAAAACTAAATCAGAACCAGATAAAGAAGCAGACAGGGGAAGTCAAGGACGTAGACAGTGGTCCTTCATGTCCATGAATTCTCCTTTCTCTCTCTTCCTGTGTAAGAGGGTAAGTGAAATTCACACATCCTTAGCTAGGAGAGACAATTAAACTATTTGATTTTTTTTTTAAACCAGATAATTTCACTTTCCCTAAAGGCTTGAAACTTTGAAGAATTAAGCTTTGGTAATAAAATGCTCACAAAGATTAATTATTCAGTTGTAAAAGTTATAGCATTTATAATTATAAATATAAATAAGGATAAAAAATATGATAGGTTTTAAAACTCTTTAATGGACCATTTAATTTACATACACAGATTCTGGTTCCTGCCCAACTTGGGGAATATCTAATAGCAAATGTATAAACACATGAGTAATGTTTTTCTTTGCATACCTTTCTCAAAGCTAAATGCTGAGAGGTTTGTCTTTGTTTATAGATAGCCACTAACAAGTAGAAATAAATTTTGCAAGTCTACATTCTATACAAGGCTTAGGGAACACTTACATGGATGTAATCAAGACATATTAGGATTTAAATAGGTAAGCTTCATTACTAAAGTTTACTAAATGAATATGCTGTTTTAGGAAGGTTATTGTAGACATTTCATTTCCTGGTCTATAATATATAGTATCATATATTCCTAAAGTGTTGAGTTCTGTTTAGAGTAAATTTATGTTTTACCTACCAACTTGTTATCTTTGCATGCATTCTTATTAGTAAGTGAGGATGTTTTCTACAGTCACAGGAAAAGATTTCTAATTCTTATCACCTAGTTAATTTTTTATTCCTACATTATAGAATTTTAGGTTTGAGGAAATGGAGATCTGAGGACCTTGAGTGATTTGGTTGGATGACATGTAGTTTTCCCAACTCTGCCTGGAACCAAAGGTTTGCAAATTAGAATCCAGGATGAGGAACCCCACACATCCCCTGAGCTCACATGTATAGACTTTATTAGATTTTTTGCAGTAAAATTTTTTCTGTGGGCCATTTTCTCTGCAATGCCTCCTCCTTCCCCCATGCTCTTGAAGAAATATGTTAGTTCTAACACTAGCTTAACATACTCCATCCTCCCAAAAAAAACCATATAAACAACAACAACAAAAATAAAACCCTTGGTTTTCTTAAAAACTTGAGAAACATTGTCCATGTATTTATACATTTGCTATTAGACACCTTCCCACCTGGACAAGAACAAAAATCTGTATGTGTGTAAATTAAATGCTCTATTAAAGAAATTTTTAAAATTATTATATTTTTAAACATATGACACTTTTAAAACCTACTGGTTTTAAGAAAAAAATACATCGGGGGGCCTGGGTGACTCAGTGGGTAAAAGCCTCTGCCTTCGGCTCAGGTCCTGATCTCGGGGTCCTGGCATCAAGCCCCGCATCGGGCTCTCTGCTCAGTGGGGAGCCTGCTTCCCCCCTCTCTCTGCCTGCCTCTCTGCCTTCTTGTGATCTCTCCCTCTGTCAAATAAATAAATAAAATCTTTAAAAATAAAAATACATTGTATAATTCAAATCAAATGAAAGTGATTCCTGGATTATCCCTTCTAACACTTTTCTTTTAGTATGAAAAAAAATAAGACTTGAGTATACTCTCCAGTTTTTGTAAAATATCTGAACGTTGACCCCTTTGCCATTTTAGACCAAGGAGACTAGAATTTTCTCTAAACTGAACTGAAATCTACTTAGGATACTTGGATATTTATGCGGCAAACAGAAAAGTCAAGTCTCATGTGACTGCGACCCAAGCAGTGAAGGGTAGCATGCCTTCTACTACATCATAGGACACTGAGTCCCCAACCAACTCCTTCGGGGGCAGGATTCCTTGTAGGTCTTGGCCCTCAGTGCCCAATAGAGAACAACTAATAAGTCATGAGTATTGGGGGTAATAACCACTGTGAGGATAGAAATTGAATTTATTTGCTCAGGTCATCAGAAGGAGCAGTTGGAGTGGGTAATCAGTAGCTTGTCAGAATTTTCCCTAAGAAGAGGTTAAGGAGGCAGGTATCAGATTTCCTAGGAGGATTTTAGCAAGATCCTGAGAAGAGCCTAAATATGAAAGTGGAGAGCATATAGATGAGTTGTTTGGAAAGTCTCTTCTGATGCATTTAGATAAAGAATGTATAGTTGTCTTTGTGCATTTGCATGTGTGTATCTCTGTGTGTGTCTGTCTTTAGAATCAAGGGGATGGGCTGGATTAGGGGTCTCAATCCTTGTGGAATACTGATATAGCCCCAGTAGTTGACTCTCAAAGCACTGTGTGTCCTTAGATCTTCCTGTGAAAGAGAAATGTGCTAGCAAATGCTTACAAACATCCCATTATCCTTCCTTAAGTTTTTGTTCGATTCAGGGCTAACAATGCCTGCTTCGATACCTTCATGATGGAACTTCAGCTCCAAGGTTTTGGGATGTATTCATCAGGGGAGAGATCCAGGAGACTGGATTTGGCATTGTGGCTGTGGACAAGTGTTACTCACCCTGAACTTGTTTCTCCTGTAGAGTAGTAGGGATCATAATCTTTATTCACTTTTAGGGGACAAGGTGAGGAGAAAATGAGATATATCTATGTGAAGATGCTTTAGCAGTCGCTGTTTTTTGATAGGAATACTTTTCTCGGGAGGAATGTACACAGTTCCCCCTGTTTTCATTACTTGATTTCCTGATAGAAACAAAAATTAGGTCTCAGGAAGCAGTGGTGAACAGGGCAGCTATAATCCTTTCTGGAGCTTAAATATCTGCCTACTTGCCTAGTACCTACTTGGAACAACTTTTTCTGCCTTACTTCTGGAAGAACCAGTTTCTCCATCTCTTCCTCATAGGTCACTCGTTCCCATTGCCATCCTCAGTCAGTTTCTGTCCCAGTCTTTAAATATTGGCTTTCCTTAGGCTCTATCTTGAATGCTGTTCATGTCGTGTGGAGCCTCCTATAAATATCCAGTTCCCTACTTGAAATCCTTTTTCCTCTTCTTGGCTGTCTCAAAGGTACTTCAGTTTCACTGTGTCTAAAACTGAACTCAGGACCTAAATACTGCCCCTCATACCCCCTAACCTGGTCCTGCTCTGACCTGTGTGTCATTGAGTGGTCCAGTATCTCATCTAGTCATTTTTATTATTATTTTTTTAAGGATTTTATGTTTTTATTTGACAGAGACACAGCAAAAGAGGGAACACAAGCAGGGAGAGTGGGAGAGGGACAAGCAGGCTTCCTGCCGAGCAGGGAGCCTGATGCGGGGCTTGATCCCAGGACCCTGGGATCAGGACCTGAGCCAAAGGGAGACTTTCAATGATTGAGTTACTCAGGCACCCCTCATCCAGTTGTTTAACCCAGAAACCCATATCTCTCCTGATCCCCTGATATTCTGAATTTCACTTACACACTTCGTTACCAAGTTGTATTGTTTTTATGTCTAAAATTCCCGTCAGATTATCCATTTCTGTTCTCAGTGATGTCTTCAAGCTACCATTATCAGCCTTCTCACAGACTATGTGTGTGTGTATATATATATATATGTATCATTCTCACTGTTCTCATATGTATTTTTGCTTCCTAGCCTATCCTCCACACTTGAGGGAGATTTTTTTGGTACTTAACATATATTCACGTGGTTCTGAAATTTTAAAAATATGAAAAGGTATTCAGTGAAGAACCTTTTTTCCTTGTGTACTGAGGTTACCCATTCTATGCATATGTAAGGAAATACTAACACAGGTTCTTTCTAAAACTTCACCATAATAAAGGGAGATATATTATGTATCCTTTTCTTCAGCCTTTTTTTTTTTCACTTAACAGTATATCTTGGATGTTTTTCTGTCGCAGTACAGAGAGAACCTCCACATTTGTTTTTATGGCTGAATATATTCTATTGTAGGAATGTTGAAATTGGTGCACATTAAAAGAAAACGTCTTCTACTATCTAGGGTGTTTTATTCTTCTTCTTCGGGTGACCTTTTTATGAATTCCCATTCCATACGCTTAGGGAAGAAAAACCTAAGCTCCTCACTTGCCAGGGCTCTCAAGGGCTACCCGCTCTTTCTTTAGGATTGTCTTGCACTTGTCTTCTCCTCATTCTCTACTGTTGAGTTGTATGGATGTGCTGCACTCTTTTATTTCATCCATGTTCTGTGTTCCTTCCCGCCTGAGACTTCTGCCTAAGCTCTTAGTCTCATGTTCAGACTCATTCCTTTCTCTTCCTTTTTCCTTTAACTTCTAATCTACTTAAGGCAAATCTCAGTCAATTTCCATTTCCTCAAGGTGTGCTTACCCCGGCAGTCCACCGCCAAGTGAGAGCTTTCTGATACAGTCTGCTGGCATTTTGGCTTCTTCCTTTGAGCAGTTATTATCGTTTATCATCATATATTTAAATGTGTGATTACTGGATTGATACTTAGCTCACACACTTAAAATAGTTTTTCTCATATAGTGGGTTGCAGCCCATTATGGGTTATGAAATCAGTTTTAAAAGTTGTAAGCCTTTTTAAAAAATATAATAGAGAATATCAGACCCTTTCACTTATAGTCAGGGTCTTTTTTCATCATACTTTTGCTTTGGATTAGTAGATAGTAGATGTCATCACACAAACACCCAGGTATACAGATCTATTGGGCTTGATATAAATTGTATTTGTTATTGTTGGTCCTAGTCAAAAATAATTTGATGATAAATTATACAAGGACAAGAATTCTGTCTATTTTGCACACCATTTCATTCCCAAGTCTAGCAGGAGTCACTCAATAAATGGGTTGGCTCAGTGAATGAATGAATGGACGCACACCTTTTCAGGGAGATTCACAGACTCACTGCTCTCCTCTTAGGGACTAATGGACCCTGGTTCTAAGCAGATGTTAGTGATTGTTTCCATGGCCAATTCATTCTGTTTTATTAAATCATTAGAAGAAAAGAAATGCAATGTAAAACCAGACTTACAAATGTATTTTTTAAGGGTTGGTGAGATTAAACACTATTGACGAAAGGTTTTTGGATTAAAATTTTTTAGTATTTCTTAGGAATCTTAGGCCTTAAATACCATTTTATTTTTTTAATAAATAATGGAACTTAATTTTTATCTGCCTAAGTATTTGGATAATTTTTGAATTTCTGAGGTAGTCTACACAGAGTGCTTATGACATAGCTATTATCTTTTATGTGTATTTCAGCAATAAAATATTTATGCAGTTTTGCAAGGTGATACTACAACCTGGTTTAGTACAACAGCTGCACTGCCTATTCCCATGTGGCTTGATTTCCCTTTTTAATCTTCAGTTTTCTGCAACTAAAGACTATGTCAGCATGTAGTTTATACGGCTGCAGATAACAGTGAAAGCTTCTTGAATTAACATAGTAAAGAGAAAAATACTCTGCTCAGTTCACCTGGTTTCACATTTTTCTCATGTCTTTGAAAAACATTTTCGTAACATATCCTACACAGTAGAGCTTTATAAACATCATGTATTTACAATGAGACATTTTTGTGACTTTTTTATTCTTTAGAGAACTTGTAAACTCCTCTCCAAAGGTTTAGTTTAAAATATCTGAGTTCTACAGTGATCTGCATTTTAGCTTAGCACAAATCAAGAAAATCCTGGAAATAAGAGAATGATTTTTATATTTTTCCAGTCATAAATTTGTATGTGTAATTGAAATTGAGATTGGCTTAAAAATGTGTAGGCAAAAGTGCAGAATCTTAATTCTTTTCAAGTTTATTATCAGAGCCCTTTAGCACAGAGTTTTTATCTAGCATATGTGTTATTTTTTCTTTCTATTTCTAGGTGCTCCTGATCCAACAGCAGGTGCTAGTATAGATGATGAAAACTGCTGGCACTTAGATGAAGAGCAGGTTCAAGAACAGGTTAAACTGTTCCTTTCCCAGGGCGGGTACCACGGATCAGGGAAGCAGCTTAATTTGCTCTTTGCCAAGGTATGATTTTTTTAAAAGAAATATTCTAAATATATACATATATAGAAAGTATCTATATATGGTGATGTGTACAATAAAGGCTTCTTTTTTATTTCTTTTTTTTTTTTAAAGAAGAGCATCTAAGTTCATCAACCGATTAGAAACTATTATGTTGTAATGCATTAATTTACTTAGCTATCCTTAGTCAAGATGTGGAACATTTTTGTTTCTCATTACTAAAATGGTGACAGTTCATACAATTTTGAAAAACCTTTCAAAACTAAAAAGTATTATTATAAAAATACCATCTTTTCAAGCTTTTACTTTTTCTAGTTAATGTTCTCAAATAGAGCATAACTTTGAATACAGTCCTTAAAATGTGCTATATATATATTTAGGGCTTTTTTTTTTTTAGGTTGAGAAGTTTTTCTTGTTCCAATTCATAATCTGTTAATTTTACATTATTATTTTTATACAGTTTATACATGCATATAACATTATATATTTAGTTTAATAATGTTCAGTATATTTAAATTAGTTTCAAAAGCATGGACTTTGGAGTCATAAAGGCCTGGCTTTAAATCTAAGCTCTAAATCTTAATGAATGTATGAACCTTGGTAAGTTATTTAAGTCAGTTTCCTCATCTATAAAATTAGCTAATGATAACGTATCTCCTCAAGTTGTGATTAAATGATAATGGTGTCTAACATGTCATTTTGGCCTTGGTAAATGTTAATTTTCATCACCAAAATTTGATGGCCTAAGAAACAGGGTTATCTTCCTTACAAGTTCTGTGTGAGTAGAAGCTGTGTCTGTTGCTTTATACAGAACTTTTAGTACCATAAATGCAATTCTAAATACTGGGTAAAATGCTTTTTTAATAACATTAAGTCAATGTCTTTTCATGGGGGTACAGCTACTATTATGACTAATGTATTCAAATTGGTTTTAATGGATGAAATTGATTGATACTTTTGATGACTCATTAACACTTTTGTTAAACAGCTTTTCTAGTATTTATAATAATTAAAATATTTATTTTAGTTCTGAAGAATCAGAGTATATTCCATTACTGGTTATGGCCAGAAAATAGTGTATTCTGATTAATCAGTATTCTTTTATTGAAGATTTATCCCATTTACTATATATTGATTGCCAATTTTCTGAAAATTAGCTTATAACGTAATACATCTTACCTTAAAACTACTTCACACATGATTTAATCATTCTTTGGTAATTCACATGTACATCCAACTCTTGTAATATGTTAGAGTCAGCCATCTGAAAATTAATTACCATTAGACTATAGATGTACTTGAGTATTACTTAATAGTTGTGGTTTATGTGCTTAACAGTGAAGTGTTTTTTTTCATTGTTGTTACTGAGTAATAGATTAGAAATGTATCAGGAAAATAAACATTAAATCACAGCCATGATGTGTAGTGTTAATATTAAAGGTTTTGTATATTTAGATACACAGGAAGTATTTCACAGATCCTCATGTTAGCGAATAGTACACTTTGGCCTAGTGAAAGCAAAGTGAAAGAGGTATTAGACTGGCCTATAGTTGCTGTTTTTATCCTTGTATGTGATGTACACATTATGTGTGCCACATGAAGTAACAGCATCATCTAATTTTGGAAATGGCATAACTTTTTTATTTTTTAATTTTTTGGCATAACTTTTTGAGTTAAGACAGATCTGGGCTCTGATCCCAGCGATTCCTCTTGTCCTTTGGGCAAATTACTGCACTTATCTGAAATGTGGTTTTTATAATTCATAAAATGGGGATTATAATCTGGCCTATTTTATATGGTTGTTATGAAGATTAAATAAGTATAACTGTAAAAAACTCTTTAGCACGATGTCCAGTAAATGGCAATTCCTTTTCTTCCTCCCAGTCTTCTTCTGCTCGTGACTTTCTAGTACTTCCATATTGGAAATAAGAAAACATTTTAAGATTATTACTGAAATAATTTTGAAAAGCACAACACTTGTGATCTAGCGTAGAAGTGTTTTGGGTTCTTTACAGGGCTCCCATTTGAAGCCTGTGATGGACTTCCATTACTTGTCAGGGTACAGGCCTGACACAGGATCAGTGGATATTGAGGTTTGGGCTGCGTTATTGAATATCTGCCATTTCCTCTTTGATTTGCCTTTCACATAGAATCTTGAATAAAAGGACCTCTCTCCTTTTCTGCTGCTTATGACCTTGCTCCTGTAATTTCCTGTAGGGAGAATTTGTGATGTGGTATTCAGCTGGGATTCGTGTTTGTAATATGTAGCAGTACACAATTTTGGAATGGATGCTTTTATCTAGGGTTTCCTGTAGAGGCATTTATTTAGCCTTCCTAGTCTTGTGTTTCTTTTCTTCTTCTTTTTTTTTTTTTTTTTTTGTTAATTTGGGAAATTTGGCTCCAGAGTAATGGGCAGAGCTTGAAGTTCCAGCTTGAGAGGCTGAGTTAGCTCGCTAGGTCACAGGTTATAATTCTGCTTCTTGAATCACTCAGGGCCAGAGAGTTCTTTAACCAGCAGCACAGACCATTTTCTCTTATAGCCCCATCAGGGTGAAGGCAAAAGTATGGTATTGTTCTTCTTGTCAGAAAACTTTGGTGTAAGGACTTACTGAAATTCTAATTTACCTCAAAAACTGAAGGACTTCACAACTGTGGAAATAAACTAAAAAACATTGCATTGCACATTTTAAATGAGTGAATTATATGGTATGTGAATTATGTCTCAATACAGTTTTTTAAAAACAGAAAGACAGATCTATTATTAAAAACATTATCCATTCAATTTAGAAGATCCCTGAAGAGTTATCAGTAGACTGCTTTTGGCTTTTCTACTGTAGTGGTAGGTTCAGTCAGTTGGAAGAATCAGGAAGGTGCCAGATGATTTCTCTTGTTTATTTTGGTATTGTTTTTCTGTGGGCTAGCAAAAAAATTTCTTTTTTTTTTTTTTTTTTTGTAATTGGAAAGTGAACCAAATTTCTTTTCCTCATTTGGATTATGAAACATAATTTAAAAGAATTAACAGTTAATTCTCTGATTAAATTGTCATTTAGGATAGAGACCAGTTTTTCACAGCTTTTGCTTGCCATAGAGGGCTGGTATCAAGAATTAACTGCCTCAGACCCCAGAGAAAGAAAGAAAGTGGTCTGTTCCTGTATTAATGTGCATTTTTGAACGCATTTCTAAAGGTCTGTTGTTTTCCCCCACCAGGTGCGGGAGATGTTGAAGATGAGGGATTCTAATGGGGCCCGCATGTTAACGTTGATAACAGAGCAATTCATGGCTGACCCTCGTCTGTCACTTTGGAGGCAACAAGGCACCGCGATGACTGACAAATACAGGCAGCTCTGGGATGAGCTGGGTAAATACAAGTTTCCTGACAGATTGCCATTGAGTTGTGTATGGGTAAAGATCATGGTTGAATGTTGAAAGTGCATGATTGGAGTGTTGCTGAAGGGAGAGCCACTCATTTATGAACTTCTTGCCATTAGACACTGGTTAGAAGAAAGAGGGCTTGGGCTGGCATTTGCAGGAAATAATCTTGGGAGGGTTTGGGGGAAATTGTCGGATCTTGAGGAAAGCAAGCTCAGAAATCTGCCTTTAAATATTTGAAACAGGAAGCCATATTATTTTAAAATAGGTATTTTGTATAGCAGGACCGATTACTCATTTCTAGAAGAACATTGTACCCAGTTGAGCTAAAATTTGGCTCTTTTCCCCCTTTGAGTACATTGAAAGTGTCAAAAGTAGTTTGAACATTTATTTTTTGGCTGTTACAGACTTAGATGAACTGTTGATTGTCCAAATGGAAAAGATAAAGTAAATTATAATTTTTATTGCTTCCCAAATCTCTGTAATAAAGATATAAATATAGCAGGTGGTTGAAAAAATGAGAAATCCACTAGTCAGGTTCACTGGGAAATTTGGGGTGAATGATTATTTTTATCCAATGTTTATTGCTAGGAAATTAACAAATAATACATTTGTTAAATTGTCTTTCTATTAAGAATGTGACAGATGGAATTTTTGACAAATGTTCTATCAATGCCTGTATTAATTTTATGGATATGTTTACTAGGAGATCCTTGTTTCATTGAAGTTGAATAGTAGAACTCCTCATACCTTCCCCTTCTTTCCCTCTTGGCTGATAATAGATCATATCCTGCTGATTGATCCCATTGTCGAAAAACCGTTGTTTGTGCATATACCACATGATTGTAATAATTAGAAGGGACCGCTGAGGTGAACTGTTCTGTTGATAAGGAAATGGAACTCCAGGAAAGTTTAGGAGACTTCCAAAAGATGATGTTGACTAATGTAGGGTTATGCCACAAGTTGGTAAAGAATTGAAGTGGACATCAGAGTTTCCCCTTTGCCATTAATAGGATGTGTGTTCAGTAACTTGGCGTCGATAATAGCCTTTTTTTTTTTTTTTTGGAACGTATATGTCTCCTGCTTGCAAACTGTTAGATTTTTGTTGGCCTTTTCCCCTGGTATTTTTACTAATTATTTTGTAATAACTTGGTCAAATTTAAGTCAGTCCCTAATATAGTAGATTGTTTCAACATATTGGAAGAGTGTTTGAGAGCATAGTGTGGTAGTTTGGAAAACACAAGTGTAATGGATATGTTTAAACATATTTTTATAGAATACTGAATGATAATACTTCCCTAGAAGTGTTAAACCCTCCTCAGTTTTGTAATTCTGTAGTAAATATTGAAGTGACTAGTTGAGTTATGGCATTCAAAAGTTCTACCTTTAAAAAAAATTAGAATGAAGGGAATCATTTAAAGAAAATGAAAAAAGTTTAAAGAGCTTTGGTACTTGGAGGAATTTAGGATTACAAATAACTAATTAGGAAGAAAGTGCTGACTAATTTTTTTGGTTACCAAAAATGTACAAGTGATATAGTTAAACAAAACTTACAGTGTTCATGTTTAATCCGTTAGCCCTGTCTCACTTTTCCAAGTTGGTTTTGAAAATTACGTACCTCAACTCTCAGTCAAAAGTATAATTTTCATTAGGTAGAAGTTTCTACCAGCTGATTCTAGTTACACCCTCTGATGAACTGCTTTCTGATTGTGGGCCAGGCCTTATATTATACAAGTTCTCTGATTTCAGTCTAGGATGAATATATCTTCTTGCCCTGTATTTTCTTTCTTCACAAATCATCCCCTCCACCCCCCCCCCCGACCCCATCATTACTAGACTGCTATAAATTCTCTTGTGTACTCTGATGGCAAGCAGAGGTCACTAGCCATTTTAATGGAGTCTAAGTTTTACCAAAAATCCCTTGTAGAAGTAACAATGGCTATCATATCTTAATATTCATTCACCAAAAAATTAACTAAAAGTTGCTGTAGACTACAAAAGGAAAGGATTTTGCTTCTTAATAAAATGGGAGAATTTGACTTTGTGCCCCTGCACAGGGCTCACACTGCTTCAAGGCTCTGCTTTGGAATTAAATGCTGAGCACTGCCAGATGCCAGACATTGAGAAGAGGCTGAGTTTTGTCGGCAAATGGGATCTGCAAGTTAATTGGTGTTTTCTGCAGGCTTCTGGCTGTGAAATGAAATTGGAAGCCCTTTAGCCACATGGATAATACAGGACCTGAATACAAATGTCACATGTCACCATCAGGACCCACTGTGAGACAATAGTGTTCCCACTCCAACACTGCACCATTACAGATCATTTAAATATGGGGATTACATTTAAACTAAAAGCCCCATTTGCCTTTTACTGCAATTTAAATGTCCTCTTAGCAAAAGCTAAGTGACAAATTAAATGAAAAAAGTGCCCACATTTTTAAAGCTGTAATGCAAAACAACCTTTTATTGCTTCTCATGTGCCACGAATGAATCATTATACTTGTCAACCCTAAACCAAGCCATAATTGGAGCAGCTACTGTTATCAAAGTGGGGCCGCTCTGTGACAGCTTAATAAAGCTGAAACTGTTAAATTAAATCTCAGATGCTTAACTCCTTAGCACTGGTGAATTCGATGGGTCCATTTCTGGCAATGGCCAATACACCAGGAAAAAAAAAAAGATTCCTGGCATGAAAGCCTTAATCTGATGAGAGTGTACAAGTAAGACTATCTTAGCCAAGTAACTCTGCTTCTTGGAAGAGGGATTTGGAGGCATCAGATTGTTGGCCTGTTTACAAAATTACAGTTTTTGAGAGGATCAGATATTCTCCTCCCCAATATTTTCAACTTACGGAGTATATGTGATTTATTAAAATTTAAGTGTTGATGTTTCAAATTAGTTTTAAAAATAACATATATTCATATAACTTTGTCTCTTTCGGATACGTATGCTCAAACTTCTTCGAATTAGCAACAGGCCAGACTCCTTTCCCCATCCTCTGGCTAACAAAGAGATTGATTATACTCAGTTCTTCTTTTCTCAAATAAATGCCTATGATATTCATTTGGTCTGAGTTAATTTTTGTGATTTATTCCCTGATTTTCATAATGTTGTATGAACTAGATACAGATGCACACTATTAAGATCTTGTTCAGTGCATCTCATTTGCAGATACAGTATTCTTAAACATGAATCTGTTTTTCATACATTAATTTTGCTTTTCCTGTGATGTCATTTTCTGAAACACAGAGCAGTCTTCTTGGGATGAGGGCTGTTGTATCATATTCAGTATAAGAAAATGCATACCTTAAAATCTTAAGACAGAAAGCCCATTGCCGGGACAGAAGCTGCAGTTTCGGTGGGGCTATAGAACCCACACCTCTTTAGTTGCATTCTTTATTCTATGACATGCAAATTCTCTAGAAAGCGGATCACAGCAATAACCCTTAGATTTCAAAGAATAATCCATGCTGATTGGTGGCGAGCACACCTACTGTTAGCCCTAATGGCTGTCTGTTCAGCACACTTAATTACCATGGGGGTCTTTAGGGATGAGGGGATATATTGTAACCTCTCATCTGTGTTGATGGGTCTCTTTCCTTAAATGTCTTCCTAGACTGTAATTTTACTTTGCTTCGTAAAACTATAGGTTGTGGCTGCCAGTCTATTAAAACCTAATTAAAATGGATGTCATTAGAGGAAACAGTTAAATAAGATTTAATTACAGCTTTTTCATGGGGAAAAATTATTAAATTTTCATTTTCAAGTATTACATAATATGTTTTTTTCCTAAAATTTTGAACACTTAACTTTCTCTCCGAGCTGAGTCATGTGTTTTGCTTTCTACCATGTAAACTCTGTCTTTTTTAGGGAGAGGCTGAACTCCCATTGCAAGAGCCTTCCTGCTCTGAGCTGTGCTCAACTGGTTCACAATAACAAGGTGTTAAGCTCTCAGAATTCTTTTCAAAGGTTTTGCTGTGGGGGCACCAGCCTGGCCCAGTTTGTGGGCAATGCAACTCTCGATTTCAGGTTGTGAATTTGAGACCCACGTTGGGTGTAGAGATTACTTAAAATCTTTAAAAAAAATTTTTTTTTTTTACTATGGATACCTAAATGTGTGAGCAGACATAGCCATAGTTAGAAGTTTCTTTCTATTTTGAATTCCATTGTAAGGTTAGTTTGACCACTGTTACTAAGCAATAATGGTAATATTCCTTGTAGGGTGTTAGATAGATTGAGTGGGTCTACAGATTCAGGGTACTTGGAATCATAGTAAATCTTTGTTCAGCAGTAAAAGACTTAACCCATCGTTCTATCCACCGAAAGCAAATTTATTGCGAGTACTAAAAATTACCTACTTCATGGACTCAGAACACTGTCCTATCCTCTGATACAAGTCATCTCTGTGGACCTACCCACCCTCATTATTCTGGAATCACATGCTTAAGTCACACATTTCCAGTGACGCTCTAAGTCATTTCCAAGGGCTTTTGTGCACAGTCAGAGCTAAGATTCCACAGACTCTGCTTTGGAGGTCATTGTGGGGAAATTTCTGGGGAATGCCACCTTACATCTCCCAACGTAATAGGGTAAGTAATTTCATCATGGTTTGGAGCTGCTTCTTGGTTTATATGATAAATTCAAATCTAGGCTTTCCAGATTTTGAAGCTGATGGTGGTTAGTGAATGGCTGAGGAATAACTGCTTTTCTGTGAGAGCTAGGGAGCAAGCATTCCATTGTGGTTTGCCCTGTAAATAGTGTTTTCTTTGCTGGTGCCATGGAGAAAATAGCAATTCCTAGAGCCCCCTTGCAGCAAAAAGATGTCAGACACAGAGTTGGAAACTTCTTTGCAGCTCTAAGTGTACGGTATAAAGTTAACGAACCCCACATTAGGGATTGCTTCTCACCTACCAGTTTGTCTTCCCTGGGCATAAAGAGAATACACTTTACCACTTAAACCACGTCAGTGCCTTCCATTAACCCTTCTTTCTTATTGTGGTTTCTGTCTCAGTATGTATTAAGCACTTGCTATGTCCAGTGGAATAGGTGTATTAAGTGTTTGATTTTACTGTTGGTGATGGTCTTTATAGTAGAGAAGGGAGTAGAGCGATAGAACCATCAGGAGACAGAAATTAGAATAGCTATGAATGAACCGAGGAGCACTTTGACAGGGTAATTTATTCACATATTAGTACAAAGACTTGTACAGACAGAATGTAATACGATTTTACATATTATGTACAGACCGTGTACATATTATGTATATTACATATTATATATTTACATACATAATATGGTTCATGGAGATGAGTTGTTGGGAAGAAGTAGTGAGAAGGAAAAGCATGAACAAAGACCAAGATGAACTAACTCAATGGAGGAGGGCTCTAAAACGTTCAAATTCATGATCAACAGTGTTGTCCTCAAGATTTTCAGTCCAGTTTTATTGTCCTTTGTTGTTACTTAAGAGGGAGATGAGGAGGGAGAGGGAGTAGACATAGGATCTAGATTTTTGTTGTCTTTTATTTCCCTTTTTAGTCCAGCTAGTAAAGATGACATAGATGTCAACACTTACTTTATCAGGCACTATGCTAAATACTTAATGCAGGCATTATATTTTTATTCTCAAAACGTTCCAGTGAAATAGGTATAATTACTAGCCCTAATTTTGTAGCTGAGTTTAACTGGAGCTTAGGGAGACCAGAGAACTTACCCGAGGTCACAGCAGCGTAGCAAGAATTTGATCCCAGGTCAGTGACTGCAAAGACTTAACCACTAAACGGGACTCCATCCTTACTTGCTTTAATTTGCCTTTCTGCTAAGGGGTCTCTCTGCTCAGGGCAGAGTAAGGGCAAGGGGAAGCTTACCTAGACAGTAAGCCCTGGAAAAGCTGCATGGCCTGGTCTGCCCACCCATGGTCCTGCGGATCTAATGGTGGTAGTCAGCAGAGCTTACTATTCTAGCTGCTCATCTGTGTTTCTAGGGATTTTCTAACTTCAATCTAAAAAAGTCACATTAATGTAGAAGAGCCAATTCCATGATACTGATTGAGAACTGTTACCATAAATTTAAACTTCTCACAAAATACATGGAGTACATATTGCAGCTGGGTTGCAGTCAGGTTTTCATTTCATTTTCTAGGCTCCTTTGCTAAGAAGCCAGTGAGACCAAGATGTCTGTCCTGGCCTCTACCAGGCCCTAATGATAACACAGTTGTCAGCACTTGTTTATGTCACCTGGTTTGTAGCTCCGCAGACCCCTCCTGCACTTGGGCTGAGCTGGTCTGCTCTGGAAGGGGGTTGCACATTCCTTTTTCAGTCTGTGGTTTCCTTTCCCCCTTATTATCCAGAGCTTGCTTTAAATTTGGAGGCTTTGTCCATTGTGTTGCTCAGGAGGCTTTGCTTCTATCCAGCCGTGTTCTCAGAACGCCTGTCTGCTGCTTGGCCTTCATTACCTGGGCCTGGTTTCTCTCTCTGTGGTATGGTCCTGTTGCTTTTTGTCTCTTAAAACTGAGACTTCTGTGTTTGTGGGTCAGAAGCCTTTGGGTTCTGCTCTGCAGTAGGGAAGGGGAGGAGATGTTTGTTCTCTGTTTGTAAGTAGGCAGAATTAATTTCTAGTTTGGGTCAGAAGTTAACCAAAAGAGAGAATGCTTATTTCTTTACTTCCTGTGCAGTACTGTCCACCATCCTTTGCAGCTGCTAGGGTTTAATTATCCATTCAGTACCCCTCTGTGGGAAAAAGTGGAAATTAAGAGAAAAAATTTTAAATAATTATTAGCAGAAAATGGTAGATTCTCAAGATTAACAAAGATCTTTACAGACCATTTGATCCTATTATCTAACCAATTGGAGATTCCTAATGCTAGTCATTCTCTAAGTTATTTAGGTGTACAATTGGATAAATTGTAACAACACTTGGGGATCACCCCCTTGTGTATAGATCACAGGGATTGGGTTAGGAGTTAAGATGCCTTAGGACTCATTGTGGTACATGTTAGTGTCCTTATTGTTTATGTAGTATGCCGGTAGCATTATTTGTCCCAAGAATGGGTTCCAAGTACTTTTTTTATGGTTTCTTTATTTGTTTATGAGATGTATCCATTGGCAGATACATCTGCCAACCACAACCAGAACCATACTGGTTCTCACAGTAGTGGCTACTAGGAGTGTCAGAGCATTATTCTTCCTCAAAACAATTTTAGAAAAGTTCTCCTCTCTTTCCATTTCCTAAGAGTTAGAATTGCACTTGCCCTCAAGAAACTGCCACCAAAGGGAAGTGGTTGGGGGAGGGAGCGGTCTCCTTGCCAGATTGTGGATCTCTAGAGAACACCATCACACTAGAATGGTGGAAGTGAGAGAATGAGAACGAAGGAAGACAGGCTGGGGATAATTTCCCCTCACCATTTCTAACGCTGAAGTGGCAGCGTACAAAAATTAACGAGGTCTGAGAAGACTCATTTAAGCCATCTGAAATTCCCAGGGGCTTCATGGGGAATCAGAGATGCCAAGAGCTAGACTAAGAGAGGTGGAAGCCAAGGGAAGACCGAAGCAGCCACTTAGGCTGTTCTCTGTGGGTGTCGTATGGAGCAAGGTGCTTTACAAGTGCTTTTGCAGTTGATTCAAGCTTAGGTGGGTTAATGAGGGGGCAGGAGAACCCAGGAAAATGATTAATGGGTGGGTGTCTCTTAGACAGGGGGTGTTCCGCAGTGCCTCATAGAAGCCCCTGAGGTGGGAGAGGGAGGAAGAGAGTGTGGATGGGGGAGGTAAGTCTTCTCAGTCCCGACAGAATGACTTTAATCACTTGATACATAGACTCTCTGTTAAGATTTCTCTAGAACAAAGGATTCTGAGATTAAGAATGCATGCTTGATTGTGACTGTCTTCAATAGGCTTTTAAACAGCCGCTCTTCTTAGAGGTGTACTAAAGAATGACTTTTTTATTTATATAAATAATTTTCTCTTTTATTTTAAGGAGAAGACAGGCTGGTAAGCAATTTTATAACAGGTGATTTTTTGTAAGGCTGCTATAAGCTTATGTAATAGTTGCATAACATTTTAGTGTTTAAAAATTCCAAATTGGAATGAGAATATTAGGCTGCCTAGTAAAATACAGGGAGGGACCTTCTGCCATAAATTGCTTGGATGAGTTCGTGCCTGGGTTCTAGATTATTTTCTCAGGCTCTGATCTAGAAACGAAGAACCTAGAATAGTGATAGTAATTGTCTGAAATGTGGCTAACCCTTCCAACTCTCTCTGTCTCCTCTTGCAAAGATAACCTTTGGCTGAGAAATCCAAGTATCTGTGAATCTGAACCATGACCAGCTATACCTTCTTGACCCTAGCTTGTGCTTCCCAGCCCCGTTCATTTTGGAGTATCTTAGTAAATTTCAAAATTTGCTTGGGCAAACCGGAGGAGAGAGTAAGAATTCATCAATCAGCAATCAGACTTAAGTTATTAACAACCTTGAAATGGCTTAGATTGGAATCTAGTCTCTCTTGTGGTTGAGCATGGGCTGAGGGAGTTGGATGGGAGGACTGCAAGCAGGGCACCTGGGTCAAATAGAAGCTTGGAAGTGGAAGAAAATCCTGTTAGGAAGAATTCTTTCAAAATATGCCAAGACCACAAAAGTCTGACACCCAACATGCAGATATTTAAAGATGACATTAATATGTTCAACAGCCTGTTCACCATACATATTGATCATACATACAAGATGCTCTTTGCTAATAAACGTTAGGTCCTAAGTAGACCAGATAGTCTGAGAGATTTTTGTTGGTTTTGAAACCATTTAAACCGCTCACTGTACTTAATGATCTTTTCAGTTTCTGTCTTTTTTGGTGCATTTAAACTAATTCCAAAGCCATCCTTTTCCATCTCTGTATTAGTGTTCATGTGATAAACTCACCCCTCTTTTCCCTTCTTGTACACCAATCAGAACACTGAAAATGACACATTTTTTTTCCGTTAGTTTTCCTGTGCAGGTAGGAAAAAAAATGGACTGGCACATAGCTGGTGCTCAGTAAAATATTTATGAATAAAATAATGAATGAATAACTGAAATGTATTGTTAAATACCTATCTGGAAGCCTTGGGAAGTGAATATTTTTGGTGTACCGAAAATAGTATTTGAAAGGCCGTAATCTTCACTGTGTCCTCAGTTTTCTTTTCTTCTTCTGGCTTTTCCCGCCTTCTCCCCACACCGTGGATATTCATGGCTGCCTAAATGCTTGCGTGCGTGTGTGCACCCATGCGCGCACACACACGCACATGCACACACACACACACACACACACAAACACACTGAAATACAAACAGTTTAGAGTACAGAAGGACAATGATTCCCCCTTGCCATCAGTGCTGCAGGTAATCTATTGCATTAATCAGCCAGCCAGTGGGAAATGCATGGGGAGTGATTATACTATCATACACAATACAATCAGCATGAAGCACTTGTCAAGACCAATACATCAAAGTTTAATTCAGTAATAGAATGAATTAGAGCAAAATGAAACATTCTGTTCTCCAAGAAACTCAGCACCCATCACAGGTTCTTTCTAAACTCCGTAGCAAAGTCAATGCTTTAAGAAACTGTTTTTTATTAATAAAATTGCCGTTCTGAGATGACCGATTACTGCAATCCCTTTTTCTGGGGATTCTTATACAACTGTAGTGCTAAAGTGTATTTATCCGTGTTCCATAATTATAACTGTTGGCAAATTTGGTTATTTTTTGAGGGCTCCTGATGATCTTATCCTGAGTTGGTGTTCCCCATGTTGTTGGTTGTTGTCCTGCTCGTTCAGGGAAGCACGTATCCCTAAATATGGCTGGTGGACAGTAGAGTATCTTAGCAGGACAGCAGGTCAGTGAACAATAACCTGCTGTTTACGGTGCCTTATGGTAGGCACTGTCGTCAGGAGCTTACAGCCTAGTTAGGCAACAAAATGAGTAAGGGAAAAATAAAAAGCAGCCCAAGACTGCCTAAGATAGCTGAAGAATTGAAGTTATATCGGGCAGGACCTGTTTCAGAAAACTTTGAGGATAGATGTGATAATACATTTCATATTCACAGTCACTATTCTGTGTCCGTTTTGTAACATATATTCAAATGTAATACACCTAACCAAGCATGCTTTTTCAGAGGGGTGAACTGGACTGTTTGAATTGTCAAAGTCTTGAACTGGAATATGAAGAACAGATTTGTTGAGTCAGACGGTCTTAAGTATGGATTCTGATCGTCTTATTTA
Organism: Procyon lotor; assembly: GCA_028646535.1. Classification (NCBI taxonomy): domain Eukaryota; kingdom Metazoa; phylum Chordata; class Mammalia; order Carnivora; family Procyonidae; genus Procyon; species Procyon lotor. Next base: position 92,649,882 of record CM053607.1, on the reverse strand, counting down.
CTAACTGTGTAGCCCTGGCCAGATCCCTTATCTTAGAGAGAACCTTTGTTTCCTTATCTGTAAAATGACCATAATGTGGGTTCTCAGGGCCTAAAATAAGGTGATAAGGTAATGCCTACCACTTTCTTTTTCATTCTAGTAGTCTTTTGCCTGCATTGGGAAAGTGGGCCCAGTAGGAAGCTTATAGGAGAGAGACATCATGAAGATCTCAGGAATCTTCAGAAATAGATTTACGTAAACCTTGGACTGTTGGATGAATTATAGAACCGTTTGTGAAGGCAGCTTAGTTAAGCAGCCAGTGCAGGGCCCATGGAAAGTGCTCTTATGGGTTACCCCAGTTCACATTCCTTCCCCTCACTAACACTGACTGCCCTTTTTGTGTATCAAAATAAGACGTCTGTCATTGTGCCTTTGTTCTCTTTCTGATTTTTTCTGTCTTTCCTCCCTCCCTCAAAAAGGAGAAGGGTGGCGAGTGGTGGAAGAGCTGGCTCTGGTCTTTCCTACAAAACCAGATTCCCAGTAAGGTCAGGCTGTCTTCAGTGAGTTTTGCACGTTGATAGGAAAGCACTGACAAATCCAATGGAATCGGAAGACTGCATATCAGATGAGGACCACAGGTTGGCCAGAAGGGAACACTCTGGCATTAAGAGGATACCTCCCCGTTAACTGTTTTGGAAGATCTGTGGCTTATTTTCTTTTTTGACAACAAAAGGATGGTTATTTCCTTCAGTCTTTTCTCAGAGCCCAGTCAAATGATAATCAATCCTGTGCCCTTTTGCTTAGGGGTTAGCTCTGCTTGACTTAAATAATCTCAAAAGCTCTCTCTATATAGTATACCTGAGGCATTATTTTGAAATTTTCCCAGTAGTGTTTTGGTGACTTAGAAACTAACATACCAAATTTAAAGTAAGGGCAATGTTTTTACCAGTTAAACTTACTCTTCAAACATGGGTGACTAACATATTAAGACTGAATTGTGCTGAGAACAATCTTGTAATTAGGGTCACAGTTTTGTGTGGTCTGACCCAAGAAATTTTGTGACTAGTTTTGCTCGCACAACTAATTATCCCAGTGATCTTCTATTTGTGACTGCAATTAGGCATTTCATGGCCTCTAAATAAGTATAATTAGTTAATTGGATCATGCATGAAATTCTAGCCTCTCAGAATAGCCTCTGAGAACAAAAATAAATATGATAAATATTATGAATTGTTTTATAACTGTGGAGCTCTGGGAAATACCATAAGTGATTGTTTTACTTCATCTGTTACTATTTCATAAGAAGAAACAAGATATTAAAAGGTAGGAATGGAGCTATGTAACAGTTTTCATTCTCTGCCTCTGAGACAGAGGAAAAAGGGAATCACTAACTTTTCATATTCTCACCTCTAGAGAGGGTGATGTTGGTTCCCCTGCTCCTCTGCCCCCTGCTCCCCACCTGATACTGTACCTGTGCTCTCCCCATTAGCATTATACACACCATGTCTTCTGGAAAATAGGGAGAAGAGCCACCTTTATCAAGAACTCCACAAAGTGTCGGGGCACCTGGGTGGCTCAGTGGGTTAAGCCTCTGCCTTCGACTCAGGTCATGATCTCAAGGTCCTGGGATTGAGCCCCACATCGGACTCTCTGCTTAGCAGGGAGCGTGCTTCCTCATCTCTCTGCCTACTTGTGATCTCTCTCACTCTGTCAAATAAATAAATAAAATCTTAAAAAAAAAAAAAAAAAAACCTTAAAAAAAAAAAAGAACTCCGAAGTGTCTTTTATGGAAAATGTGCGCCTTTTATTTTAATTACTGAATTGATTTGCATATTACAGAAACCCCGTGCCATAGAAGGGACTTTAAAAACAAGTGTCACTGACTGGGGGGTGGCACTAGAGAATGGCCAGCTGATCTCTTCAGTCACAAATCCCAGTGCTCCACCCAGAGCAGTGCAGCCTGCAGGCTAAGGACACACTCAGTCGCATGCAAGGGCATCGTCTTGGAAATGCTTACGCCCTCTATTCCAACACACCTCAGAGTACGTCATATTATCAGAGAAAACAGATTTCTTCCAACTTGAATAATCAGTCTTGAATTATGAGGTGAGCTTTTGATTGTTTATCTGTGGTCTTAATCTCCAGTGAAATTGCTTGTTTGCCATGGCTATCAGTTTTGAAAAATGTCGTTTTCTTTGGTTTGATTAGGCTCTTTTTAGATGGGCCTGTGTCGGTGTTTGTTGGAGATGCTTTCTCTACATCGGAGAGACATGTTCTAAGTACGTAAGATTACATAGTTAAATAAAGTACAGGGTTTCTTAGCTGTGCCTTTAAGACTTCTTCCTAATTTTAGACAGTGATGTGCCTCTTCGTATTATACTGCTAAAATATGAGGAATGGAATGATGATTCTGGCAAGAGACAAAAATGATTAATCTTAGAGTTTATGTATGCATAGCTGCACATACGAATCCTAACTTATGGGATTCTTTTGGACCACATAGGTAGGCAGAGGCTAAATACCCGACTGTTGAGAATACTGGCTTTTAGGCAGCACGAATCTGGCTCCCATCTATAAGTGTGGGAATGTGATCATGTGTGTAAAATACATAGTACAGGGTTAGGGGCAGGTGAATATTCAGTAAATGGCAGCATTTCCTGTCAGGCGGATAAGTAAAGATGCCATTTACTTTTAGAAGTATGTTTGCTGAACTAGATGGAATGATTTGTACCCTAAAGACAGACATTTTAAAACTTTAAATGTAGACTCTAATTAGAAACCTAACACGTGTAACCTGATATTGTTAGGATTTTCCTTGAAGGGATAAAAAATTAGCATACAAACCAGTAGTTAAAATTGCACTGTGTGTTCGGATACCTTTTATGCTGTTAAGTTTTCTTTCTTTTTTTTTTTTTTTTAAGATTTTATTTATTTTTTGACAGAGAGAGAGAGATCACAAGCAGGCAGAGAGGCAGGCAGAGAGAGAGGGGGAAGCAGGCTCCCTGCCGAGCAGAGAGCCCAATGCGGGGCTCGATCCCAGGACTCTGGAATCATGACCTGAGCTGAAGGCAGAGGCTTAACCCTCTGAGCCACCCAGGCGTTCCTATGCTGTTAAGTTTTCATAATGACTTTTGTTTTTTGCTTTACTTGCAGCTCTTCTTATATGTTCAGTGGTTTTTTTGGGTTTGATTAGCTTAACTAACAGCATGCTTATACTCATGAGTAAATACCTTTGTTTTCCATTTTGTAATCTGGTGGATTTGTAATCTTTCCTGGTGATTGGTAATAGATTAAAGATAGCCACAAATCCTTTGCTATTCTCTCATTGAGACATGGGGTTTTTCTCTTCTCTTGTATCTGGTCAGTTTTTAAAAATTGTTTGACCAACAGAATATAACAGAGTAGATGATGAGCCTGTTTCTGGGCCCAAACATTAAATGGCCAGCAGGTTCACTTCCTGTCTTGTAGAAGGTTCTGTCTTGGGTCCCTGAGTTTTCGTGTAAAAAGTCTGAAGCTTCAGAACATCCTGAAGCCACCATGCTCTGAGAAAGCCCATGCTGTCCCCGTGGAGGGGCCGTGTTGAGGCAGGGGAAAGTTAGGAAGAGAGTGTTTCTGACATATAGAATTGTGAGATACAATGATACATTCTATATTAAGCCAGTAGGTTTAGGGTAGCTTTTACATAGTTATCTATCTGATAATCTTCGTGCTTCTTCTCATGGTTATTTTCCAAATGCTAAATTTCTCTAGCAGTTTAGGATATAACAATGTGTGAAAATGAAGTTCTGTTATTTCAGTTTTTCTCTTATGTTGGATTAAGTCAGATGTTTGTCAGAAGTGAATACTTATTATTAATAAACAGTATAACCTGATCTTAGCATATTCTGCAACAGGGCTTGAACTCACGACCCTGAGATCAAGACAAGCTAGATTAAAAGTAGGACACTTAACCAAATGAGCCACCCAAGCATCCCTGCATCTCTGTTTTTAATGATTTTTTTTAAGAGCAATTCTTTCTCACCTTCATATTCTCATTATACCAAATTTCACCCAGTTTGACTTCAGCATTTTCCCTCCTGTTAATAAGGACTTGAGCTCAGGTAACTTAATTTTGTGTTCCTGTAGAAGACTGTATCACCCTGCGCGTTGAAAATGAAAAAGGGAGGCAGAATGGGTTGGATGGTAGCTAGACGTTTCGGCAGAGATGCTAAGGAAGGGGATGTTAAAGGAACAGTATACACAGCCTTCAGCACTGCGCTCTTTGTCCATCCTCTGGCATGAAGTTACCATGGGCAGACAAAATGTAGGGATAGAGATGAGGTTGAGAGCCTCTTCCATGTGAACAGATAAGGACAAAATTGCCCAAAGCATTCCAGACGTTTTAAGTGCCCTCTGGGCCCCACCTGGGCCCTGGGAGGCTGAAGAGAGCAATGCCTACTGGAAAACAAAACACATTTAAAAGCCTATTGTTGAAACCAAGGGAAAAGGAGAGACTAAAAGATGTTTCCTGCTATAATCATACAGCAAATGGAAATTAATTTACAGGAACCCATTATTACTAGCCTAAGTGTTTAATGTCACTGGTATTTTGTTTATTTAATATGTCTTTTTAATTGTTTTATTTGCTCAAATATAAAATACTTGTAAAGGTACTCACAGAATCACTTGCAATCTGAGCCCTCCAATACTGTTGTAACCTTTGAGTCTCCGTGTCCTCAGTGTCAAATTCTTCTACACAGGGGTTTGCAGGGAGTGTACCTTTTGGAGCTGAGTGAATTCTGCAGTTTTCCAACACTGTAAGTCTAAACAGCCCTATGAGGTAGGTAGGGATTATTATCCCCATTGTTTAAGTAGGGAACTGCCACCTCAGAGACACTAAATGGACTGGCCTGGGGCATACCTGGCCCTTTCCAGATCAGAGCTCGTTTATCAAACATTTCTTCTAGTTGCAAACGTAAAACTGGGTATATGAGGTGGGGCAAAGTGATAGTAATTTGTACATCTAAGTGTTTGATGGAAAGACAGACTTTCAGGGCGTGTCAAATTCATTAATTCTCGTTTCCTGGGAGTGTGGATGCTTGTCTGCTGGCACTGCAATTGGTGAAATGCAGAAGTAACCAAAAAGGTCTTTGTGATGATTTGCCTTCTGCCTCAGTGTGCATCTGCCCACATTCACTCACTATTTGGTCAGTTGTAGGATGTGAACAGGTTTAAGACTATGGAGTGGTTTGCATCTGTTCGCCTTGTGCAGAAGAATGCTTTCTTTCATCTTTGTCTTCTTCCCAGGGGAGTTGCCTTCGTAGTTTTGGTTTACTTTGGCTTGTATGTTACAGTGCATCTTTTTGGTGAAATCACTGCATACACATTAGCTGGCTTAGTGGAAAGAAGGGTAAAATCATGCTGAATGGTGGAGAAAAGCTGAACTAGAGCTGAAATGTGGTGTGGATAATTCAGAAACTGAATGATGCACACACCAGTGATTTGATAATTGCCTTTATACACTTTGAGGCATTGAAGCTAGGAAAGCAATTTAAAAGTATTGAATTTGTTTTCATTGTAATTCATAGCAAATAATTAAGTGTCCTTTGTGAAAGAACCAATAATACCTTTATAGATGCCAGGTCCTCTGATAGGTGCTAGAAATGCTAAGTTCTCACTGAGTTCTTTGTAGTGTTTTGGTTGAGTCTCTACGAAGGCTAATGTTTCTGATGGATAGCAGAATGAATTGTTTAATTATCAAAGAGCTTTATTTTTAAAACTACAAATGTTTCTGGCATGTGTTGGAGGGGAAGGAGATAAATGCCCAAAGTGGGACTCTGAATTAATAAAATTTGGAGAATGACTTACTCAATTTGGTTAATTTGGTTATTAAGGCTAATTACAGCTTTTGTACTGGTGACTGTTAAGATAAAAGACCATATCTATTATAGCTCTGAACTTGAATCTAACATTAAGAACATCCTTTCAGGATGAAACCTCTCTTTGGGGAGGTGAGCAGTAAAAGAATGTTATAGGCAAATTAATAAAGGTTTGGCTTTTGAAATTTTTTCTCATTCTGCAAAATGGAAATTTTCTAATTAGAGAAATGTAAGCATGAAAATCTAGGATGGATTTCTTTTTTCCTCAAATCATAGAAATCATTATTTAAAGTTTCCAAGAACATGTAGAATTTTGCCTCTAAAGACCATAATCTATTTGAGGTTTTTTTTCTTTTTTCTTTTCTTTTCTTTTCTTTTCTTTTCTTTTCTTTTCTTTTCTTTTCTTTTCTTTTCTTTTCTTTTCTTTTCTTTTCTTTCTTTCTTTCTTTTTTTCTTTCTTTCTTTCTTTCTTTCTTTCTTTCTTTCTTTCTTTCTTTCTTTCTTTCTTTCTTTTCTCTCTTTTCTCTCTTTTCTTTTCTTTATTTTCTTTCTTTCCTTCTTTCCTTGGAAAGAGAGCAGAGAGAGAGGAAATCTTAACCAGGCTTATCTTAACCATGGAAACCAGGAAATCTTAACCATGTGCAGTGTGGAGCCCAACGTGGGGCTCCATCTCAGGACCCTGAAATGCAGAATTCTTATTCATAATGAACACATTGAAGATACATCACTCATTTTGGAAAGACATTTACATTACCTTATTTGTCAATATTAATTTACTCATTGCACTTTTACATAACCTTGTTAATACACTGACAACCTGATGATGAAACTACTAGTCATAACACATCTTTCAGGGCAACTTTTTGATTTTAGTTTTGTCTGATAACGTGTTCATTTAAGATTAGTAGAATTATAAGATAAAAACATCTTGGAAGAGAAACTTAAAATGTCCTTTTTACAAAAAGATTTATTTATTTATTAGAGAGACACACAGATGGGGGAGGGGCAGAGAGCGAGGGTGAGAGTCTTAAGCAGAGTACGTGCCAAGCATGGAGCCTGATGCAGGGCTCCATCTCACAGCCATGAGCTGAAACCAGGATTCATACTGACTGTGCCACCCAGGTGCCCCTGAAATATTCTTAATTTTTAAGCATTAGCTGTTGAATATTAGGATTTTACTTTTTAAAAAGATAATTTGATGAGTTGGCAGTTTTTTTAGTTCTGTGTAATCTCATAAATATCAATGGCAATTTTTGACCCAATATATAGCTTTTACTTAATTACTTATATGTGACTTTTTTCATGTTGTTAAGGTGTCCATCGATCCGCAACCTAAAACCTGGTAAAGTTATATCCATTTTCCACTGAGCTTCAGTGGAAAAGGCTGTCAATTTCAGGTTCTTCAGGTACCATTTGGATTTGTCCCTTGCTTTGTGACAATGTGTAGTTATGTTTCATTAGAAGCTAATTTTCTATTTCTGGGCATGGGAAAGGAATAGGATTAATAAGGTAGTGATTTATGCAACGTCCTTTGGCTTGTTAGAGGGTTCCTGCTGAAAGAATGCCCTTACTTAAATCTTTGGAGTACCTGTAGACAATATTGTTTGATACAGATACTATGTAGTAGTAGTTTGCTTTGTAATTTACATACAGTAAAATTCTTATATTACTGTAAAATATATTATAAATACTATGAAAATACATAAACCTGTGGTGTTGGATCATCATGGAGAGGAGGCCTGCCATTGCAGCATCCAGCTGGGGGCTGGGGATATTCAAAAATGATATTATAGTGCTGCAGGGTTCAATAAACTGGGGTTAATGCAAGGTGATAGAGTGTGTGAGAATGATGGTGTAACAGAAGCCATAAGAAGACTTCCTAGGAATCTTGCTAAGGACAGGATGATTCACATTAAGAGAGCACTGCACCTGACTGCCAAGCTGCAAATTTTGCATAAAGGGCAGTGGACTGGGTGCCTCGGTGACTCAGTTGGTTAAGCGTCTGCCTTTGGCTCAGGTCATGCTCCCAGGGTCCTGGGATCGAATCCCACATGGGGTTCCCTGCTTTGTGGGGAGCCTGCCTCTCCCTCTACCCTTACTCGTGATCTCTCTCATGCTCTCTCTAATAAATAAATTTTTTTAAATCTTAAAAATATGTGGACAAAATATGAGGATAAATTCTATCTTGAATGGTATCTAAGAGAGATTAGGCAGGAAAGAAGAGAAAGAAAAATGGGCAAAGAAAGGATCATATAGCTGAAATCTGTAGTTGCACTTGTCCTCGGTGTTTGTAAGAAGTTGATTAAACCTGGAATGTACAATTTAGAACTCTTCGGACTGTGAAAGAATTACTTTAAATAAATGTCTATTGTAACTATTAAAAAATACATACATCTGAATTTCTTGCTGTACAGTTTTGAGTTTGGACGAATGAATAGAGTCCTGTTAACAGTCACCACAATCAACATATGAAATGGTTATATCCCCTCCAAAAATTTCCCTCCCTCTATTCCCATGTGCCATTTCCGTTGCTGACTCTCAATCCTTGTATTGGTGATCAGCCCCTTTAGTTTTACCTTTTCTAAAATGTCCTATAAATTAAATAATGAGAGTGTATGTGTATGTTCACACACATATCCTTTTGATTCTGGCTTCCTTCACTTAGTAGAATACATTTTGAGATGTTATGTGTGTGTCAGTGCTTTACTGAGTAGTAATCAGTTATATAAATGCATCAGTTTGTTTATCTGTTCACCAATTCAAAGACATTCAGGTTGTTTCCATCCAGTCTTCTGCATTTATGAATAAAGCTGCTGTAGAGACACCCAGGAGGCTCAGTCAGTTAAGCATCTGACTCTTGATTTCTGCTCCCTTGCGATCTCAGGGTCCTGAGATCAAGCCCTGCATCAGGCTTAGCGCTGGGTGTGGAGCCTACTTCAGATTGTCTGTCTCCTAGTGTGAGGTTGAAAGCTAGAGGTAAGAGCAGACATCTTTGCCTTGTTTTGATCTCAGAAACAATGGTCAGTCTTTGGCCATTATGATGTTAATGTAGGATTTCTTTTGCAGATGACTTTACCAGGCCAAGTTATCTTCTGTTCCTGTTTTGCTGAGAGTTTTGTTAGGAAGGAATGTTGAATTTTGTCAGTTGCTTTTTTTTTTTTGAAGAAAGTTGCTTTTTGTGCATCTGTTGAAATGGTCCTGTTTGTGTTTTGTTTTGTTTTTCTTAGTCTGTTAATATAGTGAGTTACTAACTCTGATTTTTAATGTCGATTTATCCTTGCTTTCCTGGGATAAACTGTACTGGTTGTGGTGTGGTGTTTTGGTTTTATTGTTGTTGTTGTTGGTTTGTGGGTTTTTTGGGTTTTTTTGTATATTTCGTTCTCGTTTTTTTATATATTTCTTAATTAGACTTTCTAATATTTTGTTGAGGTGTTTTACTTCTATGTTCATGAGGGATATTGATCTATAATTGTATTTTCTTGTAATATCTTTGTCTGGTTTTGGTATCAGGGTAATGCTGGCCTCTTAAAATAAGTTGGAAACCATTCCCTTCTCTGTTTTCAGGAAGATACTGTGTAGAATTGGTATTCTTTCTTACATGTTTGGTATAATTTTCCAGGGAAAAATCTGGACCTGCATTATTAGAGATTTTTAATTACAGATTTAATTTCTTAAATAAATTTATACTATTCAGGTTATTATTGCTTCTTGAGTGAACTCTGGTAATTTTTTTATTTTTGAGGAATTTATTTTATCTAATTAGTCAACTTTACGGGCCTAAAGTTATTCATCGAATTCTGTTATGACACTTTTGATGCCTCTTTAGGACTTATAATAATATGTCCTCTTCTGTTCCTGATACTGATAGTTTGTCTTTCTTTTTTTTCTCTCTGATTATAGATTTATTGATTTCATCTGTTATTCATCTGTTATTTCCTTCCTTCTGTTTGCTGGCTTTGATTTCTCATTCTCTTTCTGGTTTCTTAAGATTAAAGTTCTTAAGATTAAGTTTCTTAGATTATTACTTTGAATCTTTTCTTCTTTTGCAGTATAAAAATTTAATACTATGTATTTCCCTCTAAACTTTTTAGCTGTAGATCACAAATTTTGATGTATTTTATTTGTATTTTCATTCAGTACAGAATATTTTCTGATTTTGTTTTCACTTTCTCTTTTAGTCCTGAGTTATTTATAAATAAGTGTTATTTAGGCAATTTTCCAAATAACTTCCTGTTAATTGATTTCTGGTTTAATTCTGTTACATCAGAGAATATACTTTGCATGATTTCACTTCTTTCAAATTTGTCACAGTTTGTTTTATGGCCTAGAATACAGACTACCTTGACGAATGGTCTTTGTGCATTTTAAAAAGAGTAGTGTTTTGGTTTGTTTTTTTCTAATAATAGTAAGTGGAATGAATGTTCTGTAAATGTTATTGAGGCTTATATTGGTTGATAGTGTTTAGGTATTCATCCTTGCTGATTTCTGGCTACTTATTATTGAAAAAGGAATGTTAAAATTTCTAAATATAATTGTGAATTTGTCTATTTCTCCTTTAAGCTTTCAGCTAAATACTTCATCTATTTTGAAATCTTACTGTTAGGTTTAGCTTTATTCATTTGGGATTCTCATGTGTTTTTAGAGAACTGACCCTTTTATCCTATTATGTCTCATCTTATCTGATGTAAGTATTCCTTGTTCTGAAATGTACTTTGTCTGAAATTAATATGGCCACTTCAGTTTTATTTTTAAAGTGTTTAACATACTATTTCTTTTTCTGTCCTTTTCCGTTTAATCCATCTATGTCATTACATTTAAAGTGGCTTACTTGTACATAGCATAAAGTTGAGTCTTGTTTTTTAATTTGATTTTACCATCTTTTTTAATTTGTATGTTTAGACCATTTACATTTAATATAACTATTGATGTAGTTGAATTTAAGTCTACCATTTAATACTTGTTTTCTGTTTATTATCCTGTTTTTATTCCTTTGTTCCTTCTTCCCTGCTTTCTCCCCTCCTTTGGATTGTTCTAACCTTTTTTAGTATTTCATTTAATCTGTTGTCTTTTTTGTTTGTGTCTCTTTGTATAGTTTTAACGGTTTTGGTAGTATAATAAACATACGTAACCTTAACCAGTCTACTTTAAGTTGATATTTTGCCTCTTTAAGTAGAATGTAGAGTTTTAACAATTTTAAGGTCCCTTTACTCTCCCTTCTTTATGTTACAGTTTTTATGTGTATTACATCTTCATACATTTAAAATGCCACAAGGCAGTGTCCAAATTGCTGCTTTCAATAGTCACATTTATTTTAAAGAACTTAAAAGGACAAAAGCAGCTTGTTATATGTAGTCAGGTATTTATCATTTCTATCGCCCTTCTTTTATTCCTGTATTTTCCTGTTTCCCTCTGGAGTTATTTTTCTTTAGCCTGAAGAACTCCCTTTAGCATTTCTTCTAGAACAGGTCTCTTTGGCAAAAGATGCTTAGTTTTTCCTGGGATAACTATTTCACTGTCATTCCTGAGTAATGTTTTTGTTGGATATAGAATTTTGTGTTGACAAAGTTAAAGATACTATTAGTTAACTATTAGTTAAAAATACTATTCCTCTGTGATTGCGGATGAGAAATCCCTAATTATTTGAGTTGTTCTTCTACATATGGTGCTTTAGTCTTTGCTTTCAAGATTTTTTTTATCTAGCTTTGGTTTTCAGTGATTTGAGTATGAGATGTTGGGTATGACTTTCTTTGAGTTTACCCTTTTGTGGTTGGCTGAGCTTCTTCATTCTGTAAAATTCATATATTTTTCCAAATTTGGAAGTTTTCAGTCATTTCTTCCACATTTTTCTGTATCTGTGTCTCATCTTCTGGGATTCCAGTGACACAAATATTACACCTTTAGATGTTTTTCCACTTGTCTTTAAGATTTTCTCTGTTCTTCAGATGAGATCATTACTATCTTCACATTCACTAACTTTTCCCTCTCTCATATCCCTTTGCCATTGATCCCATCCAGTGAATTTTTTTATTTCAGATATTTTTTCACTTTTAAAATGTCTAGTTAGTTATTTTTATAGTTTGTGTTTTACTCCTTTCATTAGTGTTTACCTTCATCTCATGGAGAATAGTTAAGATACTTGCTATAAAGTTTCTGACTGCTGATTCTAACATCTGGTTCTTCTTAGTCAGCATCTGTTGTTTTTTCCCTTGAGAATTGATCACATTTCCCTGTTTCTTTGTAAGCTAAGTGATTTTGGATCCTGGACATTTTGAATACTGTGTTGTGAAAGCCTAGGCCTTTTTGTTGTATTTTTTTTTTTCTTTTTTAAGATTTTATTTATTTATTTGGCAGAGAGAGCGCGAGAGTGAGAACACAAGCAGGGGGAGTAGGAGAAGGAGAAGCAGGCTTCCCACTGAGCAGGGAGCCCAATTCGACGTAAGACTCAGGCCCAGGACCCTGGGATTATGACCTAAGCCAAAGGCAGATGCTTAACCAACTGAGCCACCCAGGTGTCCCCTGAAAGTCTGGGTCTTATTTTAAAGACCTCTGGAGCATTGTTTTATTTTTTAAAGCATAGAGTCAACAACCAGGATAGATTTAGACTATGACTTCCATTTCATCTTCTTTGGGTGACATATCCATAGTTTTCAAAGCTTTGATCTACTGCCTTTGGTCTTTCTGGTGCACAAGACTTAGACCTGGTGGTACATAGTATCTGAGGATCTACCTCTCCAATTTCTGAGTGTGAGGAGGGCCCCTTCTCCCAGTTTTCTCACCAACTAGATGAGATTTTTCTTAAGTTTTTGCTGTATGTACCCTTTACAGAGTTCACCAAATGGAGCTAATCTTTAGTCCATGCCAGGAGATGAAAGAGGGGGTAACTATATCAGGAAATTAGTGTGATGCGGCTTACTTCTTAAAGTTTTGTTTCTCCAGTCTGCTTAATTTTATTTACTTTATAGAGTACTCAGGTTGCTTTTTTGTTTTTGTGGGGAGAGAGAAGCTATAATGGGTTTATTTCATTTTAACTGATCACATTTTGTTTTTAATTGACATTTAAAAGTAAGAAATGCAATTTTTTTTTAAGATTTTTTTTTTTTTTTAAAGATTTTATTTATTTTTTGACAGAGAGAGAGATCACAAGTAGGCAGAGAGGCAGGCAGAGATAGAGGGGGAAGCAGGCTCCCTGCCGAGCAGAGAGCCCGATGCAGGGCTCCATCCCAGGACCCTGAGAACATGACCTGAGCTGAAGGCAGAGGCTTTAACCGAGCCACCCAGGTGCTCCAAGAAATGCAATTTTTAAATATCTGTGGCTTAAATAGGTTGTAGCCATTTTTATTTTCTGTTGGTAAAAGTTATTTGATATTTAAAATATCAGATTCTGTAATTAAAGAAGCTTGCTAATTTTATTTTAATTTTATTAAGTTTTTAATTTTAATTCCAATATAGTTAGCATACAGTGTTGTGTTAGTTTCAGATGTTCAATATAGTGATTCAACAATTCTATACATTACTCTGCTCGTCACTGTAAGTGTACTCTTTAATCCCTATCACCTATTTTACCCATCCCCTACTCACCTCCCCTCTGGGAACCATTAGTTTATTCTTTGTAGTTAAGAGTCTCTTTCTTGGTTTCTCTCTTCCTCTCCTTCTTTCCTTTGTTCATTTGTTTTATTTCTTAAATTCCACATATGAGTGAAATCATATGGTATTTGTCTTTCTCTGACTGACTTATTTTACTTAGCATTTATACTGTCTAGTTCCATCATTGTCAGAAATGGCAAGGTTTCATTTTTAATGGCTGAATAATATTCCATAGTGTGTATGTGTGTGCACACCATATCCTTATCTATTTATCTATTGATGGATACTTGGAAAGCTTGCTAATTTTAAATGTGGAACAATGTAAAGCATCTCTTTTGGACAAAACAAACTGCTCATTTCTACTTTTGTTGTTTACTCGGCTAACATAGTTGATTAAAGTAGACATAGATACACATACCTGTTCAAAGAAAAAGTGTTGAGAATGGGTTTGAAATAATAGAATCTGTCTTGTGTTGAAGTTAGTAAAGTAAAACTTGAAGTTTTAGAACTTGTGAAATAATTGTTTAATTAGCTATCCCTTCGAAGAATGTAGAAAGGAATAATAAATTTTATCAGTAGTCAACTCAAATTATGACTTATGCCTTCTAAATTCATTATAGCTTTTCCTTTGAAAAACAAGTGAAATTTTGATGAGTGTTTAATGATTTTACTCACATAAAGACATAAATTTAGTGATTTCACTTATAATAAGTTTAGTGTCTGGTTAAATCATTTAGGGAGGTATGTCTAAGTGAATTTTAAAGATCTATTGATATATAAATATTCATATTGATATACAGATATGCATACTAGTTTTAAAATATCATAAAGTTTAGACAGTTTCTAAGAAGTCTGGGAAACTATTTGTGTCCATTGTATATCTTTTGATTTTATTGTAAAAAAGGAAATTTAATTTTTGCATCAAAGAACCATTTAGAGTAGTTTGTTCCAGAATTCATATATAAAATCTCTTTGTTTGTAAATTAAAGTGGCAAATTGGACTATAGGGTTTTATTCTTTATTGATGTTTTTGTCCAAAATCTCACACAAGTAGGAAGGTAATTACAGTTAGCATTTGAAATATCTTTCATCTTTATGTGTAACAGTGTTTGGATATTTGGTTCAAATTTGGGCTCTGTTGCTCTTCCATTAAACTCTGTGTGAGATTTATGGCTTGGATTAAGGAGAGAATTGAGTTATAAAAACGGCAGACCTGAGTCCATTTTAAAAGCATTTAAAATGTACCATTGGTTATTAGAATTGGAAATTTTTATAATTTTTGAAATTTACTTCCCATTCTCCCTTTAAATTAGGTGCTCTGTGGATGTGTATAGTTTTAAACCCCCACTGCAAGTTGGAGCAGAAGACCAGCTGGCTAAAACAGCTGAAAAAGTGGAACAGTGTTGATGTCTGTCCATGGGAAGATGGAAATCATGGCAGTGAATTACCCAACTTAACCAATGCTTTGCCTCAGGGTGCAAATGCCAACCAAGGTGAGTCCACAGTAATATTCTGTTCACTTTGTGTCCACCTAAGTGTGTATATATGCTTATAATAGTAACTTATAATGTATGTGGGAAATTTTTTTTGCCCGCTAGAACTTACAGTAATTTAAGGACTTCATGTTTTGAATATGAATGTATGCATTTTTAATTTTACCTGATTCCTTTGTGTGTGTTTTTTCATATTATCAGAATACAGATAGATATTATACTTCTGTGTAGTAATACAGGGAATGTATTAAAATTCCCTGGTAATTATTTAGTTTGGGAAATAATTTTAAAAATCATGGAATAGGGTGGTAATATATTACCTTGTAAAACAGAATATTGAGAGGCTTAAGAAATTGTTTTTATCTTGGTACAACCCAATTCATATTGGGGTTGCTGTGTAATTCCATCCATTAAAAATGATTAGTTTTAATATATAAATATAAAAATAAACATTTATGACTGAGCTGGAGGGGCATGGGATGGTATTGGCATTTGGAGTAGGAAAATTCTTTATTATTGTAAAGGATTGTCTAGCATACTTGTTCCCACCTGCTGTAAGCTAATAGTGCCCTCCAATCTTTGGGACAACTAAGAGATGTTTTCAGACATTTCCATATGTCTTCTTTAGGACCTGCGTCTCTCATTTCTATGCCGTGTTTTCAGCTTCACTTTTCTGTTGGCCACCCATTTGGATCAAGTTCTCTCATCTTCAAAAAAAACCCCAAATCCTTTCTTGGCCTCATTTTCCCTTCCAGCTATTATGTTATTTCCTTCTCTCTTTCAGAATCAAGTCCTTAAAGAAGTTAAGTCTTAAAAATAAAAATTTCCTTCACTAATTCATATCACTATTTTTGTGTGATTTTTGTGCTCCTGTTGCCTTTTGTGGGGTTGAGGGGTTTTGACAGACTTCAAAGTTATGATCGATGTATGGTGGGAGTTAATTGACCCTGGAAAGATCCAGAATTGAGATTGTCGTTCTATATGTGCTGACCCTATATTGAGTTGGTTCTACTAGAAGGAGCTAGACATTGTGTTGAGTATGAATGTTAGAATAGTGTTTTCAGTTCCTACAAAGAAAATGTGATGTATGACTCCAAAGGGACTTGTCCAAACAAAAAGAAGTTTTAGGACTTGGAAAAGATCTGGCCTTGTTTTGTCTAGAGATATTTGCCTTGGGAATTTACTCTTCGCAATCTGTCATACCTTTATTGCCCATGATTATTTTGTTTAATAACGTCAAGGAAAATAAGTATACTCCTTTTTTTTCCCCAGAAGCTTAGAATTTTCAGATTTAACAATTCAACATTTATTTTCTTCCATTGCTAGGCAAGGGCATGCCTGTATCCACATAGATAATCACTTTAATCTCCTTTTACATAACTATATTTGGAGGTTTCTCTGTGTATCACTTTCTACTTTTTGGCACTGCCAGCCTAACATTTTACAGTTTACTATTTTACTTTACATTTGGCGACTTTCTCTTTGATGAAACAGAAATATTCCATGGACTTTAGAGAGCTTTTAAAAAGTGGTCCAGGCTGCAGATAAAACAGTTCATTTCATGTATGGTTTGGTCCATTCATTTCATGTATGGTTTGGTCCAGGCACATGAAGTCAGAATCTAGTTTCTAAGGGCAGTATTTCTCACTGTTGGGCCTAAAGGCACAGGTTCCTGTTTAAAAGCAAAATATTAACATCGTCTTGGGGCACTGTCAAAAGAGACATTTGTTCAGAGGGCTGCTGATGTTCAGCCTGCAGTACCTCTGTTGGAGCGCAGGGGAGAGTCTGAGGTAGCTGGCAGAGCCCAGCAGCCGCGCCCCTGCAGCCGGATGGAGCATGCGCAGGACTCAGGCCATGGGCAGAGTTGGATGTGTTGGCGCGCTAGAGTGAATGTAAAGGGAGAGTCATGCCTTGTCTTAGCTAAGATTATTTGTTAGAATTTACTAACAACGTTAAAATCCACACTTTTTTTTTTCACACTCTTTAAAAGAGTAGGTTTCTTTTTTTAATATACCAGATGATAGCCAGTTTTTTTATTTTAATTTTTTGATAACAGAGCTATTTTCCCCTTTTTACTTTTCTGAATAGCCCAGATTTTCTTTAATCAGCATGCATTAATGTTATATGTACTTTATGTTTAAAATTTGTTTATAAATGTATGTATTTGTCATTTTGAAAATTTTGTTTCAAAATGAAACGAAACAGTAATCCATGTCTTTTTTCCATCTTGTTGCAAAAATTAAAAAAAAAATTAGACATGTAAGATAAAAATTAACCATAATTTTGATACCGATCAAATTTTATCTTTGTACACATTGTGTACACAATCTTTATTTCTCATGTTATTAAAAACTTTATATTTTGCAGTTTCATTTAATTATTACTTCATTAGTATTTAGCCTTTTTTTTAAATTTTTTGTCTTCTGTGTAGAGGAGCCAGAATATTTCGTCTTTTTTGTTAGAATGGGTTTTATTGGTCTTTTATAGCTAACCGCTATTAAAAGTGTGGTGTGTTCCTGTACTTTTCTCTTTGTTGATACAATCATATGCAAACATGTGAAAAGTTGAGGTTTTTTTTTTTTTTAAATGGAGTCATATTCTACAACTTAATTTTATTATTGATACCACAGTAAGCCAAATTGAGAAGTAGAACTCTTAATATTTTAATACATGGAGAATACTAAGTTACTTTTTATAAGTCTCCTTCTGGTTTTAAATTCTGTTTCTGTGATTTGAGCTAAATAAAAAAAAGTGAGATGACAGGGCCACTTAAAATGTATAAAATTTGGACTTGGGAGAATTTAACCAAATGACAGAGGTCATGGAACCAATTATTTGTTGGATAAGACTATCTCTGCCTTGCTCAGCAAAAAGCCCCGATAGGTTCAAAGGCCCTTAAATATGGGGCCCCCCTCTTCCTATTTGCAAGGTGAGCCTCTGTGCACTGGGCAGAGCCGTAACAGATACATCAGTATTTATGCCTCTCAAATTATGTCGTCGTACATTTTGATATGTCTCACATTCAAATACAGATATCTAAGTAGACCTGAAGCCAAGCTGAGGTAATGTCTCTCTCTGTTAAAGACCGCTCAAAAGCCTTTTACAACAGCTGAAATACTTGAATTCAGAGTGTAGTTATTTGTGTTTTGATCTTGACTGCCATTGCCTGGCCATGTGACCTTGGCGAGTCACATTACTTCTCTTGGTTTTCAGCTCCATCAGCAAAATAGGGGAGTTGTGCTAGAGGAGGTCTCAGAGTTCTCAATTTGGCTGTGTTTCGGTTTATGATTCCCTCTTTGTCTTTGCTTAGCCAGAGCTCCAGTTTGCTTCTCAATGAGTTAAGTCTCAGTACAATGGGGGGTGATACTTGAGCTAAGTAAGATACACATACATAAGCATAGTTTGTTACCCTGATTTTCAGTTGAGACTCGCTAAGGTTTGTGCCACAGTTGAAGGTAAGTCTGGAGCGGGGACCCACGGGGTGGGATTGCAGTTACAGAATTTGAACCATGTTATTCAGAGGGACTGAATAATCCCAGGAGTTGGGATGAGAATATTCTTTATTCCCCAAACATTTCTTTTCTCCGTCAGGTCCTGAAACTTGAATCCTCTTCGGAGTGTATGCTTCTGCTCTTTTGTGATGCCCCGGCATACACTATGCTGGGGACATCACACCAGTCATGGAACCTGCACAGGAGTCAGGAGGCAGCCTGTAGGGGCAAGGTAAGTGCGCTGGTTTGTTTTGTAGCTATGTTGTGTGGCTTTGTGAAATGTTAAATATATGCATTTATGCCCTTTGGGATATAAAGTGACATTTAATCATTATATCCCAAGAAGCATAATAGTTTTAATTGTGCAAAACCGCACAATATAGTTAAAAAATACAACCAAAAGCACAACCCTTCTGCATATCTTTAAAGGCTGATTGCATCTTCCTGAAAGGTTCCATGGCTGGTGTCGCATCTCTTGCATAGTGTTTGTGAGAGCTGTTGATCCCATCAGGGCAGCCCACCACAGCACCTCAGAAGTGGGGAGCAGTGAGTTTTCATGTGATTTTTGTGCCGAGTGCCTCCTCTGAGTGTATTTGGCATGGAAACTAGACTTGACACTTCTCTTTGCAGGATGCCTTTAACCTTAGCTTTGATGGCTGCAGAGTGTGTGTGTTTGATAAAACAAGTGAGTGGATGGTGGCTCTTTGGGCTGACTTGCCTCCTAGTACTTAGGACATGAGAGTATTCACCCTTCATCCTTCTGCTTAGGGGGTGCAGGACAGTGTGTGTGGGTGTGTTCATGAACATCTGGCCACAGAATGGTATGACTGATTGATTTACACGTGAATAATAGCTGACATGGCTTTCTGAATTGTGGAAAAAACAGATTCGTCGAACAGGCCACATCGGACAGTGTTCACCCGAGCCATTGAGGCGTGCGATCTCCACTGGCAGGATAGCCACTTGCAGCACATTATCAGCAGTGACCTATACACCAACTACTGTTACCATGACGACACTGAAAACTCCCTCTTTGACTCCCGCGGGTGGCCCCTCTGGCATGGTAAGTGGCCAAACCGGAAAGACATTTCCATGACTTACTTCTTTGTTTCGTTTCTATAGCATTTATCGGAGTGGGAGGTGGAGAGTCGAGGGATTCAGTGGGAGATGGATGAATGCTTGGCGGTAGGAGCTGAGTGTTTCATTCAAATCCAGGTTGGGAAATGGTTTCTTGTGTCTTTTTAATAGTATTTTGGGGAAAAACATCTTACTGTTTAAGTGCTGTTTTTGTAGATATATCTGACGATGGCAACTTTCTCCCCTTAACTTCTTGTTTTAGAACATGTTCCTACAGCTTGTGCAAGAGTGGACGCGTTACGTTCTCATGGGTACCCCAGAGAAGCACTGAGATTAGCAATAGCTATTGTTAACACGTTAAGACGACAGCAACAGAAACAGTTGGAAATGTTCCGAACTCAAAAAAAAGGTGGGGAAGGAGTTTGTTTCCATTGGAATGGGATTCTTGGTGATGACATGACTAGACTTTGTCCTTTCTTGAGTGACAAGGCTTCTGAAGTTAGAGCAATGGAAATGACTTTACCCACCACTCATTGGGAATATTTAATAGCTGATCTGTGAGAAATTTTAGACACATTTTTTTCTGGTTGAATGTTGTAAGAAAGATTTTTAAAAGCATTTCTTGGGTTAGTTAATTTTTCAAAGGTATCTTTTTTTTTTTTATTGCTCAAGTAATTATTTAGTGTGTCTGAATTATTGAAAATGCTGGTTGGCCAGATATCTTATTTTGTGAAAGTGCATTTTAATTCTAACAGTGAGGGGTCTGGGGTCAGACTGTCTATGTTTGAATCCTAGCCGTAGGTCTCAGCTGGGAGGCCTTAGGCAGTGACTTGAGCTCCTGTGATTTAGATTCCTCACCTGTGACTGGGGCTTAGTAGAAGACCTGTCTCTTAAGAGTTTTTGAGAAAATTAAACTAGTTAATTCCTATAATGCTCTTAAAAGCGCCTGGCACAGTGCGCAAGCTCTCTAAAACTTGTTGCTTGTAACAATTTGTACTTCAGGACATGGTCTTTAAGTGATCAAAACTCCTGGATTTTTTAAATCTATAAATAACAGTTTGATGAGCTGCCAACTGACAACACATTTTAATTTAAGTTTGCTGTATCTTAGTATACTGTTTATCTTTTACATTTTAAATAAATATTACTGAGTAATAGCGATTGCAGAGAGTTATATTAACATGTGTAAGACCTTGACCAGAAAAAATTGTATGCTTTTTCTGATTATTTGATGCACTTCTTGTTCCTTCTATAGGTATAAATCTTCTTATGTTTCTTTGATTAGGTTTATTTTTTCACTCCGGAGTTTTATTTCTTATTCAGAGAGATACTTTTAGTTGCTGGGGGATTTTTTTGAGTCATGTTTTGTTTTTAATCCTTCTGTGACTATACACACCCCAAGGATACAGCTAAAATTTATCAGAAGTTGTTGAAATAAGCTGAAGGTTAAAGTGAGCTTTTGTTACAAGCTTTAATAACATCTATTTCAGACTTATTATAAATGTTAACTAACATCATTTGTATGATAAAAGAAAATTTTTTAGAGTTAAAAATGTGCACCAAAAAAGGGGAGCTTAAATGGAATTGGAATGTAATATCCCTGATAATCACTATTTTGTCCATTTCTTCATGTTCTTCATAACATAACTGATTACCAGGTGTGGTGGCAAAATATATTGCTTGGACCTGTGGAAAATTTTTCTGAAACACCCCACTCCTCCCAAAGGCCAGAAGCTATCTACTTCTGAAAACCAGGAAGGATAGTAATATTCGGGCTGAGAGAGAGTGAAGTACTTTTTATACTGGAAAACTAAAGCTGGGTCATGATGATTACTAGATTAAAAAATCATATTATAAGCTTGTCCTAGAAGTGTTTTAAAAATGAATTTAATAAAAATGTTATAATATCTAAGAAATGGAAAGTGTAAAACTGTTAGTTTGTGTAGGTAAGTTAGAATATATGTTAAGTCAGACTTCTTTAATTATCTTTGAAACCACTCTTAGACCCATTTTTCTTTTTTATCTTGTGAGTGATGAATACTTATTTCAGACTTTTCTTAAGTATTACTATGATTGCATCTCTATACCTGTATCTTTCCTCCCCTTTTTTTGGTCCATATTTAAAGAATAGGTTTTTCCATAGGCTTATAATTCCAAATTGCCATGACATTTATTTGTTATGTGGTCAAGATTAGTAAATATATACCTTATACATTTTCAGTACTATTTGGCATTATATGTCAGGTTTTATTGTTGTTGAGCTGTAATTGACATAAAATCATATTAGTTCAGGTATACAGTCTAATGATTCGGTATTTATATATTTCGAAATGATCACCAAAGTCTAGTTAATATCTGTCACCATATAATGTAGTTGCACATTTTTTTCTTGTGATGAGAACTTTTAAGATTTATTCTTAACAACTTTCATATACGTAACACAGTATTATTAACTATGGTTGTCATGCTGTACCTTGTATCGCCATGATTTGTTCATTGTTTGTACCTTTCACTCAAGTTTATATCTTTTCCCCTTTTCACCTTTCACTCCTTTCACTCATATCTACCCCTGCCTCTGGCAATTCCAGTCTGTTCTCTGTTCTCTGTGTCTAGAAGCTTGGGTATTTTTTTTTAGATTCCACATATAAGAGAGATCGTATGGTATTTGTCTTTCTCTGTCTTAGTTCACTTAGCTTCTTGATTCTGAAAAAAAGTTGTACTCCTTTTTAAAAATTCATTTCCTATTTCCATGTTGTTTTCACTAATTTTTGTATGGAAAGAAAATAGAGGAAATACTTTATAAAAGTTTCTCTGTCGTTTCCATCACTTGATAATAGATTTATTTGTGTAAGTACAACACTTCCTTTCACCACACACACACACACACACACACACACACTTCCTCCTGCGCCCAGTAGACATATATATTTTGTTGTTCTGAGAATAATATAATATTCATGTTTCTTTTTTCATACTGGTTATGTGTAGGAAAGCCAGTGACTGAAACCAAAGGGAAAGACCCTTTCAAGGAATATAGTACCCAACCTATAAATTTTAATACCTTGTGCTAGGCGATTCTTCATTTTTACGTACTGATATTTGATAGTCCAAAACCAGAAGACTTCTAAAGGAATATTGAATTCATGGAACGGTTCTTCAGCGATTTGTAAAAAGCCAGTTTTTGTCTTGGATATTTTATATTGTATATAGATTTCATTATATTTTCCTTTAAGCAGGAGCTACTATTATTTATTACTTCAGTAATAAACATTTGGTTATAAAATACTGCATTCTTTACAACAAGGAACATATCTTAAAATATTCACAGCTTTTTTCTCAGGACTCTGTAATTTAACTTAAGAACTTGAAAGTGCTACCATTCTGTGAAGAAAATGAAAAGGATATGTTTCATCTAAATTGTGTGTTACCTTTTGCTGTAGTTTCCCTTTGTGGCAAAGGTCCTCTCTTAAATGGCATCCAGAGCCATGATAATGAAGCCTTCCATA
The DNA here is from genome assembly GCA_028646535.1 of Procyon lotor. Classification (NCBI taxonomy): domain Eukaryota; kingdom Metazoa; phylum Chordata; class Mammalia; order Carnivora; family Procyonidae; genus Procyon; species Procyon lotor. The sequence continues at coordinate 92,626,894 of CM053607.1, read as the reverse complement.
GGTGCAAGGGGAGTAGTTTAATGATATCTGTAGAGGGGTCCAGGTTGGACCCAGGTTACTGCTGCTCTCTAGTCTCCAGTGTAGATGAACCAGTGAACATTGACTCTGAAGGTATCTTCTTAACATAGTTAGCCAGTGGTCATTCCAGGGGGACTTCATAGTCTTCTCTAATGCCTCTCTCGGAGAAATAAGGGGAGTTGTTCCTTGCTTCTCAGGTGAAAATTTGGAACTCATTTGTCCTCGTACAACATCATTTAATAGTATAAGTAGTATTGTTCCCCCAGTACCTTGGACACATGAATTGACATTTGGTGATTGTCCTGGGAAGTTGGCACCATTTATACTGATTTACAGGTAACCTCTATGAGCACAAAGTAGTTAACATGTTGGGGATTATGTGTACCTTTGTTTTTTTTAATTAAAGAGGAATTGCCAATTGAATTCAGCACTCATTTGTTAGGATGCCACTATTCAGTGGCACAGCTTCTCTTCCTCTACTTGTTTCCATCTCTCGATTCCTTTTTCTTACACAGAGCTACCCCATAAAAGCATCACCTCGATAACCAATCTTGAGGGCTGGGTTGGACACCCCCTGGACCCTGTGGGCACTCTTTTCAGCAGCCTCATGGAAGCCTGCCGAATTGAAGATGAAAACTTCTCTGGGTTCTCCGATTTTACAGGTAACACCAGTGGCATTCTCTCCCTCATGTGCTTTTCTCCCTAAAGGGCTGAGTGTCATTGGTCATTGTTTTGGTCAGTTTGTTTTATGAATCCATAGTTACTAGTACTTAACAGTTAGCAAGAGAGCAAGGAAAGCGTGCTTTTGTGGAAGGCTTTACAAACTGGGGAAAGTCTGAGAATCGACAGTTGGCAGCATGTGTTAAGAACCTTAAAGATACTGGGCACCTGGGTGGCTCAGTCGATAAAGCTTCTGCTTTTGGGTCAGCTCATGATCCCAGAGTCCTGGGATGGAGCCCCGCGTCTGGCTCCTTGCTCAGTGGGAGCCTGCCTTTCTCTCTACCGTTCCCTCTGCTCATGCTCTCTCTAACTCATTCTTTCTCTCTCAAATAAATAATCTCTAAGGACCTTAAAGATACTTATTTTCTTCTAGCCAATGATTCTGCATCCAAGAATTTATCTGCATTTATGACTGTTTTCCAGCATCACGATTTAAAATAAAGATGTGTATCATAGCATTTAGAACTAGAAATTTGTCTACATTAGAAGTTACTTGTCACTTAAATGGGTTGTAGTCTACTTTAAGAGAAGTATCTAATGTCCTTAAAAGTGTTTTATATCACACATTCCTATAAAGCAGTGTTTTGAAATTTTCTCTCTGCCTCTTGAGACTTAAGCATCATCCCTAAAATGACTGCCCATGGGCTGTGGACGGAGGTGTGGGAGGCAGGAAGGGTTGTCCCTCGGCTGCTCTCATGCCTGGGTAAACTCAGAGGTTTAGTTATATTGCACTCCACAATTTCTTCTGTGATGTTTGCCTTCATGGGTTATGGGTGTCCCGAACTCTTACCAGGACTGTGAAAGGTATGACTCTGAATTCCCTTCCCTTGGGAGTTTGCTAGTTGAAGTTTGTTAACATTTCTAAGAGAAATACTTCAACAGAGATAAGAGAATGCCCAAAGAGTCCTTCCTCTTTTGGAAACTGATGGCTCTTTGGTAACAGAAAGGACCTTGAAACTGGGTTATGTATGTTGTGTTCTCTACTTTTGTAATTAAATTTCAACATTGTGATAACAGTTTGGAAACTTTTTAATGCCTTGCTTTGAAGAGTTGGTAACTATGGTAGTCATTATGTAATTTTGCACTTGTTTGAAGTCTTTTTTTCACTCTTAAGTATTCTTACCATCTCTTCTTAGATTTGTAAGGGTTTTTTGGTGATTCACTGGGAGAAAAAGATTTGTAATATTCTATTCACCTAAAACGTTCATATCTGTTCATACATGGTCACATTTTAAAAGACCCTAGAAAACTGTTGTAAAGTTCTCAAATAATTCATGTTTCAGTACTGGGTAAAATAAATATTCATACCTATCAATACCTGCAAAAGAAGCACCAGAACTCCGATTTTGTTTGTGACATTTTACAGAGAATATGGGACAGTGCAAGTCTCTGGAATACCAACATCTCCCGGCACACAAATTCTTAGAAGAAGGGGAATCCTATTTAACACTAGCTGTGGAAGTAGCCCTGGTCGGGCTGGGACAGCAGCGTATCATGCCTGATGGGTTGTACACACAAGAGAAGGTTTGCCGGAATGAGGAGCAGCTCATTTCCAAGCTTCAGGAAATTGAATTGGATGACACACTGGTGAAAATTTTTCGCAAGCAAGCAGTCTTCCTATTAGAAGGTAGTGTGATAAAGAAGTTTTCCACTTGTTCTGCCAATTTTATTGAGGCACCAAGCTTTCTTATGTTGAGTGTACTGCCTGAATGCATTCGGTATGGTAGTCATTCTGATTGGTATGGGTCTCTGAGCATCATAGGAATGCTTACTATCCAAAAAATAATATCACTCAGTTGAAAGGTGTAGATATTCAGGTGTGTGTCATTTGATTTAAGTGGTCGTGTAAGACATCCTGTTAGAAATGAGCCCCATTCAGTGCTACAAACTTTGAAAAGGACTGTTGCCATCAGTCTGTGCTGTTACGGAGATAAATGCAAGTTTGATATTTAGTGAGTTATTGCCGGTAGCCGTGTACCTATTTGCTTGATCAATTAAATAATGAAATGAAAATTCGTTGGCATTCCTCTGAAGTATTATTATGGCTGTTACGTGACATCTGGGTTTTGAATATGTCATTTGCACATGCTAGCAAAGGACTAGAGGCTGCAGGAATGAATTTCCACTGTGCTAATTATTTCAGAGAATTCATTAGGCATAGATTCACCAAGTTCAAAGTTTCATGGACTCTCTAAGGCAAAGTCTAATTTTCTTCCTTTTATAAGGTCAAGAGCTGAATGGCCTAAGAAATTTTGGTTGGCATTATTTTTAAAAAGTGTTTTGTTTTGTCTTTGTTTTTGTTTTTGTTTTTTTTTTTCTGGTAAAGAGTAAGTGTATTGAGTATAATAGCCTAATCTTTTACGCAAATTTAGGTCATACCTAATTGGTAAAATTGCTTCTATCTCTTCAGTATGTGGGTGTTGTTATTGTGGGATTCTCTGTGATTGATAGGTTAATAAAGTTTGGTGTCTTCATTTTATATTCAGAACTGTTGCAATATGGGGAAGGGATTTAGAGAAAATAACATTTCACAACTTCTTTTATTTGTCCAGAGCTAAAGATCTCTTTGAAAGAAAACATTTTCATCAAATATTATACATTTGTATGTTTTAGAAGTGCATTTTAAAGGGAAGATGTTCTTTAAAAAGGTAAAAAAAATTATAGGGAAAATGTTCTTAATATCATGCTTAATTTTGGTAAAATTCCTGATACTAATTTTTTGAAGCCCTCACTTGAATTTTTTTTCTTCTTAAGATAAAAAAAGCCTTTCTTGGCAAATTTCAAGTGATCTTCATTCTTTTGTTACTGTTTTAGTTTCCTCCTATTATGTAATTCCTTTTGATATAAGCATTATCATTAGCCACAAACTCTTAATGCTGTCACTGGCTCTTAGTAACCAACTTTTGATTTCCATTATACTGAAGGATAGGAAGAGTGTGTGTACTGAAAGTTGTTAGTGTCTGAGACCTGTTTATCATTTGCCTTTTTGAATGTCTCCATGTTCATTACTCATGAGTATTTTAAAACTTTTTCTTAGTTTTTGATTAGTGCATCTCTCCCTGTTAGACTTTTTTTTTTTTTTTTTTTTTTAGAACTGTGCCTGATACAGAGTGCTCTTTGACTCATTACAGCCTCTTCTCCTTTCCTGATTCTGCTAGGGTTGTAGAAAGTGGGTAGTGCAGGACAGGAAGCAGTCCCAGGGGAAGCCGAGGGACCATTTCTATGAACTCCCGAAAATAAGCACTCCCTTGCTGAGTTGACTGCACTGGGACACCAAGTTCTTCATGTATTTACACTCTGGAAATTTCAGGGGCAAAACAGTTAGCAGACACTAAATGTTCTCAAATAAAAGATGCTAACTTTTTCTGAAAAAGAAAAAGCAGTAACCCTGTATTGTTGCTGTGTGTTAGTCACTTTTGACCATAATACAATAGTGGCATATTGGATCCATTGGTATACTGGTAAAGCATTTCTGAGAGTTCAGGGATTACAGTCATTATTAATCCGTAAATAATTCTGTGATGCCTGACTGAATATTCTTCTCTTTGGGAGGTGTCATAACAATAAGTGTTGATTATGCATCCTGGGTTTTTCTGTTTGTTTGTTTTGCATAGCACAAAAAGGTAACTAGATGACTTAAGGGAAACATTGAAAGGAAATGGAGGAGAATTGGAGTGGATTATCTCTTAAGTTTGCTATCACGAGGCCTTCAGTAAAATAAGAGTTAGTGTTTTAGTCTGCCCAGGCTGCCAACACAGAGTACTGCAGAGTGAGTGCTTAAGCAATAGCAATTTCTCACAGTTCGGGAGGCTGGAAAGTCCAAGGTCAAAGTACTTATCAGTTAAATTTCTGGTGAGCCCTCTCTTCCTGTCTTAGAAATGTCTTCTTGTGCCCTCACAAGGCAAAGAGAAAGAGAGAGCAAGAGAGCTCTCTCATGTCTCTTCTTAGAAGGACACTAATCCTATTGGATCAGGGCCACACCCTGTGAACTCATTTAACCTTCATTACCTCTGTGTACAGTCACCAAGTGTGTATATTCTGTGTACAGTCTCCAAGTACAGTCACATTGGGAGTTGGGTCTTCAGCATATGAATTGGAGTGGGGAATATAAACATTCAGTCCATAATAATAATATTTTAAAAATTTGGCTAAAGGCAAAGCTATAATGCTCTATCAACTTTTGAAGACTTTGGTTCACTAAAACGTTTTTCAATGTCTTAAAAGGCAGGAAGGGTAATAGATTTAGTAAAATTAGAAATCTCGGGTGGATTTTAGTTTACTAGGTAAAAAAATAAGATTTTATGAAAATATGATTTTCAAAGTACTTAATAAGCAGTAATAAATACTAAACAAAATAAAATAATGAAATGTTAAAAAAATCTCTGTTAAAATGATCTAGGGGCGCCTGGGTGGCTCAATCATTAAGCATCTGCCTTCAGCTCAGGTCATGATCTCAGGATCCTGGGATCGAGCCTTGCATCGGGCTCCCTGCTCAGTGGGAAGCCTGCTTCTGTCTTTCCCACTCCCCCTGCCTGTGCTCTCTCTCTCGCTGTGTCTCTGTCTGTCAAATAAATAAATAAAATATTTTTTTAAAAAATGATCTAGAATATGCCATGCTCCTACCCAGTGCCCGGTTCAGTAACTTCTCTCACCATTTCTTCTAAACTGCCATTTCTTGCATTCTAAACTCTTCGCCAGACTGATTTTTCTCATGGAAAACAAATGTATTATGTCCTTTGAGCAGTAGTGTCATGGTTCATAATTCTAGAAATCATGAAACAGATGTTACCCAAAGGTGACATGGAAACTAATTTATTAAACACTTTACAGTAACTAAACCTCAAAGTACCTAAGTGGAAAGTAGTTGAACTAACCACTGTGGTTTCCTTTCAAAATTTATTTTAAAATTCGGTATCGCCTTTCTTAGGGGCAGCATTCAGAGAGCACACAGGGGAAGTTAGCTCTGCCACCATGCCTGTCATAACTTACTAAGAAATGAATTTTGACAGCTGAAATGTAATTTTGCTTTTGAAATTGGTCTTTTGGAGCCCTCAAAGTGGTAGATTTCCAGTTATTTTAATTTTTTTTTCTTCTGCCTGTGGTGAGTATCAAATGGGTTACTAACTTTTCTTTTATTATTAATCACTTTCTGAGAATTAATATCTATTTCTGCTTATTAGAAACAACAGTGTTTAAAGTCTTTGTATTGGGATTTGTGGTTTAGATTCCTCCCCTGAGGCAGAGCACTCTTTTCTGGAAACCCGGCTGGTCTGTGTCCATAAGACTGATTGGGTCCACGGGCAGTTTCCAGAGTTAAGCTGCAGAGTTGTCTGTGCATTTGAAAGTCCGGATGCTCAGATGTTCCACATTGAGAAAGGATGTTTCTTGAATTCAGTGAGATTTTGTGCTTCGGAAGGTTTCTTTCGCTGAAGCAGTTATAATATGGAAAAGCTCTGCCCCCTATTTCTGTGATTCTCATTTTAGCTATGGTACAGTTAGTTGGGGGACTGTTCCTGAAGTGAATTTGATATTGGACACTATACCCTGTAGAATCATTTTTGACTAAGAATTGTATTTCTCTACTATGTCACTTTGATTACATTCTTAAGTAGATTAGCTTGTATATGTTATAACTTTACATAAAAATTTTATAAAAATATACTTTACAGGAAGTCTTATTAGTAGTTCCTTTTTTAGGAATGTAAAATGTGTATGCTCTCTTCCCACAGCCGGACCATATAGTGGTTTAGGCGAAATAATCCATCGGGAGAGCGTTCCAATGCACACATTTGCCAAGTATCTCTTCACCTCTCTCCTACCTCATGATGCTGAATTGGCATACAAAATTGCACTGAGAGCGATGCGGTACGTATTCACAGCCCGGCCGGGCAGAGGCGATCCAGATTCCCCATGGGGAAAAATGGCTATTCACTGACTTCTCGTTCATTCTTATTTCTTGTAGGCAGCAGAAAAGCTAAAGAAGCCATATTTCTTGGATTGTTGTAGTGGTCGTTTGTTTGTTGCTTTGTTTGGCTTCTGTTTTACAGTAAAGGAAGAATTGTATCCTAGACTGCTTCATACTTATGCTCTTGGTGGCTTTTTCCTTATTTCTCTGGAAGCCAGAATTTGGGAATTAGAGAACAATTTTAGGCCAAGTTCAATCATAAGGGAGCATCAGTTGAAACCTTCCTAAATAGTTGACTGTTTTGAAAAAGTTAGATTTTTGAAACAGTGGTAAATAATAAGTATACTTGCCTGAATATAATAACTGATCACACCTGCTTTGATTCCACATGCCGTCATTATTGCAGGAAGTCTGTAGTACCACCGAAACACCTCTGTGCTCAACTGGAGTATGAGGGAAGATGGGGTCTGTGGCTCGGGTTGAAGGCTTCCCTCTTAGGCATCTTCCAGGACCTGCTCTCCTCACTCTGACTGCTCCCAGCCCCTCCTTTACAGTAGTAATAATTAGATTATATTGTTCTCTGCCACTGACATTTGTTTTCACTTTCCTTTTTACTACTCACCAGATGTTTTTATCATGAATTTGTCTAGGTAAATATTTTTTAATGAATTCAGGATTGTATTTTTCAGTCTTGTATGTTGCCTCTTTAACCTTAAGGACTTGAAAGGCATGTCTACCTTTCTTAAACCATGAGCTTTTTTTCTTTTTTAAAAAAATTAAAGCACTCCTTTGTGAAAGTGCACATTAGACCCAATTACGGTCTCCACAGACAAACTGTGTACACACCTAAGAGCTAAGAGCTTGAGTGTTGGAGAATAGCTTGATCCCATCCCATAGAATCTTTTCACCAAAGATTCTTTGTCTGCAACCAGCATCGTGGATTCAAAAGAAATTCTTATCTGTATGAGCGTAACTTATATTTTTCAGGAGGCCTCTTCTCTATGGAGTGAGTGTGTGTGTGTGTACACGTACCTATGTGTGTGTCAGTGTGTATTGAAGCTGACATCCTTTAACTTGGCATTCTTCCCTTGGCACCTTGAAATCTCATTAACCTTTTAGGGAAACCTTGTGAAATTCTCGTCTGTTATTAAAAATACCCCCAAATAGATTAATAACTAACATAAGTAAAAATGGCCCCCCCAGACACACCCACTAAATTACTTTAAGCCCCTTGGTTTGTATTTTAGATCACAGTTGTGTAAGTAAGTCCCTATTCCCATTTTTGGAAGCTGAAATAGAAGTAGTCAGACGAAGACAGATGCTCAGCTCTATACTTCTTAAATCTTAAGAATTTTGCTCCTGCTGTAAAGGGAAGAATGCTAATGTTACATTGCCACCAGATGTAATTGCTATGACCGCTGTGAAGTTGAAGGGTGAAATGTGATAAGGTTTCTCTGTGATTCTGGCTTATGGGAAGGATCTGTCAGGTGGAAAGGCTTACTTTTCTAACATTCAGAAACTCATTCATGTTTGTCCTTGGTTGCTGCCAAGGCAGTTTGTTTATGGGGGATCCTAGTGGGGCACTGGGGAATTATTTTCCACCTCTTTTCTTCTACTTGCCATTATTTCTGCTAAAGGACTGCTGTGGAAGGGAGGTAGTGGGACCTACTAGAGCATCTCAAGGCACCAGGGGAACAGGAAAGAAAAGAGACCTATAGCCTACTTACTTAGTCTTTCTGGAAGTGGGGGAAGGGTGGGAGAGCTGGAAAAGGGTGTTTTTAACACTCGTTTTTCTCATCTTTTCAGGGCTGTTGACTAGTTTCCTCTACGGCAACTCTGGAAAGATTTGCTGTTGAACAGAGGAACTTTCTGGGTTTTCTGAAAAGTTAAATCAACTCCACCAAAATTCTCATTAATTGCCTACCTTTCCACCCCTTAATACTAACATCTCTTTGTCCCTAGATGAAAGAAAGAGAAAGTGAGGCATTTGGCCTGCCAGAACAGTTGGTTGCCAGAACAACCAACAGCTCTTGGTTGGGACCCCAAGGCTAGCATCACACGCTGACCCTATTAATTCCTCTTGGTCCTTAGCTCTTATTCCCTAACGCTGGTATGATTGAGTTACGGTTAGTGGTTTGATGATTGTGAAGGAATCGCTGCAGTTGTAGTTACTCTGCTAATCTCTTCAGCGCTTATGTTTGGAAGAGATCGCTAAGTATGCGCTTTGTTTTCAATAATTGTTCTTTATTTGTCGACATATTCTTACTCAAAGGTAGATTGATTGAAATGAGAGATCACACTGAATTTATGCAAGGCTGTCAAAGGACAAATACTTGGATCATTTGGACTCATCATCTCTGATAGGATTGATGCATCTCTGATAGCATTGATAGTATTCTAACTATAAATTCCTGAAGTAATAATTAAGAACTAATTCTGCAGGAAGTATGAATCTATGGAAAGAAGGCCATTTTTGTTTAACTTCCCCCTTATTTTTGGTTTTAATGAGTTAGCTTATCCATTTCAGCCGTCACTGTTCCCTGACTGTTGTAATCTCGATCTTAAATGTTCAGTTGCCTATGAGTTTCTCTTGACCTCTACTTTTTAATGAGTGTGATGGGATTCAAAAATTTTATAGTAGGTAAACATCAGGTTTTGTGTTTCAGATCTCCTCAGTGTTCCATATCTTAATTTTCTTGAATATTGCAATTTTTGAATGATGCTAAAGAAATCTCTTAGGGTTGAGTACTGAGCAATTAACAAGGTGTCTTTGGCATCCAGATAGCAGAGTGTAGCTGTACGAGCTCTTCCTGTACCCAGGACCTGAACAGTTTCTCCCACCATCTACCCACTCATCTGCCTTCTGACCAGGTCCTTTGGCCAAGGGGACGGACAGGGAATAGCTAGGAACCAACTGTCTTGTCTTCTCCTTACAGGTTACTAGTATTGGAATCTACTGCTCCGACGGGAGATCTCACCCGCCCACACCATATTGCGTCAGTCGTTCCCAACCGGTATCCTCGTTGGTTCACACTAAGCCACATAGAATCGCAGCAGTGTGAGCTGGCGTCCACCATGCTGACTGCAGCCAAAGGTACCGGATTATCCTGAGGCCTCAGGACTCAGGTTATTGACTCAGGTTATAGATGATTATTGTGTTAGTTTGCCTTTTTTCTTTTTTGAAGGACCATGTTGTCTATCAAATTGTCAGTAGCAGTGCCAGTGTCCTGTTGTAGGGGATCCTTTTCCTTAGATCTTAGCTTATGGGGAGGAACGGGTGCTACTCACTTGAGCCTGACACTTTCTTCTTTTAATTACATCATTAAACTTGGTGCTGGCGGAGTTTAGGTTTACTTACCATGCCATGGAAATAGTGGTTCAGGTTCAGAAGCAGATTAAACTGTTAGGTTACATTTTTTTTTTCCTCCCTGAAATACCAAAAATATGTAATAGGAACTAGGAGGGCTCTCTGCTGTCTCATGTTAGTTCTGGTTAGTACGCGCTTTTAGTCACTAAGGGTGTGTCTTGATGTATCTTTTTTGTGAAACCACAATTCATAGGCATTTCAGTAACTCTGGGACCCTTAGTTGTAGTAACATTGGTGCCACATGCGAACATTTCAGGTAAATTACCTTGTGCTTTGTGTTTTTGTTTTGTTTCCTTTTTTTCCTCATGTGTATGTGTGTGTCTGTGTGTCTGTGTGTGTGGTGATTTTTTGATGTTTGGTTTGGTTTTCCCTTGTTGCAGGCGATGTTCGGAGGCTGGAAACAGTATTAGAATCCATCCAGAAAAACATTCACTCCTCATCCCACATCTTCAAGCTTGCCCAAGATGCATTTAAAATAGCAACTCTCATGGACAGCTTGCCAGACATCACTCTTTTGAAAGTCTCTCTGGAACTGGGCCTGCAGGTACGCGGCTGGTGGTCCTTGCTGGGGCTCCAGGGACCGCTAAATAAAGGCACCAGCTTGGCTTGTTTCTGGCTGGGTAGTTGAGCGCAGCCACATGACTCCTCCGTGCATAGAGCAGTTAGACTCCAGGAGGGCGCTCCCAGCCGAACTAGACTGCTGCTTGGGTGCAGGGGCTGTACTTTTAGAAGCCCCATTTTTGTCCTTCAAAAAAAAGATCATTTTCTGAATTCTAGCCTTAACATCAGTGTCTCTCCTTTACCAAATGGAGGAGATTATCGCTAGTAAGAAACTTAAGTGAAACCATGTACTCTAAAGAATCAGTTGTTGGGGTTAAAGTTTCAGACGAAGTATGAATTTTTGTGAATGTTTGCATTTTCATAACAGATGGGCACTTCTAGCTCCTTTTTATAACCCCGAGAATAATAGGTAAAGGAGAAGTGATTGGGCCAGGGTCCAGTTTTACGTTTCCAGAGACCTGCTTAGATGTTTTTACCAAGGACATTTTGAGTTTGTCATACAGCTAGATGTTTGCTTCTTTATAGTTTCTAGAAAAAATTATAAACCAGGAACTGAAAAGTTTATTCGTTGACTTTTCTAAGGAATTCTCTTTTAACATTTGCTTTTTTTAAAATCACCATTTAGAGCAGTGAAAGAAATTGTTATCTAATTACCTTATTAAGTATGGGGACTAGAATGCCTTGATGAGATGTTTTTTTAGTTATGGATTCACCTTAGGATGATTAATAAAGTTTAAGAATTAGATTGCAGGAAAGTACAATTCTTCTATATAGTATTGTACAAGCAGAGAGTATAGGGGATTGCATTTAAGCTATACAATGACATCTTAGAAGTTTCTTTTTAAAAACAAAGTGGTGCTAGATGGCTTATATTCGTTATTACCATTGCCTCTTAGAGGTATGGTGCAGAAAGAACCATTAATGAACTTTCTTGTTATTTGGAATTCTGGCAGGCTTTTTTGAACAAATAGCAGATTATTAGAATTTAGTCCCTGCCTTGTTCTCTCTAGGACCCAAGAAGGAATCCCACAGCACGTTTCTGAGGCTTCAGGCTTGTTATGTCCCAGATGTTCTGAATGGGGGAAGCAGGAAGAGATGGATAATTTTATTGGGGGATCTTATTAGAAAGTGAAAAAATCAGATGACAAAAGATGCCAAAATGATTTCTTTCCATAGACCTGAGGTTATCTTCATGATCACCAGGAAAAAGAGCAACCAGAGATTGAAGGAATAATTAAAATGATTATTCTAAAATACCTCTTTGCCAACTGAGGGTTTCCTTGTCAGAATTAAGTTCCTGAGAAGCCTCAAAAATCTAGAACCATGGAATTTGTTAAAGCTGAGGAGGAGAAGAGGACATGGACTGTGCTTAATGTTGCAGTCTAGCCCTCTCATTTTGCAGATTAGAAAAGTGATTGAGCAACTTGCCCAGGATGTTGCATCTGGTCAGTTAGCCCACCTGAAGTAGAATGTGGGCCTTCTATCTCCTAGGATGGGGAGCCATGAATGAATTCAAATTGATACACAGAATTTTGCTCTAAATATGGCTCTCCATCCTTCTGGTAGTAGGGAATATGCCTCATAGTTTATGCCTTGGGATGAATTGTTTCCTTTTGCATTGACATCTATTAATCTTCTGGAACATTTTGTTATCCTGTCTTTATAGGTTATGCGTATGACACTGTCAACCTTAAATTGGCGACGGCGGGAGATGGTGAGGTGGCTGGTAACGTGTGCTACTGAAGTGGGTAGGTAAACACTGAAGGAGGAGCTTTCCCTGGTGCCTCATAGTCGGATTTAACTCGTCACTTACAAATATATGAATGTTTTCTCTTTTCTACCTTGAATTCTCCAAGGCTCCTTGCTCCTTCGAGCCCCTGCCTCCAACCTTTAGTCATACACACTCACATTGTTTTTCTTCAACATTTGTGGGGTTTCAGACTCATTTAATATTGACTAAGTCACAGAGTAAACACTTTTTTTGCTGTTCTGTCACTCTTAAGGTGCTTTTGGTAACTTTTTGTGAAAACCAGGTTTATAATTTTAAAGAGTTCCAGAGTGAATCCTTAGTAGGTTGGAAACCACCTTTGAAAATAACTTGAGACTGTGGGTTAGTGGTTCAGTCCATTTTAGTGAAAATAATATGAAGCCATCTAGTTGTACTGAGACTTTTCTTTATCATCTGGGGGCATATGTCATCGTATCCAGCAGATAAATGATTATTGGGTGTGGTTTAGGTGACCTTTCAGCTATGTGAAAGCTATGCATAGGAAGATCCTCCCGGTTGCCCGTGATCTGCATTCGGTGAGACCGTCAACCAGCTGTTTCCCCTCTCTAGCAGGAAATTGGTACCAAAGAAAACTACATTCCCAGTAGGAATGCCAACAAAAAAATGGTGGTTGCCTTAAATAAATGTTGGTAAAATTGTCTGTCTCCCTTCCTATTTGCATCAAAAAAGGGTACACCCTTCTTACTGAGAGGACACTACCTCCTCAGTTTTTAGATACTGTAAAATCATTCTTGGGTTTTTTTCTTTTATTAATCTTAATGGTTTGTTACTTTGGAAAAAGGGAAATTGGTCTTAATATAAAAATCATAGTATTAGGGGCGCCTGGGTGGCTCAGTCGTTAAGCGTCTGCCTTCGGCCCAGGTCAGATCCCAGGGGCCTGGGATCGAGCCCCGCATCGGGCTCTCTGCTCGGCAGGAAGCCTGCTTCTCCCGCTACCATTCCCTCTGCTTGTGTTCCCTCTCTCGCTGTGTTTCTCTCTGTCAAATAAATAAAATCTTTAAAAAAAAAAAA
>CM053607.1:92611600-92613423 GCA_028646535.1 Procyon lotor | reverse complement strand
GGTATATACCTAACCTCTCTGGTGAGATTTTCCCACTTTCTCTTTAAATCACTCACAGTTAGGCTTTTCCTACAACTCAGCCATGGTTATTTTATAAAGATCTTGTCAGTTATTTCCAACATCTGAGTCATCTGTAGGTCTGCTTCTGTTGACTCTTTTCTCTTGATGATGGGTCACATTTTTCTGCTTCTTTGTGTGTCTTAATCATTTTGTATTGTGTATACTTTAAAGTTACAAACACACCACATAAAAAGTGTATTTTGGTGGGAGTCGTAGTTTCTTCTGACTCAGATTCTATAGCAGGTAACTGACAGGAGGGTCCAGTGCACTAGAAGTCATTAGCAAAAAGCCATCTTCTGAAATGGCAAGACGGCGCAGTGCAAATACCAGCTACCGAGGAAGTTTATTATAGGAAGTTCATGTTCCTTTCAGGCATTTCACTGAATAACAATCTATAACCTTACTCTAAAAGGTTGCTCCCAGGAACATGACCTTACAGGATTCTCTGGCCTAGCTCATTTCCTGTGCTGGTTAACCATGTAAGCATTGATTATTAGGTGGAAATAAGGCAAGACCTCTGGGCAGCCTCCTCGTCAGTAATAGGGCTTCTCTGTGTTCCTTGAAGGTGTTTATGCCCTGGACAGCATCATGCAGAGCTGGTTTACCCTCTTTACTCCCACTGAGGCCACAAGTATAGTTGCGACCACCGTGATGTCCAACAGCACCATCGTCCGCCTCCACCTGGACTGCCACCAGCAAGAGAAGCTGGCCAGCAGTGCCCGGACACTTGCATTGCAGTGTGCCATGAAGGACCCTCAGAACTGTGCCCTCTCCGCGCTGACTTTGTGTGAAAAGGATCACATAGCTTTCGAGACGGCGTACCAAATTGTTCTTGACGCTGCTACGACTGGTATGAGTTACACCCAGCTCTTTACGATAGCACGGTACATGGAGCACCGCGGGTACCCCATGAGGGCTTACAAGCTGGCCACTCTGGCCATGACCCATCTCAACCTGAGCTACAATCAGGACACACACCCTGCCATTAACGACGTTTTGTGGGCCTGTGCGCTCAGCCACTCCCTTGGTAAAAATGAGCTCGCAGCTATAATACCTCTGGTGGTCAAGAGTGTCAAGTGTGCAACGGTACTGTCAGACATTTTGCGCAGATGCACTCTGACCACTCCTGGCATGGTGGGACTTCACGGAAGGAGGAACTCTGGTAAGCTCATGTCACTGGACAAGGCCCCCTTGAGGCAACTCTTGGATGCCACAATTGGGGCTTACATCAACACAACGCACTCACGACTCACACACATCAGTCCTCGGCACTATAGTGAGTTTATCGAGTTCCTCAGCAAGGCCCGAGAGACCTTCTTAATGGCGCATGATGGACACATTCAGTTTACACAGTTTATTGACAACCTGAAGCAAATCTACAAAGGCAAAAAGAAACTGATGATGTTGGTTCGGGAGCGGTTTGGTTGATAAAACTTGTATGAATGGGGGTGGGGGGTGGGAATGGGAGGGATGGTTTGTTTTTACTTGAGCCTGCCTTTGTACCCTTTTTAACTTAAAGAACAGAGCCACACCGGTATTATATGTGTATAGTTCTATTGCGTTTTCAGACTAAATTGTCATGTTGTGAAAGTCTGTGTGTTTTTAAATTTTTTCCCTTTTTCTTACTTTTTTTTCCTTTCCTTTTATTTTATTTTTTATTTTATTTTATTTTATTTTATTTTTTTGGTTTTGTATGAGAGAGAGGTTAAAAAGGTTTGGTTTACACTGAGTATATGTTGTCAAGTGGCGAAAGTCCACATAGC
>CM053607.1:92594100-92609100 GCA_028646535.1 Procyon lotor | reverse complement strand
GTCAGCATGCAGTGTCATATATAGCATGACTATTCCCTGTGTTGGACTTTATCTCTCTCTCTCACTTATTTTATAACTGGAAGCTAGTATCTTAATCCTCTTCACCTATTTTGCTGGCCCTCCAATGAGCCATTTATTTTCTGTATTTATAAGTTTGTTTGTTTTGATTTTTAAATTCCACATATAAGTGAAGTCATGTGATACTTGTCTTTCTGTCAGACTTATTTTGCTTGGCCTAGTATCCTCTGAATCCATCCAGGTCACCACAAATGGCAAGACCTCATTCTTCTTTATGGCCAAGTAATATTCCTTTGCATATATATACACCACATCTTCTTTGTCCATTCATCCATTGATGGACACTTGGGTTGCTTCCATATGTTGACTGCTGTGAGTGATGTTGCAATAAACATAGAGATGTGTGTATCTTTTCAAATTAGTGTTTTCGTTTTCTTTGGGTAAATCGTTTTCTTTGGGTAAAAATTCCACTATTTGTGGAATTACTGGATCATACAGCATTGGGTTTTTTGTTGGGTTTTTTGTTGTTGTTGTTGTTGTTGTTGTTGGTTTTCTTGGTTTTGGTTTTGGTTTTTTTAGTAGACTCCCCACCCAGCATGAAGCCCAACTCAGAGCTTGAACTTATGACTCTGATATCGGGACCTGAGCTGAGATGAAGAGTCGGACACGTAACCAACTGAGCCACCCAGGAACCCTACATTTGTATTTTTATAATTTGTTGAGGAGCCTCCATACTGTTTTTCATAGTGGTCGCACCAGTTTCCTTTCCCATCAACATGGCATATGGATTCCTTCTTCTCCATATCCTCACCAGAATTTGTTATTTCTTGTCTCTTTGATACTAGCTGTTCCGACTGGTGTGAGGTGATCTCTCATTGTGGTTTTCATTTGCATTTAGTGATGATTTATCACTCATGATTTAGTGATATTCAGTATCTTTTAATGTGTCTATTGGCAATTTGTATGTCTTCTCTGGAAAAATGTCTGTTCAGGTCCTCTGCCCATTTTTCAATCGGATTGGGTTTTTTTGTTTGTGTTTGATGTTGAGTTGTATAAGTTGGGATATTATGTATTTTGGATAGATAATCCCTTATCTATTTGCAGATACCCTCCCTCACTCAGTAGGTTGCCTTTTTGTTTTATTTATGGTTCCCTTTGTTGTATAAAAGCTTTTACTTTGGTGTAGTGTTTATAGTTTATTTTTGCTTTTGTTTCCCTTGCCTGAGGAAACATAGCCATAAATATGTTGCTGTGGCCAGTATCCAAGAGATTACCGCCTGTGTTTTCTTTTAGGAGTTCCATGGGTTTAGGTCTCACGTTTAGGTCTTTAAATCTATTTTGAGTTTATTTTTGTATATGGTATAAGAAAGTGGCCCAGTTTCGTTCTTTTGCATGTAGCTGTCCAGTTTTCCTCAACATCTTTTATCGAAAAGGCTGTCAGCTTGGAGGGGGTGAGGGGGAGAAACGGCTGTCTTTCTCCATTGTATACTCCTGCCTTCTTTGTCGTAGATTAATTGACCATAGAAGTGTGGGTTAGGATTTCTTTTTTTTTAAGCTGTGTTGTATTCCATTATATGTATATAATACATTTTGTTTATTCATCCATCGATGTACATTTGGGGAACTCCCAGCTCTTGGCTGCCCTGTATAAGTGCTGCTGTAACGTGGATGCATAAAAGCTCTTGATACTCTGCTTTTCATGCTTTTGGCCATCTATCTAGAAATAATATTGACAAACGTGTTTTTTTAAAACTACAGTTTTCAAAATACTTAACCCCGTGAAATATTTTTAAAGTTTCTCTTTGATAAACCAGTCTTAGCAGTGCATTCCAAATGTTGAAGATTTTTAAGTCAATAGGGGCAAGTTAAAATAAATGAGTGTGTGGTGGCATTTTAAAATCCCATTAATGCCAAGTAGAAATAAAAGTTAAAACTAAAATGGTATGAGGGTTTGGCTCTGTTTTGCAAGTTTTTTTCTTAGTTTTTTGAAAATTGATGCTGCCTAAAGGTAAATATAAGTACATGTGGGGCCATTAAAACAGCCATTTCATAATGAAATGGACTGCCAAAAGTCAGGAGGAGTGGGATCAGAGGAACAAAGGTGTCTTTAAGTTCTACCCTGATGGAAAGTTATTTTGACCACCTTTGAGGAGAGATCTTAAAATGATTCTGGGCCTTCAGAAAAAAAATGGAGCTCAAGGATGTCAGAAGTATGAACTCACATTACTTTCTCATTCTCATTTTAGCCAACGTTCTTGAACCACCGTGACTTCCGCTCCTTGGGTAGGACTGTGGTCAAGTAGACAAACAGATTTCATAGGTATGCATTTTCTTACCTTCCAATGGGCCAGTGCTTGGAAAAGTCTGGAGATTGTTGAAATTTGATTAGCAGGAGGAGAAATGGAAGAAGGGCTAGATAATTCAGAGGTGAGAGAACGCGTTCCTAATTGGGGCTTGGACTGTAGAGTTCTGCAGTTCACTGCTCTTGATTTGTGATTTCATTTGAGAATAGAAACTATAGTTTCGGAGGTGTGGGGTGAATGTTTCATGACTTCCAAATACTGTCATTTGAATAAAATTATTAAATCACTGCAGTACAATATTATATAATATAGTAGCAAAGGAAATCAGCTTTTAAACTGCTGAAAAAATTGTTAAATGGCATGTGTTTCAGGAATTAATTTTCACTGAGAAGAATGGAAGATGTAGGACGAAAAACAGTATCATTACATAATCCAATATATTTTAGTGAAGGAAACATGACTGAAGTAAAATTTAAGTTTAACAGTTTTGTAGTGGTCTGAGAACCAATTCAAGCTAGGTTGGGTAAAAGAGATTGAAATGTGGGATGTATTGGAATGGTTCCTTTCGCAAACAGCTTTTGTGTGCCTGCCACATGATAACCATAGTTCTAGGCTCTAAGAGGACACGTAATGAACCAAAATTGCCTTTTCTTCTGGCTCGTATATCCCAAGTGGGAGAAAGAAAGAATGTATTAGCTGATGATGTGTATTATAAGGAAAAACGGGAAGGGGTGCTCTTTGGGGGAGAACGGTCAGAGAGGTCTCCTCTCCTGGTGAAATAGAAACAGATTCCTCAGGGAAGTGGGGCAGGAAGCTGACCCTGCTAATGTCTGGCAGATGCATGTTTGAGGCACAAGGAACAGCAAGTGCACAGAACCCGAGGTAAAAGTATGAGCTCTGAGGTCAGCAAAAGAAAAGGACTGTGGCTGGGGGAGAATAGGGTGTGGGCACAGCAAGAGGCAAAGAGGGAAGAGATAAGACTGAAGAGCAGGGGAGCTGGACTACATAAAAATTGTTTTTTACCATTATTTCCTATAGAGGCTTGTAGGTCATGATGAAGATCTTTACTCTGTATTTGAAGGAGTCGGAGTAGAGAGAGGCATCATATGACCTGATTGGTAAGTGAGATCAGAAACCATTCACTGGCTGCCATGTGACTAGGAGGGCAGGAGAGATACAGAGAGACACATAAGGAGAATGTTAGAATAAGCCAGGCAAGACATGATGGAGCCTGGCCCCGTTTGAGTCAGTGGAGATGGTGACAGGTGGTTAGAGTCTATATATGTGGCAAGTTGAGCCATTTCCTGGTAGTGGATGTGACATGTGAGAAAGAGAGCCATCAAAAATGTCTCCAGATTTTTAAACGTGGGCACCTGGGAGGAAGATGTTGCCGGCAACTGAAAGGGAGAATCTGCCAGGGAGCAATTTTTGTGGAGGAAGATCAGGAGTTCAGTTTCGCACATTAAATTTTAGATGCGTCTAAGACATCCATGGGGTGCTTTCAAGGAGTTCGTTCAGGAGAAAGATCAGGGAATGAATGAAGATAACTTGATCCATTTTAGAGAGTCCTGAAAACATTCATTTCCCTGATTTAATTGTTACTCTAACATAGACCCTCGCCAGTCCTTCCTCATCTTCCTGACCTCAAGGTGGCTTCTTCTAGCACTGAGTCCTCTGAATCTTTCTTATCTTTGTTCACTGAATATTGGCTTTCTTATCTTAAAATAGTTTCACCACAGATAGGAAACATATTTCTGATCCTCACATCTCACACTTCTTCTCCAGAGGACCGTCTTGTCTTAGTTCTAATTTGGCAGATGCCAGGGAAGAATGTGTTATGGCTTGGTCCCTGACATGAGGAGCGTCAGCACAGACGTGGCCAAGGAAAAGGGGTCCTTTTTATTTATTAGGTGTGGGATTCCAGGGTAGAGAGATTGACTTTCAACAGTGCAAGCCTCACTTTTGGTGCCTTCTATGCCAGGAACACTAATAACCTATTGACAAGCAGCCTTACAGATACATACCCTTATGAATATAACTGCCTTAGGAATATTTTGACTTTTTCCTCTTTTGTCCTGTCATTTGACAAGAATTTTATGCTTTCTACATTGTGGAGAATCTTGAGTTGCTTAAAGGTTAGATAAGGGAATAATGGTGCCTATTCTTTCCTTATACTTTTATTTTTCTTGTTTTCTTTTTCCCAACTTTTTACTCTGAAATTTTCAAACAGGCAGAAGAGTTGAATGAGTAGTGGAAAATGTTACTTCCTGAATGTTCACAGGAGCTGTAAACTTTGAAGGGTGTTTTGGTGACTGATGTTTAGCCTTTTGTGACTTAGTAAAATGTGATGCAAATTGCTCCTGCACAGGGAACCAAGTTTGAAGACAGGAAAGGAAGAGAACAGCCCCTTTTCTCTTCTCTGTATTGGAACCAAACTGGAAACATATTCCTACTCTAGGTAGGGAGAAGTAAAAAGAAAAGCATAACTACTTTTGGAAAGAAATTGCCTTATTTCACTGCATATTAATCAGGAAAAAAACAACAACAGCCCTTCAGCAGTACCAATAAATTTTAACTTTAAGGATGTGGGACCCTCTAACATAAGGATGTGCAAAGGAATTCTGCTTTTCCTCCACGGATGATTTTTTAAATGGGCTGCGGCCTGGTAAATATGTCCTTCAAGTAATGTCAACTAGAGAAGATGAAATGCACTTCAGAATAGTTCCAACATTGCTTTCATTTTAGAATAGTGTAATGTGTACGTCCACAGATACTGTAAGAATGTTAGAGACCAGTGCAAGCACACTTGGGTCCCGTCCTCTGGTTTCGGTCGTCATCACCATAACAACCATCATCATGATGATGATGGCAAGCACGTGGAGCATTTACTGTGTATCAGGCACTGTTCTGCGTACTTTGTGTTAACGGATTGATTCCTCACAACAACCCTATGAAGGATGTATTATATTATGGTCCCCATTTTGCCAGTGAAACTGAGTCACCAAAGCTACACAGCTAGTAGGTGGCAGATTCAAACGCAGGCAGCTGGCTTCAAAGTCACACTCAAGCAATCGTGTTCTATTGCTTCTCTTGGAATTGTGTTAACTGAGCATTCTTGGTACTGGAGAGGACCCACAGAAACAAAAGACGTGGCTCTGACTCTCAAGAAGAAAATGCCACAGTAAATTTTAAAAAGGATAAAGCAAAGTGGGTGGAAATCTTCAACAACCATCGTGAATTTTCATTAGTGGAACAACATGACAGGAATAATTTTATTTTTATTTGGGCCAAGTAAATGCAGTTTTACGTGTGTGTATGTGTTGTCTATGTTTGAAAACAAGATGGAAGCCTCTTAGCTCACCTAACAGTCCAGAGACAGTCCAGAGCACATCCACATTTGCCGTGTCTGGGTTCAGCTTTACTAACCTGGTCCTGCTGTCCTATCAGCAGTCAGTTGTTAGGAGCAGATAGTGGAAGGGGAGGCACAAGGCCATAATTTTTTTTTTCATATTAACAAAGTACGTTTTATTCTGCTTAATCTATGAATGATCTCATATAGCAGTGTTTATCAGAGTGTGGTCCATGGACCACCGGCATTAGAATGACCTGAAGCACCATCAGACATGCTAACTCTTGGACCCCAGCCCAGACCAATGATTTTAACCTTCTTAGTAGGAGACACAAATCTGTATAAGGAAGCCTAGTTTTAAAGATTTTTTTTTTCCTCCACATCCAGCATTCCCAGGTCTACATGAACGGTCAGTTGTGAGACAAGGTGGACTAGAAAGCGTAAGCTTGGAGACTGGGCCAAGCCAGACCACCCCAGATGTTGGAACCCTGCCTTCCTCTTTGCCAGCAGCTCTTTGCCAGAGCACTTCTCTCTGATTTCCATGTGTCACCCAGAGAAACAGCATCTGTCCTCATGGTCAGGGAGTGCCACTGCACATGGATGTGACATACAAGCATACCTATGGGCTAGACACCGGGTGAGCTCTCTGTGTGAAAACTATGAATGGAGCATTCAGCAAGGGATGGCTTCCTGGGGCAATCAATACGTTAGTCCCTATGCATCAAAAAAACAAAAACAAAAACAAAAAGTGAGCCTGGGAAAAATTAGGCAGCAATAAACTTGGAAGACACAAGCCCTCCTAAAATCACACTGAGCGCGTGGCCCAAACGGTCACAGATGGTCCTGTCAGCTCTCTCCCAGAGCTGAAAGTGCACCTTTGTCTGCTTTTCAACCATTCAGTTATGCCAGATGATCACGTGCTTCTAATCTTTCGTGCGCCATACCTTAAACCCTCTGGTCACCTCGCTGGCCATGAGATAAACCCACTGAGCTTCCATGTTGGAACCAGGAAATTTAATTTGTGGATGAAATTCCCCAAATCAATTTCGATTGCTGTCACTCTGGGAGACTGGGGGAACTCAGAACTGATGATGATGTGTGAAAAACATTCCTGTAAATTGCTAGGCAGAGAATTCACACTCAAGGTCTCCTTGCCCTTCAGCTCCCACTGGATTTTCATGAATATCCTGCCAGCAGTTCAGGTGAAATTGAATTGGGGGCAGTGCATTTCTCTTTATCTTGATGACATTCTCAAGTGCCTCTTTCTCTGAGCAGTTGGTCTGAAAGCCCCAAAGTTCCACCACATGCTTTATAAGGGCAATGTCTTTTTAGGCCGTGGTTTATTCCCTCCGAGGCCTTTTTGGTCAGACTTGGTCTTGCTGTGCACAAGGACCTCTGTAGACAAAGTGGCTTCCTGTATTTGCAAAGCATTTCCAACCAGCCATGTTTTCACACCAGGTGACAAATGACTTTCTGCCTCACTGGTGGTGACCCAGGACACACTCCCTGTCTCACTCTGCTCAAGGCCAGTAAAGAGAGAACCAGACAAACTCTCATATGTTTTTGCTTTTTAATTAAGGAGACATTTAAAAATATTCTTTTCTGTTACCTACCAGTTGGTGCTTCTCTTTCTGGTTACTCTAAGGGGAGAAAGGCTCTGTGCCTGTTGGTCAGTGAGTGGCTATAACCTTTTAATAACACATCACCAAAAGAAAGTGCCTGGCTTATCTTGCTTCTCCAGTTAAAGCTCTGACAGACATTCTCACAACCGTGAAGCATAGTAAGGAGGTTGTGTGTTGTGGTAAAAATGCTTTATTTTACTAAGAGCAGTATCCCAGATCTCTGAGTGGTCATGTAAAGCCATGGTGATGTGAGCTTGGCTCCAAAAAGAAGACATATTTAGGCCTTTCAGTTGCTCATTGAGTTCTCCAAGGCCTCTCTCCCACAGTGTGGCTGCCTGATGGGGTCAGAACTCCTCATACATGCTGTTGGAGAGAAAAGCATTACTAGGTCTCTGCCCTCTCTTCTGACAAGCCATGAAACCCACAGCCCCACCAAAGGGAAGAAGGCAATCAAGAAACTCGAATTCCTTCTTGGATAAAACCTAAAGGCATCCTGTGACCCTTGCCATAATATATGAGGAAGTGCTGCCAAATGGAGTGGTACAGGAACATCTTGAGGAAGGAAGTTTCCATCTGTGCATCTCAGGCAGTCCTGGGAGAACAGAATTCTCTCACAAACGCTAATGGGTTCAAATCCCCATCCCTATCCCTTATTTGAATCAGTGGCACAAGGGTACATCAGCAGATGATGGGAGCTTCTCTGGCCTCAGTTTGATACCAGCAAGTGGCAGAGATGTGAAGCTGTATGAGGAGCACACAGAAATCATCTTTGAAGAAGCCAGTTTGTTCGAGAGGATGGGGAAGAGAGACTCCATTGGTATACAGTCTTATAACCAGTGATTTCCATGAGGGACCGATACTTTGCTCACATATGCCACTCTATTTCTGTTGGTCTGAAACCCAGGCTAGCCTGCCTTGAGAATCTCCTCTGAAAGGCAGGTCCAGAAAAACTAGCCTCATTGAGAGATATGTAATAATTTAAAAAGAATCAGTACAGGATCTACACAAACAAGTTATAAGAAAAACATCAGGAAAAGAATGAAAAGATGATAGTAAACAGGCACCAGAAAAATGCAGCCATCTTGTAGATGAAAATAACAACCATGTCACCATAATGCAAAAAAATGTTATAAGTTGATCTAAGAACACAAAGCAGAGACAAGAGCTCAGGGAATAAACAGCTCTTATAATTGTCACTATCATCATCATCATCATCACCCCTTTTTGCTAATTCATAAGCAGACCTTAAAATGTGCCCATAATAGTTAAATTGCTTTTTATGTATTAACTCATCAATTCTTACAAGAGTCCTATAAGATATAGGCTCTCATTTTACTCAATTTAAAGGCAAAATGCCAAAAGTCAAGTAACTTAATCAGATTTATGTTCTGGTAAGTGATATCAAACTCTGACTTCGGAGCTCTTCCTTTTAACCACTTGTACTGTATGGCCCAGTGGCTGGGAGAGTCCATGAAGGAGACAAAGAGAAATGAAACCCACACTGGAATAAACACAAGAAGGACTGTAGAAATGCAAGAAGGACATGGGGGAAAGGACTGGGAAGCAAGCAAAATGAATTGAAAATGAAGGAGACTGTGACAAGACTAACATGAAGATAATAGATAGGCACGCCAGTCAGATGAGATCCATAAATAATATCCCTATAGAATAGAGCCTGGCAAGTAGAGAAAAATAAATACTCGAAGATACCATTCAACAATATTGCCAGAAATGAAAAAGACTTGAATTTCTTTTTTTTTTTTTTTTTTAAAGATTTTATTAGAGAGACATAGCGAGAGAGGGATACAAGTAGGGGGAGTAGGAGAGGGAGAAGCAAGCTTCCTGCCGAGCAGGGAGCCCGATGCGGGGCTCGATCCCAGGACCCTGGGATCATGACCTGAGCTGAAGACAGACGCTTAACGACTGAGCCACCCAGGTGCCCCAAGACTTGAATTTCTACTGAGGAAGAGCATGTCATGTCCCCAGAAAAACTGATACACTAGACATCAATTCATAGTAAAGTAACTACACATCAAAGATAAGGAAAGAATTCTGTGAATATTCTAGTATATGTGCTGCCGAAGCGAGCACTCTGTGAACATTCTAACCAAAAGGAAAAATTACCTATACAGGGAAAACATCAGTCTGATGTTAAGCTTCTCCAGAAAAATGGTTGATATTTTTTCCAAATTATGGAAAGAAAATGTGAGGAATCCAAGAATTTTATACCCAGCCAACATGTCAATCAAGTACAGAAGCAAAAGACACACATTTCCAAATAGGT
The DNA here is from genome assembly GCA_028646535.1 of Procyon lotor. Taxonomy (NCBI): domain Eukaryota; kingdom Metazoa; phylum Chordata; class Mammalia; order Carnivora; family Procyonidae; genus Procyon; species Procyon lotor. Next base: position 92,599,524 of record CM053607.1, on the reverse strand, counting down.
AGGACAAGCAGCTCTGTTGACCATTTTTTGGAGAAAGTACAAGATAGCAAATTTTTCTAGCCAAGCGATCAGTGGAAAAATCCTTGCTAGAGGAATGGTGGTAAGCAGCGAATCCTTATAACTGTAGAAGTAAGAGTTAAAACATCTGTGGAACTTATGGCTGAGATAGAGAATGTGTCATATAGAATTTCAATCTAGAAAAAAATATATTTCACCAAAGTTCTCAAACGGAAAAAGAAAGCAAATGGGAAATGATTTCCAAAATTTTAGAGCTGGAGGGCAGATGATACTTTTTATAGCAGGTAAGTGACAACAATATAAATATATTTAATTGTAGATGACTAGACAGAACTCTTGAGTGATTTCCGAGATACATTGTTAAGAGAAAGTAAGTCAGAACAATATTACAGTATAGTACTGTGTAAAGGGCAGGGCACATATAAGATTCTTACATATGATGTATATATTTTATATGTATCTATCTATATATAGATATATATTCTTGCATAGAGAGGCATAGATTACCTCTTGAAGAATATGCACAAACTTGTTAATAATGCTTACTTCCAAGGTGGGGATCTACTTGGTTAGGATACATGGGTATGGGGAACACTTACTTTTCACTCTCTGGAATTTCATACCACGTGTTTACACTAACTGATCAGTAAGTTATTTTTAACGTAGCTGTTGTTACTTTTCATGAGCCTCAAGTTCACACCCCTTTGTTCTTGAACTATTGGGGGAGGTCCTTACATTTTGGTATATTTGGCTTGGCTCCAAGCTCCCTTTGCTGGTCTCTAGGTTACCATGCTAAGCCTGCCTGAAAAGATACTATTTTCTTGTCATCCTTAAACTTTTAAGACCCTGAGGAGAATCACCTTTTGGTAAAAAAAAAAATACCCTCTCTGGTCCTCATCCCCACCCCACCACCACACCTCTCGCCTCTCACCAGGTGCGCTTTCCTTTGATATGAAAACCTCTGCCCCCTGACCTCTGAGATAGGTGTGCACCGCTGGAGGGGGTAAGGCCTGTTTTCAGACAAGGTTAGGGGAAAGCCAAAGCCTACAGAGAGGGTTGATAAAAGGGGTCGTTTTCTTCCTTTGCAGATAACCTGCAACCCACCGAGGCAGGAATAGTCTGCACAAAGGACTCAGGATATAACCAATGGCCTCTTTCTTTATTATTGATTCTGAGGGCTCAGTAGAAGCCTGACTGAGACCATGGAAGAGTCGGCTGGTGAATCATGCCAGATCGTCACGTTTCTCTGTGCCTTGCAGAAATCTGGACTTTCTGAATGGGCTAGATAGGACAGCTACTGCCAATTGAGATCAAATATTAGTGATGACTGTTGGGGGTTTATTTGTGTTTCAAAAGGGGGTTTATTCCCTTCTCATATTTGTAAATCCATGCATCAGGAGGGACTCTTCTCTTCCCAGGCTGATCAGTTCTTCTCAGCACAGTGTCTGCCTTCCTGCTCAAGGCAGCCTGAGGTGGTGTTTCCCCCCACGGAAAGTTTCCAGCCAGGACAGAAACTGCTTCAGTTCAGAGCCAGAGTAAACCACCTATAATAGCTCTCCTCTGGCTTCTTCCACACCGGGGTCTTCTAGGCCCTTCCTTGCGTGTATTTGGCCTCTTCTCAATCACATCTTAGCTGTCTGACTCTTACCACCTTGGGAGACAACATAGGCAGGATCATCTGACTGTGCCCATCACTGCAGAGAGCGCTTCTCTTTTCCTACTCTTTGTGGAGGCTTACTGATGCCACACACTGCACTAGGTATTTCCTGAGTAGATAATTCCTGGTAGTCTTTTGAGATTGGCGATTAAGTTTAAAGAAGTTTCAGACATAGGCCTGTTAACAATGAGGCCATGGAAACGACTCATGGCACAGAATTTGACTATTGTTGCAATTTGGCGAGAGGCACGCTCCACTTCTGGCAGCTGGCTTCAGCCAGACAACCTAGCACCCAGTTGGAGTCTTGCCCGCTCTGAGCAGCCTCTGATTTGAACTCCTGTCTTTATCCCTTTCAATATTTCAATGGCAGCCCCTCCCTCATCCCCCAAATTCTTGCTTTTAGTCATCCTTTGGTCCTCCCTTGGCCCTGGCACATGCAGAGTCATGGCTTAGAAGAAGCCGGAGGTGTGTTTCTTCACTCATGCATATGGTGCTGTTATCCTGTCTGAGTCAGAGGCCAGAACCACCCTTCTAGTGGGCTGGACGTCATCTTTGCACAGAGGTTTTCTGAGGGGCTGACAGCTGGGATGATCTGAGGCCTCAGGAGACTGGGCCCATGCCCAGTGTTCTTCATCACTCAGTCAGCTGGAGGCTTCGAGAGCTGCGCTAATGAAATCAGCACATAATGAAAGGATCCCGAAGCCTCCCCGGGCCTGTAGAAACATCTCCTTCGTAGTGGCATAATCAGCGACATCAGCACATTTGATGAAGGCACAAGGTGGGTCCAGTCTGCAAGGAAATTCAGAAAAATGGGTACCCTATGGACAAATGGGCCCTGTGGTCCCCTGCCCTGAGGAGAGAGAGCCTCAGAAATGGGGGCGTCTGCATCTTGGACAGGGTGTCGGGAGTGCTCCAGATACTGGAAAGTGACCACCTCTTCCTCTTTCGCCCTCTCTATCACCGTATCGGCAGCCTGGCTTGGCCATGGGCCACATGTGACTAGGTTCCGGCCGCCATCACTGGAGAGATCCCTGAGAATACAGAAAGCTGGAAGGACAAGGTCCAGCCCGAGGCTGCCAGCAGCTTCCCCTAACAACACCTTCCACCTGGCCACGGGCTCACTCTCCGGCTTCCCCCCAGCAGCCTCGGACGACAGCCAAGGAAGTGGTGAGCAGCTAGGCATGCTGGCGTTTGGTGGGGTGATCAAGGAAGGCTGCCTGGGGCATGTGGGGTGTTTGATTTTTCCACGGGAAACCCCAACTGCCTATCTTTTATGCGCCTGCACTGCTCCATCCTTTGTCTTACTTATTCATCCTTTGTCTTACTCGTCCCAGCCGCTCTCTGAGTTTCACATTGTTGTCCTTACTTCATGGATGCAGGGATTGAGATTCAGAAATGTGAAGTCATGTCTCCAGGGTCTCACAGCTAGTTAGAGTAAGAGACTCTCTTTGACTCTCATCAAAGGCCTGGATGTATCTGATCACCAGCCTCAGCCCCTCCACTCCAAGCTCCTTCCCTGGGATTGTGCCGCTGAGGCCTTGCAAGGACAGAGGGGGATTTCCACCCATGTCCAGGCCATTCCTGGAGCACTAACCTGGCCAATTCCTTCTTTGTTGGGACAAAAGTGGCTCTAGGCATTGTTCTCACAGGACCCAGAATGGACGGGGCCTCGGTGAGGACAAATATGCAACAGCTGTTCTCAGTGTCGAGGCAAGGAATTCGTTTGTGAAGGCATCAGCTTCCCTGGGAAGGAAATGCATGCTCTAAAGGCTCCCTGCCAACGAATTCTCATCAGCGTGAGGGGGAAGAAAGGCCGTTTCCACACAGATCTCCATGTGGGAAGGGAGGAAAGGCAAACATCCTGGCCAGGGAGTGAGCCCTGGGGGAGGAGAGTCGGGGGGAGTCTCCCAGTGAGTTGTGTTTGGCTGTGGTTACGGGGCTTATGGGCCGCCTTTGGGTTGGTTCTGAGGCCCAGAATTTTCTTTCTGGAGACCCCAGCCTGGGCTCTCATGTTCTTCATGAGAAGGTCCAGTAACGTGGTTTCTGGACAGGGTCCCTGACACTGAGAGGCTCCCCTTGTGTGCAGGACATGGCGCCTGTCCCTTCCTCTGCCCCAGGACCCTGCCAGGCACAACTAATCCAGAAGGTGGCTTGGGGCTTCTTAGAATAAGTGTCCTCTGTTTATCAACTGAGTTGGATTTGATAAGGTATAAATCTGTGCCATACCCTGCTTCTTCCTTCCATGGCTCTGAATCATCACATTTCCCACTCAAACTATTTCACCATCAAAAATAGTTTAATTATCCACAAATATTAAAAATCTAGTACATCTAAGTTAAAGCTCTAGTTACTCATAGGTTTCAAATCTTTGCTCCTGCTCCCTACCCCCCACACCTTCTTGGCCTGAATTTGTCTTAGAAGCGGGGAAAGTCTCTTCCTTGTTCTAACCTCCTCTTTTACTCACCTTGCTCATCCCATTGTTCCTTTGGCCCTTTCAGAATCTAGTCTATGGGAAAGGGGGCATCCAAGAACAAGTGTAAAAGCTAGATGATGAGGTTATAATCTGGTGTCCGGGTACTCTGCGATTATCCCAACTGTGTTATGCTTTTATGATTCTTTGGAGATTCACCCCATCCTTAGGGATCTCCCATTTGTAGTGACTCACCATGGGCAATGCCTTCTCTAGTGTTCTTCCTTCCACTTCCACTTCCTTCCGCACTAGTTTGCAGAAGCCTATCGTTCTCTTGGCATCCCCGCTCCCTTCCTGCCTTAACAGGCTGGCTCCGTTCCTAGGGCCCATGTGGAGCAGGCCTGGATCACCTAGCCGGAGCAATGCCTCCTGGCTCAGCCACATGCCATGTTTGAGTTGGCACTCCATGTCTACATCCTCTCTAATTGCTGGAGACACAAATCAAGCTCTCCTCTAGAGACTTCTTTAAGGACCTCTTCATTTTCCTCCTCACTCACTGCCCCCACCAACAGACAGACTCTGACAGAGTCTCCCACCTCTCTGAAGAAATCCTTCCTACCAGCCGCTTCAACTTCCTCAGCTCCAAAGCAGCGCTTTGGCCTCCACCTCCAGGCAGCAGAGTTGAAAAGGCTATTTGCCAGACAGACTCTAGAGGGTAGGGTTTGGGTATCTATTGTTCTCAGTGTGGGGGCCTCAGGCAGCACTCAGAGACCGGAAGAATCCTGTTTGACAACTGGGTAGACGGGGTAATGCCCAGAGAGACTGTGCACCACCTACAATGGCAGCCTTCATGTCCTGTCTGAAGGGCTGGCAGATGGGCTGCGCTTTCTCACCGCTGGAATTCGCAGGCCTCTTCCTCTGCTTGTCTTTGCTTCCTGGATAGACATCAGCCCTCTGAAGAGACCTCACTGTGGAAGAAAAGGCAACCTGGGGCTGAAATGCTTCCAGATCATTTTGAGCCCAAGCTTCCTTGGCCAGAGAACCAGTCAAGGGCCCTTCAGATTGGGGAATGTGAAATTAGGAGGAGGATGGAAGGTAGGGCTCTGTGCTAATACTTTTATGTTCAGGGCTGGGGTTTTGGGCTTAGCTTTGGATGATCACTAACCAGGAGGAGGATCTTGGCGAGGTTGCTGGGCCCCTCTGGCCTAAGGGATTTCCCCTGGAAAGGAGGTGAAATTTCTATCCCTCCTTTCTAGAAGTCTCCTCTGAAAGGTCTGCCTTCACAGGTTATGAGGAGCTGGGCCTCATGGCTAAGGGCTTTTGCAGCAACAAGGTGAAG